>JAOTRH010000027.1:7585619-7631454 GCA_034768845.1 Heliamphora exappendiculata
CTAGTATTGCCAATTAAAAATGCTATGTATTTAAAAAATTTATCAAGAATTTTATTTCAAATTCAAAATTAATAATTAGAATTTGCTTTCTTGTGTAGATTATACTACAAATGAATTTGAATCATAAATTTCAAATTGTGGGTAAATTTTTTGGGCGTTCTTTGTTATTAGAAAAGTACTAATTTTGGGCAAAAACATGACGACTCCAAATAATTTAATATTTAAGTTGAGAGATAAATACAATATTTACGTTCTTTAGTTTTCATATAATTTACAAATAATTTTTAAATACATACATAAATATATTTAATAAATATTTGGGATAAAATGTAATGGAAAAACAAATTATCTCTCCACTTCACTTTTTAGTAAGAGTGAAAAAACAACCGCTTCTCCAGCTTTTATCATAGTTATATAATAGAAAAAGAAAATCAACTTTTTATAAACGATTTTTCATTTTTTGTGATTTTTTTTTTATGTTTTTGCAAACAACAAAGAGCTTGAATATCCGGATGCTTAAGAAACAGACCATTTTTTTATATTTATTTTTTTATTTAAAAGTGTGAGTAATTATTCAATAATCTCAAAATACTATATAATATTACTTACCTAATATTTTTATTTAATCTTGTGGTGTAAAACATTTTGGGTGAGACAATAATACTCCTTTTTGTTAAATAGATAAAAGAAAATTCAGCTTTTTATAAGGAATTTTTGATTTTTAGTGAAATTTTATTTTTTGTTTTTGCGAACTAAGAGCTTGAATATCCAAACGCTTAAAAAACATTATTATCGTTGAATAGATAAAAGATAATAGGTGACTCCGAACATTTTTTTTAAGCTCAATTTGTTATTGTTTATTTCCTTTAGTTTCTTATATTAATTACTATAGAGAAACAAGATTTTTATATTGGACGCTAAAAGAGAAGAAAAAGGAAAGTGTTTTGCATTATTAAAATTAAGTAATTTATAAATTATAATTTTTATTAAAAGTTGTAATTATTTAATAAAAAATATAATTTATAACTTAAAAAAATAATTATAACTTATAATAAAAATTATAAGTACTAAAAAAAATATTATAATTTATAATTAAAATTAATAATAAAAAATTAAAAACTATTAATAATTACTTTGCCAAACACCGTACCTCAATTAGCCAGTGCCGCTTACAGCAGGACAGGTGTGAAGTATATATCCATTTTAACTGCACTTTTTATAGTTGTTTAAAATGTAAAAATTTATACTTTTAAAAGTTTTAGCTATTTTTTTTATATTATAGTGTTTAAAATAAATTTTTTAAGACAATTTTTTCCCTTTTTGTAACAATGTCTATGCTATTATTTTTAAAAAAATATATAATATTTAAAATATTAACACAATTTTTTGTATTATTACAAATAAATTTAACTTTTTAATTGAGAAGTTTTATAGTTAATTTCTTCAAATAAAAAAAAGTGTATTAAGAATGTGTATGATTTTTTTCCTTGAAAAAAATCTGGAAAAAGTTGAGAATAATTTAGCTGTTTTTTCTTTTTATTAAAATGCTAATATACTCTTATTTTTTAGTCTCAGGTTGTAATATTTATAATATTAACACAAACTTTTTTTTATTGTTAAAAATAAAATTAATTTTTTAATTAAAAATATTATAATTATTTTTTTCAAAACAAAAAATTAGTGCACTTAAAATGTGTAAAAAAATTTTGAAAAAAATAAAAAATAATTAGCTTTTAAGAAAACTAAAAGGTATAGAGGTTAAAAGTTGATTTTTTTTTTTTTGGGGGGGTAAAAAACAAAGTTGAACTTTTTAGACCGGCCAAACATGGCTTAATTCAGGTGACTCAAATTCATCACAGGATATTGCAGTGAAAATTCTTGGCAATAATTATTAAGTATTTTCATAAGATTATGACTGTTATTTTTTTTAAATCATAATTTCATTTATAACTAATAATTCAGTAAAAAAGCTTTAAAAAATAAAACAAACCGTGTGCAACCTTTTACTTGAACCTTCTAATAATTATGTTGCTTGAATCAATAATTTACAACTGTAACAATTATAGTTGTAATCATAACTTTTCAACTCTAATCTATTAACTTATAAAAAGGTTAACTACTGTTTTAATATAATATGATCTATCACAACAGTGGCCGTCGCCATGGCCTTGTCACCACCTCCACTAATTCTCACTTATACCATAAATGATATAAATACCAAAAATAACTTGCCCCATTTTTTATGTAAATCATTATTGTCATTTGATGAAAACTATTTCACAAAAAAAAAATTACATTTTTTTCCTCAAAACAAAATACTAAAAATTAAATAAAATATTATACATCAAAACAAATAAAATCTAAATAAAAAATATTTTCTTAATTAACGAAACTAAATCAATTTTGGCAAAAGAGCTACTCATTTAAGAAAATAAAAAATGTTTCTAAAATTAATAATAGAGGTGTTTGTTGACATCCTATTATTAATTTTAATTTTAAGTTATAAATTTTTTTTAAATACCTACAATTTCTGTTACAATTTATAACTTTTTTTTTTTTATTTCAGTTAAAAATTATAATATTTACTAAACACTTACAATTTTTGTTACAAGTTACAATCTATAAACCACTAGATTTAACAATGCCAAACTCCACAAATATATACCACTATCCCACCACTAGCACCATACCACCATACTACGTGGGGGCACATGATCACTATGATACATGGGTTTTTGACGAATTCCACGAGCCTAGCAAAACAAGTAATCTACTGGCAAGAACAAACACGTTTGCCAACACAATACTAGACGAGGAAAAGTATAGGATAGACTCCAAATACGCAAAGGTTTTCAAAACAAAAGAATAATGTACCAATCGTTATGATAGCAAACACACCACACAGCAATGAGGATCCCCCTCAAATGTTAAAAGGGCTAGAGGAAAAAAGAATCATTGCTACCCTTTGGGGTGGAGGATCATCAAAAGGGTTTCAAAAGACTAACTTTTGGTAATTGGTTCTTCATTTTATATTGTAGCTAAAAAATGAAGGCAACTAAATAATGGAAATGCTTTAAGCACTAAACGTAATTCCAAGAACCAGCGACACCACTAGGCATTTTTATTGGAAAAACAATAAGTTCGTTCAAATCTACCGTCTGCTCCCGGCAGTCAGTTTGCAGCATTTAAGTTTGAACCCAAACATCACACCCTTTCAAGAGATTCCCCAAATTGCTAGCTTTAACCACTCTCTCAATACCAGTAAATCGTGGTCAATCAGAAGGCAAGTGTTTTGTACTCTTGTACACCAGTATGGTATGATTTCAAGAAGAGAACGGTCAGAAAGCAATCAGGAAAGCACCAAGCAAAAAAAGCACTCAGCTCAAAACATAACAGCAATCCCACAGACCACATCAGCTAGAAAAGCAGTCCCGACTGCCGCGACAAGAGTTCGGCCCTCACACTAACAATGTATATTGATCCCCTCCCATTTTGTTAGGTTCAAGTGGTTAGCAAATACTATTTGAACTCCAAATTTACACGCATAGGTTGAGTCCAAAGGGCTGTACCTAGTCTGGGTTCTCGATTATGTGTAAAATGACAAGGCATTCAACCACAAACAATGCTTAACCACCTAATACAACAAAGAGTCGTCCAAAATTCATAACTGAAACATAATGCACAACAATCAGAGTGGGGAGCACAAAGAAGCAACAAAATGAACTGAACCGATGTGATCAAATCCAAGTAGCTGAGACGAATATACATTTCATCTCACAAAACCATAAAAATAAGATTGAAAAGCTCATTTACAAATGCGCCTTAGAATTTTAGGATAATCAAATCCTCAGTAATCCAACACAATTCAATATAAAATCAAGTTAAAGATAATAATACCACATATTAGGAGAGGACTGCAAGTATATAAATTGTAAACCAGAGGGCCAACATACTGATAGTCAAAACATTAGTTTGCGTCTCATGACATAATAGAAAATCACGTCTCGTTTAACTAAAAACTACAAAGAAAACAATCCGAGCATACAATTGCAGGAAACCAAAAAACAAAAAGTAAAATGAAGCAAAATTTAATAGGTTTTGAACAAAACTGCATACCAAAAGCATGTGCAACCACAACATCACATGTTTGGTTCAAATCCCACCCCCTACCCCTCATTGATAGTACTTTCACTCATCGTCTTCATCATCCTCATCATCAGCTCCGGCTGCTGAGTTGAGGGCATTCAGTCGTTCAATCAAACTAGCTTTCCTTTCCTCATATGTCAGTTTCTTCAAATTGTATCTGTAATACAATGTAGTGAAATTAGTTAACCATCCAAAAACAATTGAATTACCTAAAGAACAACCATTGCAAGTGTTGAAGCAGTGTGCAAAACAAACTTCAATCTTCTGAAAATGAATGTGAACTGTTATGTACAAAATGTATAACTATTCAAAGCCTCCTATCCCCTTCCTCCGTCAGTCAAGAGTTGGTGCACTAAATAACAGCTGTCACATGAGTTTTTTGAAGTGTGATAAGGATGCCTATGATGCAGCATTCCTTGTTTGCTTGCATTTTGGGAATTGTTCAACACAAATCCTTCTTCTAATATCATTTTTTCTCATTTTATTATTTTTTGTTCTCCAAGATCAAACTTAACCAAAATGAGTTTTGACACTTATTGGTCTTAAAACTAAAGTAAAATTCAATATCATTTATAAAAATACATTTTTAGATCTAACAATGTTTGATTAAAAACTCTGTTAGTGTGTGAAAATAATTCATGAATTCATTATTCAATTCCAGTTACACATTTTCCGATGCTCCTCACACATTTACAGTGGGACAATAACCATTTTCAAAACAAGGCTTGGAGTGATAACAGTGTTTCCACTAGTTACCAGAGCTAGTGAGATCCCGCGATGGAACAGTGAATGGAAGTTAATTTCCAAGTCAAATTATCTTGGATGGAAGTTAATTTCTAAGTCAAATTATCTTGCGGAAAAACAATAACAGGTTTACTTTTTTAAAAACAGAAGATCAAATGACGGCCAAAACTCTCCCAACCTATGTGGCATGGACTCGGGTACAATGCCAGGTGTGATTATGTGTCTAAGTGTTGGATTCATCTTAGTTCTATCTAATTATCATATGAAAGATACTAGGACATGGTAAAACATTCATATTCTTTAATATATTTCTTATATTTATATCCAAGTTAACAACTAGAGCAAAAGATTCCAGGAAAATCTTCTGAGCTATACCAAAGTAATGGAGTTAAACCGGAGAAAACACCATTAAACTTAGGTGGAAGCAATGTTCATGTATTTACAGTTTCAACCCATTCAGTTTCAAGATGGCATCACTTTTTATGGAAAATAAGAGGAAAGGAGAGGTAAAACGTAGCATAAGGGCTAAATAAAACACCCAACTTCCCTTGACGATGGATAGCAATACACGCAGCTTAAGTACATTTGGTGCCTTACCTCTTGTGCTCCTTAGGAGGCTGTTTCTCGGACTTCTTTTGAGTGGGGTCTGCACGAATGGCAGCATGAACTTTCTTGTACATCTCTTCAATGCCATCTGGATCAATTTCTCTCTTGATAAACTCACCGAAATGAGACTGATACTTCTCCGGCTCATCTTCCATCAATGTCTGCATAACATAATAAAGTCAAAAGTTGTGGCTGGAAATAAGTGTTACCCCACATCATAAAGCATCATCTTGCATCTCAACTCTTACCCTCATATATGCAGCAACATGACCACCATAAATATATTTGCGATGAACCTCCGCATCAAGCTGCTTAGAATCCTTTGCGAAACCAGCAAATCTCTTTTCGCTGTGAGGGATATCCAACCCACCATCCAATGCTCCCTGAAATTAGCAAGTATTGTACACTCGTGCAATCACATAAAGGGACAAAACTTGTTGCAGTAAAGCATGGAGCATGTAAATAGTGCTACAATAACATGATCCTGAAAGTACAAAGAAAATTAGAATGATCAATGTTAAGATGACAACTATTGATGACAACATTTACGGTGTCTCGAAATATCATGTTTCTTTTGTAAAATGGATTCCCCATCATAACACAGATTAACTTATTGGTGTGTATGTCTTTAGCTATGGCAATTAAAACTGACAAGAAACATGCCCCCTTTGAACTGTAAATATTCAGAATTGGGCAATAAAATATAAGCACAAGGAATGTAGTAACAGGACTAAAATGTAACCCGATGAAATTTGAGTATATTTAATGAAAAATAATATTAATATACAGTTACAGTAAGGAAAGTTTATCCTATAACATTGGTAAGAAAGTGGCGCTTATGTACAAAATTACCACCAGAAAATGTCCTGAAATAGTATCCCCAACTGTATAACTAGTGTTGTAAAAAAAATAAAGAACTCTCCAATTATCATCTCACAAAACAATATAACAAACAGAAATGTTAATCATTGCCTGTTTTGTCATGAATGAGTACATGGGTTGGTAGCCCATTGGCACATTTTAAATCCAATTTTAGTTTGCTTATCAAAAATGGTAATCATCAAAGTGTCACAAAAAAAACCAATCACTGAATTATCTGACTGTCATGAGAATTAAGAAAATTTTGAATATCTTGCCACTTTCTGTTATAGGGCGGGCAAGACAATACCTTCAAAGCACCAAAAACACGGTTTCCGGTGGTTGTTCTAACAAGACCAACATCGAGGAGTGCACGGAATGGCCTCCTGCTCTCTGCTGGCTCAACTGAGAAATCTTCTCCAGTTGCCTAAGGAATATAAAAGTTCAGGTCCACAGTAAGTCTAACAATACAAGGTAACGGTGAAGGGGGTAAAGGTGGCATTAAGGGTCAGCATGCACCAAACATACCTCCACATTGCCCTCATACTCATCATCCATTTCTAGCATTTTCAAGACACGACGTGCCAAAAGAAGTCCAGTACAATAAGCTGATCACATCAGGAAAAAATCAAACCCATCAATAAGCAGCAGTAGGTCAACCAGATGAATAAATGCATGTGCACAAAGAAAAGAAGAGAAGTTATGATACCTGCAGCATAGTTTGTGAGACCTACTTCAAGCCCATAGCGAGGCAGCTCATGGGCATAAGCTGCAGCAAGGATGATGTCACCCGCGATGCTAGCAGATATTATTTGTGCAATAATATCCTTGTTTGTCTAATAACAATATTAAGGGTGAAATGTGGACGAAATTTATATTACTAAATTATGACTGCCCACCAGGAAAAATGTTGTTCCCCTATGCCAACAAAAAGTTAATTGCATAGATTCTTAAAGATAATGTTTCTTGTGTTCTGGTTCAAGAAAATGTCAACAAATAAATAAATCACAAACAAAAAGGAAGACAGTTTAGCTTTAAAAAAAAAGACAAAACTTCACTGCAGAACATGTTATAATACTAAAAGTAGGACAGAAAAGAAAACTTCTAAAACATCTACCATACACTATCCTGAACTCGATAATATTAGAAAAAGAGGGCCGGCAACAAATCACGGCATGACTTAGGCACTTTGAAGGATACAAATCGCACAACAAAGCGATATTTCGGAGTGTTGTACTTGTTTTTGTCCTGATTTACAAGGCGAATCCTTGCCCGGTAATCTGTCTTGCCCTCTGTACCATAAGAAAGAAAATAAGAAAATTGAAACCCAATTAAAATTAACCACAAAGGGCAAACACATACCTCTCCTTCTCTTGAACTTAACCTGAAACCGCTTAAAATAAGCCCTCGACTTATGAGCTTTGACAAAGGCCTAGAAAGATGAGTAAAATTGATCTAGCACTTCAACGAAAAGATTAATGAACATATAATATTCTGATAAGAGTTATCAAAATCATATTACCGATCTAAAAAAGGGTTAGTAAATATTGGTCACAATGAAAAATGATGGGCCAAATGTCTCCCAAAATTATTCAACTAAAACTTGAAGTATACACTTTCATACCCACTAAATACAATCAATGAATCCAACAAAACTCAGTATTATGGCATAAAAACAACAAACCCACGACTAATTACATAAGAAAGTAAGGAAAATGAACAGAAAACAAAAGAGCCAAGTAGCCAATTTTTCCTTTGTATCCAAATTGACATGTACATGGTTATCACTCTGCGCAACGCATACTCCACATGCACTAGTTGAAATAAGATGTTAACAGTGAGAAATGATTACGGATTCCGTAGAACAGTGCTAATACTGCAAGCCTATGATCCAAAACAGAAATCCGACTACCTAAAAAGAGCCAAATAGCCAATAGAAAACATTCCTTTTCTTTCCTTTTTCATAAACAACAGTCACAGAGAGAAGCAAAACTAAAATTGACGAAAGAAAACAACAAGAAATTAAAAAATAGAAAGCAAAAAACAAAAAAAACAAAAAACAAAACTCATTGAGGATTGCTAAAACGGTAAACGTAACACATTACAGAAAACAACAAGTTAAACACGAGAACCCCAGATCTGAAAAATAACAGTAATAGGGAGCCCCGGAGCAATCTTCGAGATGAAATAAGATGAACAAAGGAAGAAAAAAAATCACATCGAATGTTTTGCAGCCAAGGAAACTCATAAAGCAACATATATATTTACATACATACACATTCCTTGACAGAAATCAGTTACAATTTCATTTTACCACATTTTCTCAGCTACCAAACACATTAAAAAAAACCAGAAACAGAAACAGAAATGGAAACAGAATACACTTCAGTTATGAGTAGAGTTGTGCGTATCTCTCTCTCTCTCACCATTGTTCCAGAGAGCGACCTCGATGCTGTGTCTTGCGCATAGAGGAGGAAAGTGAAGGTAGACGTCAATCTTGAATATATAACAAAACCCTATGTTTCATCTCACCATGCAAATGACCAGAATGCCCACAATAGTATATTTATTGACTATCTTGTCCAATTCATATTTGGATGAAACAGGCCGAAGCGCAATTCATATTTGTTTGGTTATTTCCTTGGAACCTTAATTTGTAATTATGCAATAGTTTCGAAGTAATGTGTGATATTTTTTATTTAATATTTCTATCTAGCAAATTATATGACAAAAAATATTTTAAATAAAATAATATGAACCTATTCTTGTTGGGTAAATAAGAAATCAGGATAATTCACTCAACGTGGATCGTGTATTTTTATTTTTTGAAAGTGTCACGTATCATCGCCTACATAATAGTTTGGACCATCTAATAATTTGCCTAATTTGTAAAGTAAAAAAGAATTTTTTTTATAAAGACATTAGAAATGATAATAAAATCCATATTATCATAGTAATTAAATATTAAGAGTACTACAAAAATTTGATGAAGTCATGTCGCGTGACTTTTACTTTTATTAATTTTTACTTTTATTAATAGGGATAGGGATAAATATAGCATAATTAAGAATAATTATTCAATACTTTTGGAATAATACTTTATTTAAATTACTGAAGACACATCTTTACATGTTAAATAAAATAATAACAAAAAAGTGATAGGTCCTACTAAATACATTAATAATTATAAAGTTAGAATACCACCTAAACTTGTTCCAAAAGTATTGAACATTTTCTCCACAATTAGAGTGTTAATAATTCAAAAAATTGATTTGTAAAAATCATCGAATAAATTATTCACATAAAAAATTAAATTATTGAACATTAGTAGTAGCCTCCTTATCAAATTAATATTTGTCATAAAACATAGACGGCCTGCATGGTCTAAAAAATAATTATTTATTTTTTTCAAGACAAATACGATTTGTTCCATTGGCTATTGTTATTTGATCATATTAATTTTTTGCATACATAACCTAATTGACAAATGCTACTAAATCAATAGTTTGAATCATCAATTCATGCCTTCGTTGGGCTAATTGCACGATACAATTTGAGAGACTCAAATTACAAGAGTAATTATTCGATGCTCTAAGGACATAATCACGTAATATTCTAAATTCTTAAGAACTATACGATCACGTGAATTATCTCTAAATATAAAGAATTCTCATATGTTAAAAGAGCTTTTGTAATACTACGGCACCATTTTCTCATGGCACATTAATTTTTGTCAACTGAAGACACTAAATCACAATGATAGGTCATAATCTTCAATGACAATTACTAACTATTGCTAAAATTAATAGTTTATACGTTATATTTTATAACAAATATTATAAGTGTTTAAAAAATAGACTAGTAGTTGAAACTAATTATTTATAAAAAAAATAATTATACCAATACCAAAAATTATGTGTATTTAAGAAAAATTAATAAATTATTACTAAAATTAATAGTAAAAAACTAAAAATTACTCTAAGTAGCTTAGCCAAATATTTGCCAAATCTTGACACGAGAAGTCGTTTGGTTATATATATATATTGCTTTTCTAGTTTATGGCCAAATTCTTTTATTTCTTATTCAACTTAATAAATTTAAAAAATGCTCAATAAATTTTCTTAAAAAAATATAGTTGAATTTAATTTTTCAGTCTTTAAATAAATTTTTTAAAATTTAGCATATCATTCTTATAAACTTACATGGATATTCTTTTCTCTTTTTTCATTAAAGAGTGAACATAAACTATTTCGACTTTATTACTGAAAATATTCAAAACAATTCACTGAATGAAAAGCTAATACTTTATTCTCAACCAATAAAACTATTCTAATTCAATTGGTCATTTTCTGCCATCAATTGGCCATTTCTGCAATTCTAGTTATGTTTCGCAATTTGTTGAGCTCCTCATGAACACCTATGATGAGATTGATAAGCAGCGTTGGTTTGGACTAAAAAAAACAACTTAGGCTTTTTTTTTGGATTTTTTTTGTTTTTTATTTTATTCTTTGATTAAAATATTTTTTTTAAAAAAAAATTCATAACAAGAGAAATATAAAGGGTATATCCATTCTGATTTTTTATGACGAGAGAAATTTAAAAGCATATTTATTTTAGCAAATACCAAATAAATTCACTAAAAAAAAGGTGTATAAATTTTCTTTAGGGGAGATAGTGCCATGTTACCTAAAAAAGAATACATCTAATAAATCTGAACCAAAATTGCGAGAGTAAGGACAACATCTCATAAATTTGAACCAAAATTGCAGGAGTAAAGACAATGGGATTCTAGGGTTACAAAAAGTAAGGAGCAAAATTATGCTCTCCTCTCCAAACTAGGAGTAATTATATATTCATATCTCTTAGAGCAAATTTAGATCGCCTTTTAGTATGGTAGTTTTTAACTCATTACATTGGGTTCATTACTTTTGTATAAGTATTTTACTCTATATGTAATAAATTGTTATTTATTGAGTGATATTATAGACATCTCAATATGTCATTCTAATGCTTAAATTTGTCAAGGTGACACGGTCCAATAATAGAGATCGATAAGTGAAAATGGTTAAAAATTGAACTTTTGAAACCTAAGAAGTATGTGTTTGGCTTTATTTTATTTTATTTTATTTTTGAAAAGGCTAGTGGTTTTATTTTGAAAACAAGCGGGCCTAATTGCTTTTTCAAATGCAAAAGCATTTTCAAAAACCTTGGACCAGTGTCCCTCGGAGGCCCAAGGATTCTTTTTTAACCTAAAATACCCAAAAATCATCAACAAGCTAAAAGGCTCAAAACTCCTGACAAATGATTGAATTAGCCAAAGGTGCTCCAAGAAGTCCTTTTGGTGGCCGAACCGCCCCCACTTCCCAAAAGTTTCAAGGGTCTGGTCAAAAGTGTTTTGAAAAGCCAGTAATATTGGATGACTCATACACCTATTTTTGATCGCTCTAGCCACTTCTAGGCACCAAGATCTTTACAGATTTTGTAGGATTTGATCATGCTTAACCTTACCTAAAGCTCATTTTTAGCAAAAATAAACCTCTTAATCTGTTGTGGAACCCTAGCTAGCCTCCTTTATAAATGCAATGATTTTTTCAAATCCTAAAAATGAAGAATCATTTCATCCTAATCCTTATAATCCACTAAAGTCTTCTCCTAGGAAAATCTTGCAACCTTCGCTCAAAATTGACTAATCTTCAAACAACGATTTCAACCATTTCAAGCCTCAGTTCATGTCATGCCCCTAATTCGGGGCACGTGAACCCCACATGATACCCAACTTGCAGAAATAACAATGAAACACTTCTTCTTCTTTTTTTATAAAATCCAATTTATGATTAGGACTACTTTCAAAGAAAAACTCTTGAATTTAAGTTGTTTTAAGATGTTAATTCCAAAAATTTCAAAAACATTCTAAATATAAATCTTAAAAATCTTGACAGAGTTTTTTTTGTTTTTCGAATAATCTCGATTTACAATTTAACTTATTAAACACAATAATATAATATACTCAGGCACAGTCTGAATCTCAACACCCAATCACAATTTAACAATACTTAAATAACTATCCATCTTTGTATCATCATAATTACATTCATTCCAAAAGAAACAAATTAGACATGATTTTCTTAAATTATACTTGAGTCTCAAGTATAATTACATGATCTTCATATTTTAAACAAAACATAATACATTAATCATTTTCATTTTCACACCTCAAATTTGGAGCACGTGAACCCCAAGTGACAACCCAACCTTATAAAACACACGATGAAAAACCTTTTTATAAAATCCAATTTATGGTCGAAACTTCCTTTAAAGAAAAACACTTGAATTCGAGTTATTTGAAAAGATGTTACGCTCCAAACTTCAAAAATATTCTAAATATAAAATTGAGATATTACATCTACTTCTCCTGAGATTTAAAATTATTACAGGGACCTCCTCTATGGTCTCTGAAATTACACTAATCTCTCATGAGATTTAATTTTTAACATTAATTGCACAAAACTGTTAAAATTTTCGTTGAAATTTAACGAAAACCGCCATTTCCACCCCAAAATCATCATTCAAACCACTTTTCTCTCCCAAAACCACAATTTCCACCCCAAAATCACCCTTCCCAAAACCACCATTCCGTTGAAATTTGGAGTGAAAATGGTGATTTTAGGGGAAAAGTGGTTTGAATGGTGGTTTTGGGATGGGAGGATCGATTTTTGTTAAATTTCAATAGAAATTTTAACAATTTGGTGTAATTGATATTAAAAATTAAATCTCATAGGAGGTTAGTATAATTTTAGAGACTATATGGGAGGTCTTGTAATAAGCTTAAACTTCAAGAGAGGTAAGTGTAATTATCCCTATAAAATTTAAAAAATTTGACAGTGTTTTCTCTATTTTTTAGATAAATTCTTAGTATAACTATTCAAACAAATAACCTTTATAATTCAAATCACAACCAAGCATATAAATATCTTATATTCGTCTCCAATCCACGCCTACTCTCTCGTTAAATGAATATACATATAGTTCCAATTAAACTCATACACGAGATACATCAACTTTAAATTACATGATTTTAGTAACATCTAATGGAATTATACTTTTGATTATACAACTCATGAACAAAATTTATACAATTTTCATATTCCATCAAATAATAGCAACATAACATAAATTTTTCAGAGTCACACCATGTTCACCTAAACCTGAAAAATATTAAATTAAACACATAAGCCGAAGCTCGTAGAATAGTGACTAAAGATGATTTAATGCATGATATGTGAAGGGGAAAAAGTATGAATACCAGAATGCCAAAATAAACTTGATTTCATGCATATACACTTAGTTTTCACACACACAACTGAGTAAAAACAAATTAATCAACTATATTCTTCAACAATTTAATTAGACATTAGCTACACAATAACTCATACATCTTTCTCATTTTTCAATCAACACAATTGAGCAATTATAAATTCTCATATGTTGCCCTCACTACCCGGCCAACTTGAGGCACCGATAGGCAACCCATGGGTTTTATAATTACCAACCCAACCATTATCCAACACAATACATTGGCACAACACCTATTATCACATACAATGCCACTTTTTCGAGAACACCATACGAAGGAACGATGCACCTATATCACGTTTTCAAGAACACCATCCGAAGAAATCAGGCACCAAAACCATGTTTTCGGGGATTAAATCGAGGGAAACGTGCACCCATCTTACGCAAGTTTTCGTTCTTTCACTGAGAAACTAGTCGAACCAACATTAATTTCATAATCATCTCAATATATACGTACGACATATAATCAATAATATCGGTCCATCAACCATTGCTATGATTTTCACATAATCACACATGGATTCACTACATGGCCACAATTTGATTATCATAATAATCATCAACAACATTGGTCTCTCGACCCTGATTATGGTCTTCACCTTAAATATCTTATGTATTCACTACACAACAATTTATTCAAAGATAACTATATTAAAAGTTTTAGAGCTATCACTTGAACTCGTTCACTTGAACTCAACCCAATTTTCACCTATGCAACTCAAGGTTCGACTCAATTCCATAGTTAATTAATCCATACATCAATTACGAAGGGGACGGTTCAAATCCTCAAGTCTTATACAAACATATTTATCGTATCTTCAAATTCTAATTCAGAAAAATCTTAAAATTTTGATATAATTTTATAATGTATTTTTATGATTTATCGTATCGTCAAAATTTTCAAGAAAATTTTCTTAACTATATAATATACTTTTATTTCAAATTTTGATTATTTGTTTTTCTAATAAATGTAGATTTTTGGATTTCAGTTCTAAAATAATTTATAAGGTTTTTTTAGGAATTTCAAGTCTTTTTACTAATTAATCATTAGTTATTTATTATTAAAATTAGTTGTCGAATACTATACTATTCTAATAAGCTTAACACGTGTCTTATTTCTATTGGTTGCTAATATACAAGTTATTACACAATTACTTCACAATCCAACATGCATAGAACTGTGTGACTTGATGTGAGTATATTTTCACAATAGAATTTCAATTTTCAAATGTATACATTGGATCCAGGGATTGCTTGCATGCCAAATTCAAATTGTGGGTTTTCGGTAGCTAAAAGCACTTTATGTTCGAAGTCTTGGCTACTTAACTCCAATGTTGTCGTACCTTTGACATATTCATCCACGTATTGTTTATAGATTATGTAAAATGTGTGACTACATTTATATATGGACAAAACTATTACCATCAAATAAAGAAAAAATATAAAAATAAGCTCACCAATTCCTCGGCCGGTTGAAGATCTTTGTAATTTCGTCTATAAAATGTGTGACTACATTTATATATGGACAAAACTATTACCATCAAATAAAGCAAAAATATAAAAATAAGCTCACCAATTCCTCTGCCGGTTGAAGATCTTTGTAATTTCCATGTGGTCTTAACGAGTTGTAGTGGTCCCATCCACCAATTTTTGTGTCCGCCACTAGTAGTGTCCAATAGTTTGCATTGTGGAGTGGGAAGAATATGTATCTATGTAGCCTGGCTTCCTTAAAATGCAATGATAATGTCTTTGCCCTACATTTTGGATTCTTATCGTGTAACATTTGTTGTCAAAAAATATGAACATTCCATAAATACGATTGCACTAAAATGTTTTTGTTTTAGTCTATATGAAATAGTATTAGTTAATTGTTACCATTGTCAAGCTGTAAAATATATATGCTTTATCAATAAATTCTTCAGCTGTTGGGCCATTGAACTTCACATATGATACGACCACATTTTGATGTCGAGTAAGTATTTCTTCGTAAGCATCTATCACCTGAAACATTTGGAATTACGAGGCTTGGTAAATTAAGAAACATTACAAAAAGGTTTGGATAAACTTACTAACAAATATGGGGTATATGATACCCGCATCAAGCAGTTTGACTACCTCATTCATCACTACCACTTTTATATTCAGATTCAACCTCTGTTGCATTTCGCGAGTAAGTTTGGCATCCTCTTCACGATGGATGCGATGTATACAGACAGAGGGGTCTAAACTTTCATGTTAGCCACTAATCACCCGATAGCTCTCCTATGATTTTTTAGCACCTCGACAAGTTGACTTTTCTGCTCGGAAGTCAAGTCTAAGGCAATGATAATGGGTAGAGTGTTATTTGGCTCTAAAAAGACATACTTGAGAGATGTTGGAAGCGACTTCAACTCAAGTTGAGGCGGTGAGTCTAATGAGGGTTGGGATGGAATATAAGAAAGGGGCGATGGAGGCTCGAATTAAGATCTCAAAGGTGGATAATAAAGAGAGCTGACTGACTCGAGTAAAGCATTGACGTCTTCGATGGATTACTCGACGTCAAATGAGTCCGCTCCAAAATGTGCTAAGAAGGCCTCGAAGGGATATGTGGTTAGGACATAAGAAAGGGTTGCTTCAGTAGCCTCGTCAAAAACATCAACTACAAAATAGTCGGATTCTTATGGCGGCTAATATGAGGCATTGAAGACATTAAGGTGTAGCTTTATGTTTTCGAATGAGACATCCATCACCCTAGTCCAATAGTTTACACAAGCATTGGTCATAGCTAAAAGGGTCGATCGAGGATCACCTTAATCTGTCTCTTAAGGTTCAAAATAGGTTTAATATCTAATACTATGAAATCAACCGGGAAGAGAAATTTATCTACTTATCCTCGATGACTTCACGGGGTACTTTAACTAATCTATCGACCAGCTAGAGAGTAACTGATGTGGGTTTCAATTCACCCAAACTGCATTGTTCATACACTGAGTAAGGGAGTAGATTGACACTAGCTCCTAGGTTAAGCAGAGCACTTCAATCGAATGATCGCCTATGACACATGAGATGGTAGGAGTCCCTAGATCTTTGAGTTTAAGGACGGAGTCATGATGGATGATAGCACTTACTTGCTCAGTGAGGAAGACCTTTTCAAAAACATGGGTCCTTCTCTTACACTTTTAAGTACAAAGGACTTTTAAGAACTTTGCATACGAAGGGACCTGTTTAATGGCATATAGGAGGGGCATGTTGATTTTTACTTGCTTAAATAGTTCGAGCATGTCCTTTATGGATGCTCCTTTTTTGCTGAATGGGGCTCTTACTCCCAAAGAGGCTGTTGGTGGGGTAGTAAAAGAAGCAGGAGATGAGGCAGGCGTGTCCTCTTTAGAGCCATCAGACGACTCTGGAATTCTAGGGGTTGCGTGTGCCACTATCTTTTTTAGTTGGGTCTCGACTTTCCATCGATTTCGGAGGGTTATCACTACTTTAGTCTATTCGTGGTATACACCACTGACGAAGGATCATCTATGGCAAACTGGCCTTTAAGGTTGGTTATGGGCTGACTTGGTAGTTTACCGTCCTTTCGGCGATTGAGGGCATTAGTTAGCTGCCCAACCTGAGCTTCGGGTTTAGCAATGGACTGGGTATGTGAATTTAGGATTTGGGTATTTACCTCTAGTCCTTGTAGGGCTTGCAATACCCACTCCTTAAAAGTTGAGTTCTTTAGGGAGCTAAAGAAGCTGGTTGTGGAATAGGGGAATGGTAGGCTAGATGATTGAAAGCATTAGGGTACCTGGCCTGGGTGGTTGAGCTGGCAGATTACCTAAAGTGGGTTGCTGTCACCATGAGAGGTTTGGATGGTTTCTCCATCTCAGGTTATATGTGTTTGAGAAAGGATCATTACCTAGTCGAGAGAAACCTAGTGTAGTATTTATTTGTTCCTGCACGAACTCTGATATTGGGCAGTAGTCGGACAATCTGTGACAAAGTGGGCTGGATTGGCACATAGTGCACATGGGTCTTGGAAGGTATGAGATGGGACATGCAGTGAGGAATTGTGACCACTAAATAAGAGTTGGTCTAATTTATGAGTCAGGGCTGCCATTTAATTTGTTAGATCTTGAGGCTGGGTAATCTCATATATGCCTCGTGGTTTCTGTGAGGATAAGGCGAACGATCTGTTAGTTCGAGATACAGATGCATGTTATTGTGAGTTTTCACTCAAGTTTTCAAAAAGTGTCCACACTTTGGTCTCGCTTTTCAGTATAAAGGTTCCGCTGTAAGAGGCATTTACTATTTGACAAGTGTGAGGGGTCAAACCATCATAGAAGAATTGGGCCAATTGCCACTTAGGTACCTAATGGTGAGAGCATTGTCAGAGGAGGTCCTTTAATCGTTCCCAAGTCTCGTGAAATTTCTCACTATTGGGTTGAGTGAAACTCGTGATGGCTTGCCTGATTTAGATGGTTTCACCTATGAAAAAGTACTTTTATAGGAATTCCTATATGTGCTTAGGTTGTGATTATGTTTGCTTATAACAAGTTAAGCCAATACTTGGCTTTATCTTTTAAGGAGAAGGGAAACAATTTCAATTTTAGGGCAACATCTGTAAAATTGTTGATTTTAAATGTTGAGCAAATTTCTAGAAATTCGTCAATGTGTTTATATGGATCCTCGTTATCAAGTCCAAAATATGACGAGAGCATCTGAATAACACTAAACTTAATCTCATAGTGCACCGCCCCAACGTTGGTAGCTAAATACAAGATGGCGACACATATGCTGATGAAGTAAAATACTCCTTAAAATTTCTATCGTGTTCGTTTGCTTGATTGGTTGCTGCCATTTGAGTGGGATTTATGTGAATTGGTGGGTTCAGAATGGGGGAAGAGGGGAGAAGATTGTAAAGCGGCTTGGTTATATCGAAAGGTACATTCGATCTCGGGACTAAGCGGTGCTAGTTGTGTGTGACACAACTGACGATCATGCATACACAGAAATAAAAAAAATTCAAAGAAAAAAAATACTGAGCGTGGGTTGCAAATCCCCCAATTCTAATTTTCTCCATTTAAACTAAATAACGCAAAAATTTAAACCATATAGAGCTCGGATAGGGATGACCCATTTGCCTTTACTTTTGCGACGCCTGAATTCTTCTTGGTTTGCCTCTCTTCGAAAACCTAAAAAAGGAGGAATACCATTCGCGCAAGTATTGGTCGAGGGTGAATAATAATAAAAAAAATGCCGAAACAAAGATTCTATTATTCAAACTTGTGATCATGTTGTTAATCCCCGGCAATGGCGCCAAAAAAATGTGTGTCATATTATACCAGAAATAAATATTTATATCCTAAATTTAACAACTATTTGGTAGAATAGTGATTAAGTTCAGGTACCGCTCCAACATGGATTATTAAGCTAAATCACGATTATCTATAATCAAAATATCAATTCAGTTCTCTAATCAAAAGTTGTTTGTTGTGTTATTAAACTAAAGACATGAAACAAATAAAACTGAAATTAAAACTTTGATTAGATGAGGAAAAAAGATAAGAGGGTTTAAAATCCACCATAGCCAAGTATTTTATATCCATTAAGATTTAGTTAGTTTCTCACAAATCAACTTAATCTCATCCCGCTAAAAGCCTAACGCGAATGTTCAAGGAAGATAATTCTTAACCAAACTTGGTATAACCTATCTAGATTAGCAAGAGTAGTCTATGTAAAACCGTGCACGATTCGTCCTGTTCGGATAACTTATCTTACATTTGGATTGAAACATGAAATTAAAATAGTTGCACGATCTCACAATCACAATTACAAAAAAAAAAATAGAAACTTGAATAAAAACTTTAAAGCTCCTTGATAAAAACTCAATGCCTAAATGTCACGACACATTTTTGAATATGGCGACCGAAACATGCAGTAAGTCAAAACTCACCAAAAGCCTCTATTTTCTTTTCGTAACTTTCACTTCATTTTGTAAATTACCAACGATACTCTTTATGTTTCTTAATAAAAAGAGAAGACAAGTTAATTAAACTTTTTCAAAATCTCATTTCAAAAGAAAATTTTAGAGTTTACTAATAGTGAAATAACATCCAACATTATTAAAACATATATCTAAGTACTAAATACAGAAAAATAAATTACCAAAATTACACAAAAACACATGAGAATATAAACAAAGTAATTATTTTTTTCTCGGGTATCACTTCCTTTGTTCCGTAATAGGTCACCAGAAAAATGTTAACATTCATTAGCTACGCTAGTGTGAATTCAAAAATATCAAGATTTCTAGTTTGTTAAGAATTATCTAAGTTTAACTTTATGTAATTAGAACCTTTTTACTTTATACCAAATATTATATTGATTTTCATCCTCATTCCATCAAATCCTCGGTATTTTTCTGCCCCCAAGTTGAAAATTTTCGGTATTGTTGTCATGTTTCCCCGAGCAGGGATCTTTAGTATTATTTTCCTGTCTCCCCAGAGCAAAGACCTTTGGTGTTATTTGTCTGTCCCTCTAGATCAAGAATCTTTGGTATTCTTTTTTTGTCCTTCCCAAAGTAGGGACCTTTCGGTATTATTTTGCTGTCCCCCCGAATAGTAAGAACCTTTGGTATTCTTTTTTCGTCCCCCCAGAGTAGGAACTTTTCGATTTTATTTTTCTGTCTACCTGAGTAGGGACTTTTCGGTATCTTTAATGTCCCCCGAGTCGAGACCTTCTGAACTTTTATCAATACATTTATTGTGTATTCAAAACCCATGTATACAGAGGCTTATTAGCCCAAAAAATATAGCAGACATTCATGGCTTAGTTTTTGTTTCGAAATCTCATAACATGTGAAGAAAAGACAAGAAAATAAAATATCTAAGAACTCACAAATTAAATCAAATCTAGTCAATTAGCCCTTGTCCTAGAATTTTCAATCTAAATAAACACACAAAAATATTAATATTAGGAAAATTCTCATAGCTCGTTAAATTACTCTATTATCTTATTTTGAAATTTTAACTTTATTTATTAAAATCTTATCAAAACTAATTAATGTCATTATTATCATAATAATTATTATTAATTTAATTAAATTATTTGTATTATTTTTTTTCCCAAGATATCACACTAAAAATCATACAACAAAGTTGAAACAGGTATTGAAAGAAACAAAAAAAAATTAGCAATGAAATCTAAAGTACCATACTATGATTTCATCTAAACCCTAGGATGAAGAGTTTAGCCACTCATGCTACGGCCAGGCACGACCCTGGCGCGACGTAGGGCAGCGGCGTGGTAGCAAGCTCGGTAGGTGTGGGGGCAATGTTGTGCTAGGTTGCTGTAGTTCAAGGTAGTATTCTAATGGCTGTATGATTGTTATTGCTACAGAGTTTCATTTCTGATATGACTTCGAGAATGAATGGATGAACATGAACTTTTTATCACATAGAGTTTTAGTTAGATCGTAAAAGTCGGGATATATGTGTTTATTATTTTTATTTAAATTTGTATATGGCTTATATTTTTGTTTTTGTTTCTAGTTTAATTTAATTAATTTAACATTCAAAGTTAATTTTTTGAGTAACAGTGAAAATAAAATTAAAATTAAAATTTTCTTAAATTAAATAATTTTTTTTAAAAATTAGAATTTTATTTTGTTACTCAAAAACACGTTTGAGATGGATTTAAAATTTGGTATCTTGGAAGACGTGCCAATTAATTTTAAAATTTGAATTTCTTAAAAAATCTAATTTAAATAAATTAATTTTTTTTAAAAATTATTTTAAATATGTGCAATAGGAAAATAAAATAAAATTATTTAGTTTTTAATTAAAATTAATATTTTTTCATAAAATAAAGAGAATTTAAAAAAATTTATTTGTTACACATATAATACGTAAAGATGATTAAAATCGAAATTTTTTGTAATGTTTGTTTTTTTCAAAAAAAAAAATAATTTTATTAAAATTAAATAGTTTTTATAACACTCAAAAATATTTTAAAAACTAAATGGGTGATGAAATTTATTTACAGATAAATTACACGATTTTCATCAATAGTTTATTGGTAATGTAATTAATTTTATGTGTTAGCTTTAAGTGTCTACCTCCTCATCGGACAGAATTAATTACGGCATTACTGATACGAATCTTCTTCAAAGATAATTCTAGATAATTGTTAGTATGAATCACTTCTTCATTTGAAGAATTCATTGTGAAACGATTGATTTGAAATTAAATAATGGTTTACACTTAGTTATAAATAATAGTATCATCTCCATCTAAGTCGCAACTATTATTTATAAGACTGAAGCTACGTCAGTTGTTTAATTTTACTTGGCATGATCTATTACCTAGATAATAAAATTAATAAAAATTAATCTATCTGGACAAATGCTGAATTGTAGACAACCTTCTCATCGAGGCATGCTATTCACGATGTACCAGATTGTTAGCGAGTTCTTTTAAAAATGATAAACGGAACCAAATTTTAAAATGAATTCAAAGCTTTTGATCATTATAATTAATGGCGTTTAATTAATTATGTGATTCTTAATATAAAATGACCTTTAATTTTCTCGCGACTATAATCAAAGAAAATAAAGTTACAAGTCCTAATTATATTGGCTGAAAAATTAACTTGGACATCGATTTAACTGTCAATGATTATAAGTTTGTACTCATAGAGATATGTCAACCAAAGTCTGATGAGGGGGCAACCGATGAGGGAGCCCACCTTATCAGAAGTGGGAGAAGACTAATCAAATGGCTTGCTGCTATATTTTGGCTTCTATGTTAAATGTGTTGCAGTATCAGTATCAGTTTATACCTAGTGCCTATGACATGATTATGAATCTCAAAAAGATGTTTGTGGATCAAAATCGTGCATCTAGGTAGGTGGCCATGAAATTCCTAATGAACACAAACTTGGCTGAAGACACCCTAGTTAGGGATCATGTTCTAAAGATGATTAGTCTTTTGAATTAACTAGAGATCCTTAAAGTTAGAATTGACAAAAAAAATCCAGGTCGATATTATACTCCAGTCGCTACCTGATAGCTTTAAGCAATTCTGTCTAAATTATACAATAAATAAACTTAGCTTTTTCCTTGGCCGAACTACTTTAATAATCTCAAGCAGCTGATGGTATTTTTAAAAAGTCGGGAAGTGTTTTTGTTGCTTAGAAATGTTTTTTCTCTAAGTCAAAAGGTAAGAAGAAGAAAAATATTAGAAAAACAGAGAGGCATAGGTCTAATGGCAGTTAGTGGTCGTAAAATTGGTGTGAAAAAACTGAAAGACAAATGCTTTCATTACAATTAGACATGGCACTAGAAGAAGCAATATCCAGTATATCTCGGCAAACAGAACAACTAAGGTAATTTCTATTCATTAGTTGTTGAAACATGTTTAGCAGTGTTATTTACCGGTATCTGGTGTGTAGATATGAGAGTCACTAATCATGTTTACAATTCTTTGTAGTGGTTCTAGGAATCCAGACATCTTAGTAATGGAGATATATACCTATACATGGGTAATAGTACAAGAGTGACAACAGTTATAGTGAGGGATGCCACTTTTAGTTTTAGTAGAGATATGATTTAAATTGTAAAAAAATATTTTTATGTACCTTCTATAAAAATGAATTTAATTTTAGTTTCTAAAGTGGTTAAGAACAATTATTCTGTTTATTTTAATAACTCTATAGTTATTAAAGATAATAAACGTTTTATTTGTTATGATACATTAGTGGATGATCGTTATGTTATATCTCATATCTCTCATATGCTGTAATTAAATTAATTGAATAATATATCTAATTTACTATTTAAGATAAAGAAATTTTCTAAAATAAATCAAACGTATCTTTGACACTTAAAAAAAATAGATTGGTTAAAGATAAACCCTTTAGTTCATTGGAAGTGGAGGAACTTTCAGTTTTTGAATTCTACTTGAAGGAAAAAATAACCAAGAGGTTGTTTTTTGTTAAAAGCTATAGAGCTAAAGAACCGTTGAAACCGATTCACTTTGATATATATGGACCTATAACTATCTGGGCTAGAGGAGGTTAAGTAGATAGATTTATTTGATGCACCATAAATCTGAATGTTTTGAGAAATTCAAAAAATTTAAAGTAAAAATGGAGAAGGAATAGAACTCTTATGGAGATATTAATGTCTATGATGAGTTATTTAGAGTTACTCGATTCATTTTGGGGATTTGCATTAGAGACAGCGGCTTATATTCTGAACTTGGTACTGTAAACACTCCAATTTGACTCCGCCAATTAGGTTGGGCCGAGTGAATTCGATGATGAAATCAGGTAGAATGGTGTTTCTTAACGATTCTCGGAGAATGATCCAAGGTCAGTATTTAAACTGGATGGTCAAATCCTTCAAACTAGTGAACCCACCCTGTCCAACCCTTGAGCCGCCAACTTTGAATTGTGGGACTGCCATCTTTGATTGTGGCGACCTGTATAAGAACCTCTTAGAAACTCTAACCAAAGTGGCGATCACTACCTTTGAACCTTGGGGTTGACAACTTCATTGTGGTGACCGCCAGTTTTGATTATGGTGACCATCAACTCCAAAAATCCTGATGTGTTCTAAAACGTGCCAACATCTCATTGGTTGATGAACTCTATAAATATCGTACCTCTAGTATGTTTTTAAGGATAGATTTTGAGAGAGAGGTACTCTGTTGAAGTACCGAGAGAGTATGAGTTTTGACGTCGACACCCTGTCGCTTTACCAAAGTACGAGTCTTAGTACACTGATATGCTGTTGAATTCTTGACTCATCGACTGGAGTTGGAGCATTTCTTGAGGATTAGATTGTTGATTACTACTTCTCGACTTGAGAATTCACCTAGATAGTAGCGACTCAGGTATTTTGTTTAGATCCCCGGTCTTTCTTTTTCCACTTCCTTTCTTCTGGGGTGACTGGGTCAGTTTTGATACTTTATTCCTCATGCCAAATTCTTGTTGCTTACGTAGTTGATCCAAGTATCTCATTTTGTTTGATTAGATTGCCACAATTTAGTTAATTATGATAAGCATGTTTAGATTAGTTAAGTTTAGTTAAAATCATGTTATAGAAACACATTTTAATTTTACTTTGTCCATATTGCACATTTACATTTAGCACGTTGTTACTTTTGAATTCATCAAAATAGTACCAATATATCCGGCAATTGCGATTTACAATGTCGTGATTATCACATTTAGTGCACTCACATTCATACGATTATAATCTTTAATATTTTGCCCGTATATTAGCATTTTCTAGTTAAATAGCAACTATTACATTTATATGTGGTAGTTGTTGCTTTCATAGTTTAATTCCCTTTTAAGCAACATCTTTTATTGTTTTGTTGGTAATTAACATGTGATCTCTATTTGAGTGTAATTAGGTAATTTTGGAGCATGTTTTTTTTGTTTATTTTGCTTAAAAATCATGATTAGGATAATATAGGATGTTTGATTATTTGACAATATTGTATGCAATTTTAATTAAAATCTAGGGAGTTTTGGGATTACACTTCTTTTGATCTAATACTGTATCATAGTTATGCTAACTTAGGATATTTGGTGATATTACATGCGGGTTTACTCCATGTATCATTTAGTTAGAAATTGCATGCTGTAGGATTTAGGATTTTCGTTAGCTAGGATTTTCATTGGTTTCTTTCTTTGTTCTATATACATATGTTATGTATTTCTTTATTTGATTTTGGATGTTTTCTCGTTAGTTTTATTTTTTGTATTTGCATGCATTTGAGAAATCTAATTATAAACCAATTATGATTAGTAGAGGCCAACATGATGATTGGACAAACGGGGTGTCTAACACCTTTTTTAGTTTGTACATTAGCCCCCGAACCCATATTTTCTTTGGTAACCATTTTAAAGATCAGTGGCTCATTTTATTTTTCTTGATTTTTCTCAAAAATCAAGTGATGACTCTATTTTTACAAAAAGAGTTTTTAAAATTTAGCTTTCAAGGTGTTAAAGTATTTTATAAATATTTCTTGAATTCTCTTATTTTTTTTGAAACAAAATCCTAAATCCCAGCGCTACAGTATTTTCTGACGATTCTGCTAGGAATTGGTTTATATAATCAAATAAAAGGGTTAAACTTGAAAACATTATTAATTCTTAATATGACATTCTCATTTGCATTCTCGCACGTATTTTTATTATTCTCAACCCCTTACCTGGTCTGTAAAAAAATCGCCGGTGTCGCCTTCGTTATTGGATATGTTCAACATGTTCTTAAATAATCTAAACAGATATTTTAAAAATAGAAATTAGTTATTACATAGATTCTATGTCCCGAATGCTCACATTCGATCTATCACGGTCAATTCCGTGATTAAAAAAAATAATCATCATTCATACCATTTAATTAAACATGAAAATTAAATAATGATCATAAAATTGGGATTAGAACGCCTGCAAAATAAAGTTAGCAATAGTTCTAAAACTACCTGGCCCTGATAATCGAAAACAAAAAACAAAACGACTCTGATACTAATTGTTGGTGGCAAACCTGTCAAGATCTTTATTTTTGCAAATGATTAACGAAAAAAATTAACTAGTTGAGCAATCGCCAAAACAGGCTCCAGATAAATTTTTTTGATGATAAACGATCAAAATAAAATCTGTACATTCGAAGTTAATTTAGAAAAATACCTTTTTACCGGTCGAATTTTCAACTACGATTTGAATCAGAGTTGAAACTCCTGTCAGATCTTCTACCGTATTTTCTTATGCGATTCCTAGATATAGTGTGGGTTATAATTCTCCGAGAACTCATACCGGCAGAACCAAGACAGTTTTAGTCTTAGAAGACAAGTTATGAAATCGGTTAGCCTTCCCGCATATATATAGGGTTTTCAACATGGACTTATGGAGTAATTATGAGTAAGACTTCCAGTGAAACATAGACACGTATCAGCGGTTTCTGTAACTAAGCAAATCTCATAGCGGCATCTGCAATTATGAAAAATCAAAAGTGGTTTTTACAATTTTCATAAAATACTGAATTACAGTTCACACCACTAAAGAACTATAATCGCACTATAACCCATAATCTCAAGACCATATAGCATTGAGCTCTTGTTATTAAATGCTTATCATTTCTCCACACGTTAAGATTTTTGATGCCCACCAATTAAATTTAATTACTGATAATTTAATTTAATTGGTATCTTGATATTCTTTAAATCCTTCTGGTTAACTTATTTGATCGCCGAATAATTAAATCCATCTGCAAGGTTTGACCTGTTTAAAACTTATAAGCTTCCTTAAAGGGGTATCGTCAATCCCGATATTTTAGGACATGGATTCCGTCAATAATTAATATTTATCATATAAATAATACCGTTATCCAGCTCATCAAGAATATAGACCCATATAAGATCGCATCCTCTAATGAATCAAAACAACAAATATTAAATATACATAAATCAATAATTATTTCAGGATTAAGATGATAAGCACTATTCATAATAACCTTAGGGTGCGAATTAATTTATATAGTCAATATAAAATTAATTAGCCCAAATATCTCATTCAATACACATAAAGTGTGCTAGCACAGAGAATCGGAACAATAGACGACGCTATTATCTGTTTCCCGTATCCAAAACAGACCTACTAAAGCTCTGTGCTACAATCGTACCGCTGGTATGTCTACTTCCATCTAAACTGTGAACATAAAACTTATATTCTGTAAGAACCTAAAATCTGATCTTCTATGTGCAAGTCGTTGTCTACACACCAGATTAAATACTATACAGAATATCGGATATCTATGCATAATATTAAAGAAATGATACACATACATTACTCATAAAGATTCTCATAAAATAAAAAATTAATTTTATTAAAAATAAAATTAAATACTAAAAACATGATTTGTAGTATATCAACCCCAACAGCTCGTCTGTGCTCACCAACTCCGGTGCAAACCAGGACAAGCTCGTAAACATAGCCTTATACTGCATAATATCCATCGCCCCCGGGTGAGAACGTAGAACACCTCCGTGTATAAGTCTCTCTTCGAAACTGGGAAGTATTTCTCCAGAACAACTCCCGTAAAGGCTGCCCATGTAACACCCACAGTGTTTCTAGCATATTTCCACCATGCATGGGCATTACCTTTCAACTGATAGGTGTCCAAAGAAACCCATAACTCGTCCTCCTCTATTTGCAGTGTATCAAGGATCCGAGTCACTAATTCCAACCACTCTGTCGCAACAATGGGATCGGGATCTCCAGTGAAGATCGGAGGGTCATGATGCCTGAACTCTCTTATTGCCACCATCTCCCTCGACTCAGACACTCTCTCTCTAACGGTCTCACCTCTAGCGGCCTCAACCAACTGACCGAATGAGCCCATCAGCGCATGTAGCAACTCTACCGCGTCAACAGGTCCTTGGGGAGCATTTGCATTCCCAGCATCAGGGATAGGAACATCCCCTTGGCCAATACCACGGGATGCAACACATAAGCACGAACCACAGAAGCATGCTAACCCGTAGTCACATAGGTTCATGCTAAACAAATCCCACATACAGAGGAGAATCGACAAGAATGACACGTCAATTTGGATAACCCACTCAGATTCTCTGCTAGAAATCACGTCAGCTAAACGCGTTTCTAACTTGGCTCCCAAGTTTGTTAATCCAAATGTCCAAAGACAAGACTAATCAATCATAAGGTCCAACCCCATGCTCACATATACACAATATTCTCATGCTTAACATGCTAACACGTTCATGCTATCAAAACATCTAAACACATGTAGTCAAGCACACGCAATCAATCTCAAACGGTGATACACTCTCTTTCCACGGCTCTTAGGTATTTGAACCTAGAGCTCTGATACCAAATTGTCATGCTCCAAACTCTGGGTCACGTGAAACACCCACAAACAACCAAACATAACACCTAACCCGATAATACACTCTCAATATAAAATATACATGCATCGTATATAATCGCCAAAAGACTTACATTACAAGGTTCTAACACCGAAAAACATGTTATAGCATACATGTTCAAAATGAGCAAAAAGAAAGACTACAGATCTTTCGCTCCTCCGACACCTTCAGATCAACTAGTGTGACCGGTACCTGAAAAATATTTTAAATCCCACACCGTGAGCCAAAGCTCAGTAGAAACTAGACAAACATGAAATGTAAGCTAAACATGCTCGGAAAAGGACATGCAATTTTTCGACTCTCTTTCGAGCCTTAAAACAGTTTGAAGACAATTTTAGATCACGACTCACCAAAGCCAATAAAATAGTTGAAAAAGGTTTGATAACACGACTCGCATGAGCCTCAAAAGCGAACAGGTATATGTATACATCACATGTATACATATATAATCACAAGCCCAACAACAACTCTACAACAACTGGAGATAACTCATGCAACCAATGCAATTCGCCCAACACACCACGAGCAACACACACAACACATGCCTCTTCAAGACCTCGTTTATGTCCTTCAGATACTCGCACATAAGTACATTGTTAGGACCACGTTTCTGTCCTTCAGATACTCGCACACAAGTGCATCATTAGGACCACGTTTTCGTCCACCGTCAGCCAGAGCTAACACCATAACAACATCATATAAGACCGCATTTCTGTTTTATATTTCAAAATCACATAAAATCACATTTTCGTCTTATGTTTCAAAACTGCATAAGATCACATTTCCATCTTATGTTTCATGCATTAATAAACTAGAGTTATAATGCATAAATCCACGTATAAACTTCACATCATGACGCCACCCGTCACATCACTCGATATCCACTCACATGGACTACCAACCCACCAAAACCACGCCTAACCCGAGGGCCAACCCTAACACTTTTTTAAACCACGATTTTCACAAAACACCAACTTTTCCCTAAAAAGAACCACGGCCCAAACACACCCCGCATCCAACATCTGCATCTAACCATACACATCACCCCCGAGCACGACACCTAAATAAACACCCGAGACCATGACACGACCCCCGAAGCCACGACCCAACCAACAGAACACCAAAGTGAATTCAACAGTATTTCAGTTGACTAATCCCATATATCAATCAACTGAATACCGTTGGAAACCAATTGAAAACCAATGACCCAACCACCAAACCCCAACACAACTAGCCCAGAACCTAGTCGACTGGATTCCCACCCAGTCAACCCAAACACCCTACTGGAATCTCACAAAAAATGCCCCAAAAATACTAGTTAGTCGACTGACCTCACGATCCAGTCGACTGAACCGTGATCCAGTTGACTGATCCCCCTGGTTCAGTCGACTGAACCCAGGCGAAAATAGTTTTTGAACCACTATTTCAGGCTCCCAAGCCTCGAATCAACGCCTCCAAGCTCCCATCCAATACCCTCGAAGATACCCATGCCCAAGCCTAACACCAAAACCTCAAAAGGAACACTCGGCACCCGATTCCATCCACCGAAATCGACGAAGAACAGGTTTTTAAACCAAAATCTCGTTTGAACATAAAATGATTTTTCATGCATTTTTAACCGATAGAAATATATACGATTACACGTAGCACCCTTATAAGACATAAGAGTCTAGGATCCTACCTTGTTGAGTTAAAAACTCGACGTCTCGATCCACGTGCAAAATCAAATTTTACCAGAATAAAATTCTGTCCGGATGGATGCGTAGCGCACCGTGCCAATAATAAGGATCGGCTGTTGGATCATCGAAAGTTAGCTTGTAAGTTTTAAAAATATCTAATGCCAAATATTTATAGGCCACAAAAATATCTTCTTCTCTTTTTTTTTTGAAATTCGCACAGCAACGCCCAATGACCTTAGGAACTAACCCCATATGCGCATTTAAGCCCGATCATGCATCAAAACGTATATAAGCATGCTGTAACAAAAACACTAAACGTGAGTCGAAAAACGTCAAAAAAAAAAAACGGGTCAGGGTCTCACATCGATTGTATGTCATTTTAAATTTATAACTACCGGTGGAAAAGATAATCTTAAATAGAAGAATAAAAAAAATGTACCAACCATTGCCTCTGTTATGATTTATTATTATTTATTTGAAAAGCCTTTGTTGTAATGAGGTATATTCTTTACTCTAATCTTTTTTTTGATGTGCAAGTTTCCTTTTTAATTGTTGTTACTAAAGAATAATTTTTGAAAACCATTCACTACCACAATAATTGCTTCATCTACCATTGTTTGCTTCTTTTTAAATTTTTTTTCAATTGTTGTTACCCGTTTGAGTGCATTAGAGACCAAATTACAGTGTATTAGTACATAATAAATGTGTGTTTTCTCCTTGATTGATTAGTACAATGCACCAGTACATGTTTTTTGTTGATAAAATTGTAATGTTACTGATCATTGTTTTTGTTATAGATAGAATTTAGGTAGCTCACCAAGAAAACAGAACAATGCTATTTTGATTGTAGCAAAATACTTAGTATATTGGTTGTCGTAAAATGCATTATCATGAACTCAGGTATTAGATTGTATGAGGTGATCTAAAAGTAATTTCCTATTGTATTCTTTTCTTATTTCATTGCTGTATTACATTGAATGAAGTGTCCTAAATGGATTTTTTTTCTTGTATTCTTTGCATACTTCACTGCTGTCAGCTATTCAAATCAATTGGTTATAGACATATTTAGTTTTTGTAAAATGGTGAGTACTAGAGCATATATATCCAATTTGGTTCCGTGGGAATTGTTGTGATTGTATGTTGCGTGTGTACTGCTAAAAAGTAAAATTATCTATGCCTAAGAACATCATATTATTAGGGATCATTTTCTTGGCATTAGTACAAACTAAGCTTTCATAGGTTGGTTGGTAAGTCAGCAAGCACTCCATTTTCATGAAGTCATTCATCTTATTTTTGATTATTCGATGCTCAGCTAACATAAAAATATTGCCCACCACGTCTTTGCTTCAATACAAAGCTTGAGTTGACAATAAATTTTGGGGAATTTGAGTTAGAAGAAGGGAGACAAACATGCCCAACTCCATCCCAATATTTCTATTCCTTTCCAAATCTTGAAGGTCTACTTTACCTACTTATTATCTGCGCTTTCTTATTCTTCTCTTTCTTTGGCTTTACTCTACATGTGATTTTCTCACACTTTTATTTCTTTGTGTGTATTATCTGTTTGGTTTGTGCTTCTAATTTTTGGAATGTAATTGGAGCTTATAAGATGGTGAAGTTGTTTAAAACAAGGGGCTTTAGTATTGGATAAAAGCCGGATGTGTTGTTGATCTTACAATTTTATTTGTTTTGGATAATTAAAAGTTTGCATTTTCTGAAAGTATTACTCTTGGTTTTTTGTGCTTTACAGTTCAAAGGGTTTCCATTTCAGAAATGGCCTTTTTGAGGGAGCTACATTTGGAAAATAGTTTTCTATTGATTCCCAAGCCTTTTATGCCTTCTTTATTACCTTTTTTTTCTTGATAATATGATGTTTAGGATGGTTTCTGTGTTGCTCAATCTGATTTTTAGTAATTTATAATTTATAATTTATGACTTTTTCTCTCCATATGCATTGGTTATTGGTTCATAAGTGAAGAAACTTCATACCACTTTTGAAAAAAATGAATAGAAGGTTTTGTGGGTTTTGTCTTGAATTTGCAATTTATGATGATTTTCAAGGAATATTTAGAATCATTTTGTATTCTCTAATCATATCAAGTTTTTGGTGTGAATTTGTATAGGCTGCTGAAAAAATGAGGATAACAGTTCAGAATATTACAAGCTCAAAATTGTGGACGGTATAATTCATGTATGCACATTAATCTCTTATCATTTTTGCAATTCCCTGTCTCCCCATTTGGTTGCCATGAGAGAAGGGGGCAGTATGAAGCAAAATTAGGATAATTTTAAAATGATCTAATACCTAAAACTTTGCAAGAAATTGAAATTTGACAAACTATATCTCTTAAGAAATTTTCATTTCCTGAAATTTGACAAACTACATCTCTTAAGAAATTGGCTTTGTGGTAGACATGGCCCATGGATGATGGGCATAGTATAGTAGAAAGCATGCCTTGATTATTTCATGATTTGAATCCTATGCTTTCTTGGGCACCAAAGTTGGAAAACCAGTGAATAGTTTTTTCTAATGCTTAAACCAATTAATACTTAAATTTTAGTTTAATGGAAAACCAGTTAATAGTTTTTTTCTCATGTTTTTTGTTAGATTACTTTGATGCGTTATTTCTTAAGATTGATTTGGAAGTAACATTCCGAAAGACCTGCTCATCCATCTTCCACCAAGCAACAATGCTGTCCCTATTAAGTGTTATGCAAGTCATGTATGTTTCGCTTTATTAAATTAGCACAATGCGTTTGGCTTAAACTATGTTGGTGTTTTTTTTACATAGCTTATTTTTAGAAAATAAACGTTAAGAGTAATTATTGAAATGCATGAGTGATCTCAAAAAAAATTGTTGAGAGTGATTTAAGTTATGGATGTCGTGATTATGTTGAATTAATTAGTTGATGAATTTTGTATTATCTGTGCTTATTGCAAGATTGTCTAACTATTTTTATATAGTTTGGATCAAGACATGACATGATAAGATGGGATACCTTTAATGTGAGGCCACATCAAAATGAAGCCATGGATTTTCAGAGAATACCTAATTGGTCAAAGTTGACTCAACCACCACAAACCCTGTTCTTATTAATGTACAAGGTTCATAAATGGCTTTTCTTAATTTTACACAGTTTAAATTTTACAGTTATTGCTAGGAATTGTCATCTACTTAGGATACCATCAAGTAGTACCATTGTATACTAATTGGCATTTTTGTTAATTTTAATCATCTTATCATATTGAGCCCTTATGGTTTCCCAAGTTCAAGTAATACTGCTAATGATTTTATTTTTTTGGTAGTTGTCAATTGTTATGTTGTTCGTAACTGATGAATCAATGCTTTCAGATTATATGTAGACAATGACATAATTTTGTATTGGTAGGATTCCTGAATTATTTGATGGTCTACCAAGTTATTTTGATCTTAATTTACTGCTATTATGAAATAAACCAATTCCCTACCGAGTATGACACATTCATGAGAAAAGTGGTGAATGTGCACATGTTAGGTGCTTGAATAAAAAATGTAACAGATACTGAAATATGAACTAGGCACTGTTAGAATAACGGGGAGCTCCTAATTGGGTTAGATCTTGCTCTTCTGTAGCAACTACTTATCAAATCAATGAATATAGGCAGTTAGATCATTGTTTTTGGAATTTTGGTGATCAAAAGAACTATTTTATTTTGCCTAGCAATCAAAATTTGATTAGGATTTTATTGTTTCAAATTGATAAGATTAATGGTTCATTGATTCATTGGTTCATTCTCTATTTTGTTCATTTATGACTGGAATCTGAAATTAAAAATAGTGATTTTAATTTGTTCGAGTAATTCACTGTAGGAAAAACTTAACAGAATCAATGTTAGTGTTGTTAGTGGTTCTAATGTGTTATTTTTATTATATATATATATATATATATATATTATAGTAAATGTAATAAGTAGCATGGCAGAGCAAGATAAAATGAGATGAAAAAAGTGAATTTCTTTTTTCACCCCATATTTTTTTGTCTAATGTGAGACAATCTTGTATAAAATAGTCAGGGGATGATGAAAAAGTATCAGGTATTCATAGTGACATTAAGGTTTTATTTGTTTTGATGTAAAATATTTTTTAATAAAATATTTAACTTATTTTTCAATGTTTAGTTTGATAAAAAAAAATATAAAATATTTTTTAGTAAAATATTTTATTTTATAAATTCAAAATTGATTTATAGAAAAGATAACATAAGTCATTTTACAGTGATGGTTCAAGTGGTGGTGATGGAGGCGGTGGTGGTAACAGTAGTGGTGAGGGTGGTGTGGTAGCAACGACGGCGGCAGTAGTGGTGATGGCGGCGATGCAAGGGGCGATAAGTAGCAATGACAACTTCTATTGTGTTATACAAAAATATTTTTTTAACTATCACCCAAATACCGAAAAAATATATTTTTAAAAAAATAATTTTTTATAAAATATAAAGATAATTACACTTATTTTTCTTGAGATTTAAGTTTATTACAGGGACTTCCCATGTGATCTCTGAAATTACATAAATCTCCCATTAAATTTAATTTTTAACATCAATTGCACTCAACTGTTAAAATTTTCGTTGAAATTTAACGAAAATCGTCCCTCACACCCCAAAATCATCGTTCCCACCCCAAAACCATTTTTCAAATCACATTTTTCCCCCTAAAATTACAAATTACCTTTCCCACCTCAAAACCACCATTCCCAAAACCACAATTCCATTGAAATTTTGGGTGGGAAGGGTGATTTTGGGGGTGGAGGAGAAATGCGGATTGAACGGTGATTTTGGGGTGGGAATGGTGGTTTTGGAGTGGAAGAGATAAATTTTATTAAATTTCAACGAAAATTTTAATAGTTGTGTGCAATTAATGTTAAAAATTAAATCTCATGGGAGGTTAGTATAATTTTAGGAACTACAGGAAAAACTCTTGTAATAAGCTTAAATATTATGGGAGGTAAGTATAATTATCCTTAAAATATATTTTTTATTGTAAAATATTTTACTTTAAAACAAACAAAATATAACACCCTTTGCTTTTTTTTACTCGAATCAATAAAAATAAATTAATATTATTTCACTATGACTTTTGTTTATCTAAGTAGAAGCACTATATGAATAACCATATAAAATATTCAAAATTACTAACAACAATTAATAAGTGAATATGAAATGGCAAATTATTAGACACTCATAGACCATCATGGAGGGGATGTATTTGGTGTTTTTGATAAATTAAAATACTTAATGTATATTAAATAAATTTTTTTTTATTTTTTACGTATTTAATAAGAATGAACTGTATTATCACGCTGGCTTTGGAGTTAAAGTCATGAAGTCATTGCTTTAGGCTCTCAAAAAATAAAAAATAAGGACCCCATTTTAGAGTATAAATATACTATATTTAAATTTATAAATAAAAATATTTTAATTTTGTTTGTTTGATACATAATCCTGTAATTTTTAATAGTTAATTTAAATGTTTTTGTTGCTAAACTCTTAAAATTTTACATGGTAACATTTTAGGTTTATATCATAATTTGGTCATTATATTATAACTTTTAACAATTAATTTGTTGCTTGAGTACTATTAGAATTTCACGATGATGCATTTTAATTTTTTTATCACTATTATATTTTAGTCATTAATTAATTGGATACTTTTGAACTTGTGAAGTACTCATATTGAGTACTTAAAACTTGAATAAAAATATGTAATATAAGTTCGGCATGTCTAAATAGGATTAGCATCCATTTAGTATTTTGAAATTAAAAAAAATTAAAATTTTAATGAATAAATCAAACACATTGTTATGATAGGCATATTCTTTTGAAATTTTTAATTTTTTTTTCAAAATATAATTTTATTTTGAAATTTTAAATTGTAAAATATATAAAAAAAGTGTTTGGAATTGTTAAAATTAGTTGCTTATTTTCTTATAAGCCAGACTACTCAAATGAGTTTATTAACTTATTTACTTTTAAGTTAGTTTATTTGACTTATTTAGTTACTCAAACAAATTTATTTAATTTATTTAATTAATTAATTTATTTTTTATTTTTTATTTATTTAATTACTTAAATAACATAATTTAATTTTTAACTTATAAATAAATAAATAAATAAGCAAAATTACTCAAACGGCCATCATTTAAAGAGTACCGAATAATTAGGCGGGTGAAATAATCATTCGTGGCGGAGGAGGAGGACACGCGGAGTGTGCTGCCTTTTGTATTGCGTTTTATTTGGTGTATTTTTTAAATAAATTTTTATAATTTAATTCATTTATTATGTAGAATTTGTCGAGTGTATTTAGCATTTAAAATTTCAAATTTATTTGATATCTGTAACTAAGTGATTGAGTAATATTTGTTTAATAATAATTTTTTAAATTATAATTTTTATTTATTTATTTATAAAATAATATTATGAGATTTTATTCAATCACTTAGTTACATATATCAGATGAATTTAAATTTTTACATAACTAATAAATTCAACTAGTTTTACGTAATAAACGAATTAAATTATAAAAATTTATTTACAAAACACACCAAACAACGCACCAAAAGGGCAGCACGCTCCCCCGTTCGAGGAGGCTACCGGTGGAGTCCATGCAGGGGTTGAGGTGCCAAGTGGAATTTCCGTGTGTTTGGCATTAATTGGCTAACCGAAAACTTGGGTACTTGGCTAGCTCTACACTCCACCTGCCCGCCATATGTTTTGGCAATACCGTGACTTGTCACCCGCGGCGCCCATGGTAATGCCAACACCAAAAGTACTTAGTAATTATTTGGTAATTTGAAATAACATGTAATATTATTTTTGTGGCATTTTTATTTAATTATATAATAAAAATTATTTTAAGAAGTGTAATAGTGGTTTATTTTTGTTAAATAAATATAGGATAAAGATGATCTACTTAATATATATTGTTAATTTTTTATTTGTCAAAAGTATCATATATATAATAGCATATGATACTTCAAAAATATTTAATAATTTTATTAAAAATATAAGTAATTATTCCGTGTTTATTTGGAGCAATAGTAATATTTGTCAAAATTTTCTCTAAATAATCATCTTTTTTATTTTAATAATTTTTTATAATTTTATTTTTAGATTTTATATTTTTTAGAATTTTTGTCATAAAAGTTAGAAAATTAAGATTTTTAATTAATTTTTAAAAAAAAATCATATAAACACGAAAATTGAGACAATAAGCAGGGGTAGATTTGGAAGACAGAATTAAGGACAAAACGTCTGATCTGTGTGTATTTTAAGATGTGATTAATTCTTAAATATTAATTAATATTTAGATTTTTATCAAAATTTCTTTTTAATTTATCAAAAATTATAAAAAGGTAAAAAAAATAATTATACACTTAATGCCCACGTCGCAGCCACTTTGGGCTTGTTAATTTTTGATTAATTGATTTTTTAAATCTTGTTAATTAACAAAATTTGCAGTTTGCAAGTTATTATTATGAATAAAGTTCCACTATACCATTAAAAAAAATATTAAAGGCATGAATAATAATTGGTGAAACTATATTACATGATTTTATTTTCCATTATGGGATGATAAAAATGATATTTACTTTAATTAATAAAAAATAATCATGTAATTTTAAAAAATAATTACACATATTTTCCTATTTTATCATAAATTTTCACATAAATTTCAAAAGTCATATTTTTTTTATTTGTTATTTCTAAGAATAACAGGAATTAATAAATTATAACATAAAAATTGAACGGGCATCGTTCATGCCACAACGTCTAGTAATGATAATAAATTAAAAAAATAATAATTTTGGCACTTTCCTTTTAAAAAATCACACTTCTTATTTTATTTTTATTAGATAAAATTACAAAATATTCTTCAACTATTGGGACAAAAGAAAAAATAGATATAAAATAAAAGGTATTTTTATAATTTTTCTTAAATAAAAACAAAATAAAAAGTGCATTTAACTGAAAAGGGATTGCAAAAATCAATTTCCTAAATTACACCCCCCACCCAAAAATTAATTTCCCTAAATCAAAACTAAAAGGGTGTTGATAGAAATTCAAAAATAAGTTGGGGGCATGATGGTGATACTATTATTTGCGATCCATGTATATGTGCACAAGTGGGGCTTCCTTTTACCACCACCTCTCTCTCATTTTTTGGCATTCCCTGTTACCTCTCTCTCTCTCTCTCTCTCTCTCTCTCTTCTGTGGAGAAAAAGAAAACTCAGGGAGAAGAAAATGGCTCTGAAGCTGAATCCCATCACCTTTCAGCCCCCAAAGTACCCTCCTTCTCTTCCACCAATGGCCAGTTTCAGATCTCCCAAGTTTTCCATGGCTTCCACCCTCCACTCTGGCTCCAAGTGAGTTTTTCCCCTCACTTTCACTTCTTTTTTTCTTTTTTTGTACACACCCACAATTTGTTTAAGTTCTCATTTGGATCTTCCCACAGTTTGATTTTCTTTCCCATTTTCTTGTCTCGATTTACGAGTCTTTTTTATACCTTAATTGGCTTTCACATGGTTCAATTTTTGTGTTCCTGTTGCGATCTTGATGTTGTTTTGCATTATTTTTTTGTTCCCCGAGATGGGTTTTTTCTCAATCTTAATGGGCTGGGTTCATCTCTCCGCACACACACCACCACACAAAGACAAGCTTTTGAAATATCAAATCTTGAAGGTCTGATTCATGCTTGTGCGTTGTTGCATTTAAAATGTGTGAATTTCCTTTTGTTCAATTGATGTTAACTGTGAATGCATCTTTTCAACAAATGTTATGTTTTTTAATTTGTTGAGAATTGGGTTTCAACCATGTGGGCTGTTGGAGATTGGAACTTTTGGGTGGCTGGTTTTGGATGATGACTCATTTCTCATATGTGGTTTGATTTGGTGCATGTGAATATTTGGATTTCCTCTTCATCTTCTTCTTCTTTCTTCAAGGGTGACAAGTGATTTAAATCCTTCCAATTTTGAAAATTCTTATAGCTCAAATTTTGTTTTTGCTTTCTGTCAATTCTGGGGGTTAGATTTTATGTGCATTTTAGAAGTTCAAGTTTGTTCTGCAATATTCATTTTATTGAGGGTGTTTGGGAGAGCTTCTACCAAATAGTTTAATTTCGTCTTTTTCTATTATTTTATTTATTTATTTTTTTTATGGTTGTGCCTAGATTTTTTAAATTTTTTAAATTTCTCTCATAATCAAAAAATTAATTATTTTAGTAAATATTGAAAAAAATCACTAGAGACGAATTAAACTGTAAATTGACTGAAAACCTGTCCCAAGTACCATCATTGAATAGATGCATAATTGTCACATCTATGATCTATGGGACATAGTGTAAATTATTTTACATGTGGAAACCTTTTGACGCATGTTTCCTTCTGGGTAGAAATGAGTCAAAGCCAAGGGAACATTTGTACTCTTTTGTATTGTAGTTCTATTGAATTACCATGTTAGTGTAAGATTGTATTTTCTGTGTCTTCATATCATTTTCAGTCCTTGCATTTGTCTGGCATCACGCATGTTCTCTTTTCGTTTCATTTTAGATTTCTAGTGGTTGGATCTTTTAATTTTAGATTCCTCTTTTTCGACACGAGTAATCAAAAGAGTTGTTTGTTTTATCAATATTGAAAAAAAAGTGACGAAATAAACTGTATTTTGACTGAAAACCTCTCCCAAACACTCTTATTTAATAGTTGCATAATTGTCACATCTATGGGTCATAGTGTAAATTATTTTACATGTGGAAACCTTTTGAAGCATGTTTGGTTCTGGGAAGAAATGAGTTGAAGCCAAGGGAACATTTGTTCTCTTTTGTATTATAGTTCTATTGAATTACCATGTTAGTGTAAGATTGTATTTTCTGTGTTTTTTCTGGCATGCCAGGCATCACGCATATTCTCTTTTGATTTCCTTGATTATGTCGCCAATAATTTGACTTTTGCTGACTTCTAATTTGGATATTTTCATTTCAGATTCCTTTCGTTTCATTTTAGATTCCTCGCGGTTGGATCTTTTAATTTGGATCTTTTCATTTTAGATTTCTCTCGTTATTCACGAGGAATCAAAAGAGTTATTTTCTTATCGATATCGAAAAAAGTTTACTAAAGATGACATAAACTGTATTTTAACTGAAAACCTCTCCCAAACATCCTCATTGAATGGGTGCATAATTGTCGCATCTATGGGTTATGGTGTGAGTGGTTTGTTTACATGTGGAAATCTTTTGAAGCATGCTTTTTTACTGGGTAGAAATGAGATAAAGCCAAGGGAACATTTGTACTCTGCAAGTATTTTGTATTGCAGTTCTATTGAACCATGTTAGTGTAAGATTGTATTTTCCGTGTTTCCATATCATTTTCACTCCTCTCATTTGTTATCATTTTCACTCCTCTCATTTGTTATGTATCACGTAGATTCTCTTTTGATTTCCTTGATTATGTCGCCAATATTTTGAATTTGGTGACTTTTAAATTGGATCTTTTCATTTCTTTCTTATTCTTTTTTACCCTATAAACTTGTCCAAGTGCTTTTTAGTTTTTCCTTCTCATTTGTTAATTGATTTCTGCAAGCATGATCTCCAAGTTGGTGAACCAAGTTCTAATATTTTGATCATTTATCCTTGCATCCACCCAAAAAGAAAACAATGGAAAAAATAAAGTAGATAGGGTAGTTCTTTTGTTCTTATGTGGTGTAGCTTTGAGCTTTTCTGAAATTAGCAACTTTGTTTCATGTTTGTAAGGATTAATAATCTCCCCCACCCCATCGCCCTCCACTAATAGCTTTTTTTCTCTTTGCCCATGTATATTAATCCTCTTTGTCTAAGTTGATTGTCTGAATGATTTTGGTTTGCTGTACCTACTCATCTTCACTAGGCATTTTGTTAGATTTTTTTAATAGTCATCCCATGGTATTTGATTTTCTCCAAGAAGCAGAGTCTGTTTTGTCATTGTAAGTTGTCACTTTTATTTTTAACTTCCTTTTTTCCCCATACAATTTCATACATGTGATCAGTGGGCTGCTGTGTCTTTGTATAACATGGTGGCGTGAGGAAACTAATGGAGAGTAATATATTTATTTTACATAAATGTGTGTGTATATATGTCTGTATTAACATTTGTGCTTTTGTACTTCTGGCAATCAAACTGGTGCCTTGGCCTTGCCATGCACCCAAACTGAATTCTAAGTTTGTAATTTTTGTTCTCTTGTCTTATTTAGAGACATTGAGAATCTCAAGAAGCCATTCAGCCCTCCTCGTGAGGTCCATGTTCAAGTGACACATTCCATGCCACCCCAAAAGATAGAGATGTTTAAAAGCTTGGAGGATTGGGCTGTGGGGAACATTTTGGTTCACCTGAAGCCAGTGGAGAAATGCTGGCAACCACAGGATTTTCTGCCTGATCCTTCTTCCGAGGGATTTGAGGATCAAGTCAAGGAACTAAGGGAGAGGGCAAAGGAGATTCCAGATGATTACTTTGTTGTTTTGGTTGGAGATATGATCACAGAAGAAGCCCTTCCAACTTACCAAACAATGCTAAATACCCTAGATGGTGTTCGGGATGAAACGGGAGCAAGCTTAACTTCTTGGGCAATATGGACTAGGGCTTGGACTGCTGAAGAGAACAGGCATGGCGACCTTCTCAATAAGTATCTCTACCTATCTGGACGTGTGGACATGAAGCAAATCGAGAAGACAATACAGTATTTGATTGGTTCGGGAATGGTAAGATCCTCCTTCCCCCCCCCCCCCCCCTAACATTCAACTTGTAATTGTTCTGAAGTAAAAATATTGATAAGGCTTTGGGTAATATGTGAAGCAGGTCGGGAAACTAATTACGTAAATTTACCATCTAGTTAATGGCCTTGTTTGGGTAACTTGCTTATTTGCTTATTTGTTTATTGGCAAATAAGCAAAAACATGAATAAGCAACTTTTTTTGGCTTAATTGGCTTATTTGCTTCGTTTGGGAGGACACTTGCTTATTTGCTTATTTTGGCTTATTGGCTTATTTGCTTCGTTTGGAAGGACACTTGCTTATTTGCTTATTTTGGCTTATTGGCTTATTTGCTTATTGGCTTAAATCTTGCTTATTTGTTTATTGGTTTAGATCTTGCTTATTTGGCAAATCAAACGAAGTTACTTATTTGGTTGCTTATAAGCCAATAAGTCATTACCCAAATAGGGCCAACGTCTTCAGGAGCAGAAGTATATCTATAACGTTTTCAAGGTTCCCAAATGGAATGTGGGGAGTTCATTCATTGTCAAGTGTGTCAAGTGCAAGGTGTGAGAGGAGATGCGTTGTATTTGTTGATACCAAATTATAAAATAAAATAAAAAATTCTTCAAAGCAAGATTTTTTCTACTACGGAAAATAGTGAGTAACTGTTTGGCTTTGCTGAGTGCAATGAGGTCACACTGCTCTTACTATTCCCTCAAATCATGTTGTCTCATGATTTGGGTATGCTGGAAATTTATTTCAGAAAAAGGTTTTTGGCTATGAGAAAATTATGCATCTAATCAATGTGTCTTTTTTCTTTTTATTTCATTCTCTGCATATATTTGTTGATTGAATGATGAGTTGCACGTCCCTATAGTTATTTATCCTATTTATCCTTTTCATTTATTATTGTCTTGTTTTTTTTTGTTTCCTGGGAGATTGGGGTTGTAGTTGGTTTTTGGTCTGTGCAAGTAAATAGAACAATTCCATGCTCTTCATACTTTTGTTCCATGCGGAGTTCAGGTAGGATACTTTGATTAAAGGAGTTTGTTTTTTTTTTTTTCGGGAGCCCAACTCGTTGTTGATCTAGGAATCCAAAAAAAGCGGGGTTTTAGTTATAATCTAGACATGATTCGTGTATATATTTTTCCGCAATCTTCAGTGTTTGTCTACCTCCAGGAAATGATTTTTTTTTTATAGCTCTACTACATGTGCTTCTCTACTAAAAGAAATCTGCTACTTCAATGGTAAATTGGTAATAGTAAGAAAGATTGAAGACTATCAGCGTTGTTTGTAGTCCTTGATGACTCATTCCCAATTGTGTTGATTTACAATTGTTTTAATCAGGAGAGTATTAAATCTTTGACCGTCAAGTGTTTTGATTTGCGGATGAACTTTCTCTATTTGTTTGTTTCAGGATCCCCGGACAGAAAATAATCCCTACCTGGGATTCATTTATACGTCATTCCAAGAACGAGCGACTTTTATCTCCCATGGGAACACAGCCAGACTTGCCAAGGAGCATGGAGATGTTAAACTTGCTCAAATTTGTGGTACTATTGCCTCAGATGAGAAGCGCCATGAAACCGCTTACACCAAGATAGTGGAAAAGCTCTTTGAGATCGACCCCAATGGGACCGTCCTGGCTCTTGCCGACATGATGAAGAAGAAAATCTCGATGCCCGCCCACTTGATGTATGATGGGCACGACGACAACCTTTTCGAGCACTTCTCTTCTGTTGCTCAGCGGCTCGGTGTTTATACTGCCAGGGACTATGCAGATATATTGGAATTTTTAGTTGGCAGGTGGAAAGTGGAGGAACTAACTGGACTTTCGGGGGAGGGACGAAAAGCTCAGGACTATGTCTGTGGGTTGCCTCCAAGAATCAGACGACTGGAGGAAAGATCTCAAAGCAGGGCCAAACAAGCACACGTCGTTCCGTTTAGCTGGATCTTTGATAGAGAAGTGAAGCTCTGAGTGATCGTCGAAACAAGAACTTCAGCTCCGGTCTCCTGCATGTTCTTCTGCCTACGTTGTCAAAAGAACGAACGGGTAGAAAATTTTGACTCATCGTCTGTTTTTTATGATTTCCATTTCCTTCTTCCAGTTGCATGAGTAGATTATGTTTGTTTGGACTCCAGTTAAATGTAGATATGGTTGTGTTGGTGTCATTAGACCTTCATATATGGGTTTTATTGTATTCTTCTGGTATTTGCTCTATGAGCATTTTTTTTCAGTTTTTATTTGGAGGGTGAACAAATTGTGTGTCTCAGTTTTGTTTGATGGAGAAGGTGATCTCTTGATTTCTTCTGCCAAGTAAATTGACACTTGATCAGGACATTAATTTTTAGCTAAGGAACCAAATCAGCTTTAAAAGATTACGCGGGACGAATATTAGATTTTGAAGAAAAAAATATGGAGTGACGAATTTATATAATCTTAAAATGTCTAGAATTAGTGGTACTATAATTATAATAATAATAATAATAATTTCTTTTAGTACTTGGGAATGGTGGTTTCCCGCTGCTGCCCCCGTTCGTCCTCGCAACATGATTGTTTGTTTTAGTGATTGCTTCAGTTGAAGAAGCATGCAGTATTTAGGAGCAAACTACATTTTCACCCCTTAAGTGTGAGGTTTTGCATTTTTTCTCGGTATGGTCTCTAAGAAATATATTTTTCTCATTTTAATTCTTGAATTGTCCGTCGTTTCCAATCAAAATTTAAATTCAATTGAACACTGCCATTAAAATTTGAAGGGTATTTTTGGTATTTTAGAAATTGGGTGGTGCTATGTAGCATTCTAAGCCCAAATTGAGAAAACCCATTCAATTTCAAACTCAAAGGCACGCACCCATCCACCCTTCCCTCTATTCCCACCCAATAGCTCTCCCTACACAACAGTTACCTTCTTTGTTTTCCCACCCTCTTTGAAGCAGTCTTTAAAAAATGGTGCCGTATATGTATGTATTGGGTACTTCGAGAAAAAATGGGATACTTTTTCAATTGTTAGGTATGCTGGTGATATGTTTTAAATACGGTAGCGATACATTTTGAGATCGTTAATGGATATGTTATGAACTAGAGTAAATAATAAGTTATTTTTTTAATATAAAAATAAATTTGAGTAAACATATAGATTTTTTAATTTAATAAAAATATTAAAATTTTAAATTTGTGTGAGAAAATATTTCTTTTGATAGGTTTGCGACTATTAAAAATAATTTTTAACCAATACGATTGTTATAGCAATTGACGTGCAGTTTAACAAGTATCGTCATTTTCAATTCCAACTAGTAATTACAAAAGACATAGCGGCTTGGGATGATAATGTTAATATGATTTAAATTTTTTTTTTCTCTTATAAGGTAAAAGTAATTTTGCATTTAGTAAATATGTAATGTAATGTTAAAAGTACAAAAAAATAAATAAATTTATCATCATATCACATGCGTACTCGTATCTTATATTTTTAAGCTTTATTGTACTGGTATACTCATATCATACCATTCTGTGTATCTGCACCTGTGCTTTATATCATATCATGTCTCCACCTTTCACCTCCATCCCAACACTCACCTCTCTGACCCCGGCACATCACCACGACTGTAATCACCACCCACCACCATTGTCCATCCAGCATCCGCACACTACCATAGCAATGGTCCATTGAAATCCTTCTCTCCCATCTCTGCTACTGTCCTCCGTCATGTTTTCCCATTCTAGGGGTATAAAAATAGTTCAAGGTCTGTTCGAAACCCGTCACTGTGTGGGT
>JAOTRH010000027.1:7638024-7651883 GCA_034768845.1 Heliamphora exappendiculata
AATAAATTAATAAATTAAATTTTATGTTATTTATTTTTGTATTTAGTAATTTTTTATTTTTTAATTAGAAATTTTTATTGTTTTATTTGTCCCATCAAGAGAATCTTTAAAAAATAAGATTTTATAATTTAAAAAAAAGAAAAACTAAATAAATTTAAAAAACTGTTTCAACAGTGATGCACAGTGATTTCCTTTTGAAAAATTAACAGAAGTTAACTTTTAAATCTAAGTCTTACAAAAATGAAAATGTAAGGGAGTGCAGTGATATTTCAAATAATAGTGGGGGTGTCAGTGTTATTACTCTTAAATAGAAGGGGTGTAGGTGTAATTTACCCTTATATTTACTTCTTATGAGGTTAGTCAAAGCAATGTCTTAGAGTATAATATGTTATAAATATGATTTTCTGAGCACAATGTCATGGCCCGAAAGCTTTTGAGGCGCCAAAAGCTGGGAGAAGGGCAAATAAAGGCAATGGAGGTTCGTGAAAGGTTCCGGAAGGAGCTTGAAGGATCTAGAGCGTAGAAAAGCCTTGAATAGCCTAGAGAATTCCGGAGGGTTCCAGAATGTTCTAGAATATTCTAGAAGTACCTAGAAGGCTCTGGAAGGGCGTGGAAGACTCCACCAAGGTATGGAGAGTTGTGGAGTATTTTGGAAGGCTAGGGAACTCTAGGAAAGGTTCTGGAAGATAAATGGTAGCCCTTGAATTGAGTTGATCCTCACCGTCCATTGAGGAGTTGGAGGCCTATATAAAAGGTGAGAGCCTCATTTAAGGGGGTGAACACTTGGAGCGCTCCCATGGGAGAGCACTAGGGTGGATCCAAAGAACTCTCTAGGGTGAGAGTGGGGGTGGGCACTCGGCGGAGTGTTCCACGGTAGTCTCTCTAGGGTGAGAGTCGAGTATCAAGTGAGAGCTTGAGTGTTGTAATCTTGTAAAGCCTTGTATACATTATTCTTTGTACAGTGGAGTTTGATTATATAAATCTTTGGTGTGATGGTTGCATGAGTGGAAAAAGATGACTTAGGCATTTAGGATGCATTGCTTAGGTGCCACACGGGGCACAAGTAGGATTAAAGTCTTGGCCCGTGACAACAAGCTTCCTTTTTTTTTTTTTGGTGAAAATATAAGTAATAAGCTACCCCTCTCTTTAATATCTTAAACTTTTTGATCATATAGTTTTCAACAATTTAACATGGTACAAGCAATATCTCTTGTGTTCAAATCTTGCAGCCTTTGCACGTGTTTGGCTTGTTTATATAGGAAAGCGTGACGAAACATGAGAGACTGAGTGCGCATTTTAAGAATATAAATAATAGAGTTATCCCTCTCTCTAATGGTTTAAGTTTTTAAATGAATTAGTGGTCAACAATTTAACATTTCTCTCTCTCTCTCTCTCTCTCTCTCTCTCTCTAGACATAGTTGTGGTCTTTGAATGTTTGTGATGTAATATTCGTTTCTTATCTCATTGAGCTTGCAAAGTGTTCAGAGAATCAGATGACACATGCGCATGAGTCATTTGTATATATTATAGTTACACTTGCAAAATATTTGATACCATATTGTTATTTTTCATACAGTTTGTTTATTTAATGAGAAGGCGCATGTATGTATTTCTTACAAAATAAATGTTGCAGTCATAAAGAAATCATGGTTTGATAGCCAGGTGGACAATAAAGAAAAAAAACTGCATATCAGAAAATAATTGTTGCCATCATAATTTATCATTAGATCATGTTATTCTTCTGCTTAATAATTTTATTGTGCTGACTGGTGCTAGTTAATAATAGTTCTAAATTGATGAAATTACTTGAAACATGTCTGAGTTTTGTTGCTTCATTTGTGTTGCATGTGATATATTGGCAGGCAAAGGAAGCAGGTAGCACTCGTTTTTGCATGGGTGCTGCATGGAGAGAAACAGTAGGAAGGAAGACCAACTTTAACCAGATTCTTGAGTATGTTAAAGAAATAAGGTAAGCAAACCATCAATTGGTGTGAATGGTATTAACATTTTTTATTTCTTTGGTCAAAGCACAAGATAAATTCTAGCACAGTTGAGCTTGTACTACTATTCCTTTCATTGTAGATTTCTAGTTTTTTTACCATGTAATATGATAAACAAGACAATGAACTGAACGCTGCCTTCGTGAAGATATGATTTTATTTGTTTTCTTTCCTAACGACTTAAGGTACATATGGTTGCATTTGGTTTACTTTTTATTTTCTATATTAAATGTCTGCATGGTCAAAAGTAACGCCACACTTATGCAGGCGGCCAGAAAAGTTATTCAAGAGAGGCAAAAATAGCTTGATACTAGAGTGGCTCAAACACCACCTATGCAAAAATAGCTTGATACAAGAGTGGCTCAAACACCACCGATTGTTAAACCTGATCCCGACTCATGACATAAAAAAGGAACAACAATTTAAAGACAGACCTAGCAGCACTACAATAGGTACAATGAACAAGATCATACTCCTATAGCATTCTAGATGCAATCACAATTCTTTATAAAACACACAAGTCAACACTAGACAAAACAACTCGAATTTCAAAATTCAACCCCATCCATCATGGCTAAAACTAAGTGTATAAATTTTACTAGATATACTTCCAAGTCATCAAAAGACTAACTGATGTTCAACATACCCATTAGCAAGTATAATTTTTTTTCCTTAAATATATGAACCTCACTAGTTTCAATAAATTCCAGTGCATCTTAAACCTCATCATAAAAAATTAAAGAGCATTCTGAAAGGATAAAAAAACATATAAACGGGGGGTGGGGTGTGCGGGGGGGGAGTTCAACAAAATAAATATTTGAAGGGGCACGTTACTGGATTTTGTTTTTGAAAAAGGAAAGAAAAGAGGGGTGCACAAAATTTTACTGGGTATGTATGAAACTTTAAATGAGGCAAATTGAAAGGCCTTATTATAGCTATAGCTTGATATATAATTTCTATAAACTTGAGAAGAGGCTTGTGTCCCTTCTGTCCCTCAAGTGGCTCAGCCACTGGCCCCTATAATATATTCTTGCTTGCTTCTTCAGCCATTAGAAGAATTCCTATTTCCTTGATAAAAAGTAATACTAAGAAATCTTACGACTTCTTAAGAAGACATTAAACAATTGGCCTAGGTATCTGCTCCTCTTAAGTGTTTATTTCTTTTTCAGATCTATGCAACATGAAATGTACTTTGAGAGTTTTCAGTCTAAGTAGCTATGGAATTTGCTTCAGGTTTAATGAGATACAATTTGAAATATTTTATAGGGATACAAACCCTAAGAAATTTGAAAGCCTACTGGGCTTGGAATAAGTGCTCTTTATGTAAGTAAGGTGTCCCAAGTCTTTTAGTTGATACTTGTAGAGACAAAAGTTTTAATGAACAAAATCTAAAACAGGGCAATCCAGGACATACTTCTCTCATAAGAGAGGACTTGTTTTGATAAGTAACTAACTCCTCTTATAAGAAGAGTAGACACTTTGTGTTTTTGTTGTTAGGTATTCTAGGAGCTTAACATTATATTTGCTTGCTTTATTATCTTAATTTAGTTTCTCGTGACTATAACCTTGCAATTTGAAATGTGCTATATGGAATAGAGTTATGTTTAGTGGCTATAAAGTCTAATGGAGTGGTCATATATATGTTTTTTTTTTATAAAAGTGTTTATAGGTGTAGGAATCTGATTCCTTTTTATTTTGAAACGATTAATTAAAACCTGTCATGGCGTGTGCAGTGGAATACGGTTAAGTGTTTGATTTTGGGTAAGGGTTAAAATTCGATCATGGTTAATGATTGTCGATGAATATTTCGAGCTTGAATACGCATGAAAAGTAATTATGGTGGGTCAATTGAATGAGTCTTAAGGCGTCGGGACGAACATTTGGGTTTTTGTGTGCTTTTTCTTTCCTTGGTGTGCTATCCCGCGAGGGTCTTTGATAGGGAGGTGTATAAGTTGCGGGTTTGAGGTCTTTTTCCTCATTCTCTCCCCCCTCTCTCTAAAATCAGAAATAAGACCTAAGGTTTGGTATTGGTGATCCTTGGAGCCCTCATTGCCTCTTTAGAGTGGATTCTTTACCTCCCTCCTGAGTGAGCAACCGTTGGAGAACGCAGCTGCGCGTTGGAAGCTCCTTCTTGGCCATGTGATCGGAGATTTGGTGGATTGGAACTTGCTAGGGTTGGATTCTAGTGGCTTAAGCGTAAAAAAGGTAAGATTTATGACTATTCATGAACATTGTTGGATATGAGTCGATTATTTTGAACTTATACATGAAATCTTGATGGATCTATGTTTCTGGAACCCTAGGTTAGGGTTTAATGTTAAAGCATGTTAAATCTTTGATTTGTGGATGAGTTACGGTAGTTTTAACTTGTTATTGTTGTTGGACATGATTAGGTTTGAAAGATGAGAAATTAGGGTTTGGTTTTTTGGTTAATCCTTGAAAAATTGGGGGTTTTGAATTGATGAATTCAATAGTGAAATTGGTTATTGGGTGGTGGGAGCCTATTTACATGTATAAAATTCATGAATTTGATGATATATGGAAATATGAAATGATGAATTGGGGTTTTGAGTAAACCAAATGAATGTGATGGGTTTTTGAGAACTACAAGGTGTTGGTTGGGGTTTTAAGCTAATTAAAACTAACTTTGTGAAATATATGAGATTGTGTAAATGTGAAGAACCATGAGATATTTGGGTGGATTTTTGAGTTGATAAAACCCGAATGTAAAACGTATGAGATACCGGTGATTATTAATGATTTTAACCCTTGTGTGTGCTGGGTGTTGACAAGAGTAACCATGTTTGGGTTAAACTCGCGTTTGAAATGTTGAAAATGATGATGTTAATGAACTGATTTGGGATCCGCAAATCATAATTGTGGGCTAGTTTAGCTCATCGGTGAAAGATTAGAAAACTGTGCAGATTGGGTACTCTGGCCTCTGGCTAATAACCGGGAATAGATGTTAGTCGTGACGGGGTAAAGAACGCATTTGTCACTTGGTGGGCCTCATGTGGCCTAGTCGGTAGTAGCCATGCATGGGTCTATAAGCTCGTCGGGTGTCGGTTTTTAGAACTTAAATCATGAACATAATTGGGTTAGATACTTGTCCTACGGTAAAAGACCGTAAAAGAGTACATAATTGGGTGAGATACTTATCCCACGGTGAAAGACCGTAAAAGAGTACATGTATTGAACTAGTTGAGATTGGGAAGTATCGAAGGATGCATATGCGTGCGTGCGTGTGGGTGTGTGTGTGGTCGTTTAAGGACTTGAAATGGTTTAAAATTGATAAGAAAATGGAAGGCTAAAGTTATGGTTTTGGGCGTGAAAACCCACTTATGTGAATAAAGATGTGTTAAAAATTAGGTTTGGTTGTCAGATAAAACCTTGCTGTGCATTTCACATGACCATTCTCGCATGTCATGCGTTTGTTCATTTTTATTCTATTTTCTACGATCCTTGGCTCATGCTGTTTAAATCATTTTAAGTGATAGCGGAAAGACGGCTATTGACTAAGGGATGTGGTCGAGGGACCCTTTTTGTAGTTGTTCATAGAATTATATGTTTACTCGTATCATCTTTTGAGAATTAAAATTTGTAAATGTAATTCCTTTTGAACACTTTGGGCGGTTGTTTTCGGGTTGGTGTAATCTTTGTTGTAAGGCCATAAGGTCATGAACTCATATTTTGTATGCATAAGAAGATGTTTGTTACCGTTTGAACGTTGTATGACAGGTAAATGTTGACTTCTTAGAGTTTGGGAATGTGTGGAGATGCTTCTCTACTCTTGTGATTTTATATCTATAAAAAAAAAATGGTAGCATGAAAGTTTTATCTTTACAAATGTTTTGATGTGAGAAATCAAGTTTTGGAACTAAGTTTGAGAAAGGTGTCCAGAGATGAACCACTTGAGCGGTCTATCGAGCGGTCATAAGTGCCTCTCGGTTTCTCTGTTGCAGGTCAAAAATACTGCAACTGGTGAGAGACCGCTCGAGTGGTCCGGTTAGTTAAGCAATTTTTCACCATTTATTTTAACGTTTACTTTTCAAAGGGGTGCTTGCCCATGGTTTTAATCCTTTTTTTTTGTACCTTTTTATTTCAAATCATGGTTTAGTTTTGTTAAAACATTTCTCTTTTTTGGGTTTTTCTCTTGTGAATCATTTGGGTTTCAATGGTTACGAAATCGGGGCGTTACAATAGGTTAGTGTAATCGTTTACTATTCAATTGCATCAGTTCACCCTTCAATCTGTGCGTGTAGTTGAGATACCTTTCTAGTTAAACTCGGTATTACTTTATTTTCATTTCTAGGTTGAAACTTATTGAAACTTATTGTCCCCTCCCTAGCCTTCCTCCATGGCATGCGGCCAAGGATTGAGTCCCTTCAAATTCTGGCACACCTGCAAAGCCATCAAGGAGCTAAAACACTCCAACACAAATTGAGTGTTAGGAGACACTATTAAGGAACACCTTGTGAAGCTTTACAAATTCCTTAAAAAGATGCAAATCTATTATATATTGGTATGAGCTCATTAAAGTGTTGAAACTTGAAAGTTCCTTAGCAACTAGGCCATGGAAATAATCTCCTGTGCATGATACTTTACTAGAAGCATTTATAATCAGAAAGAAAATTTTAGATAACTCCTAATTTCTAGAAATGTTTAGGGGTTTCCTCTGGGGCAACCTTTTGCGGGTGTGAGTGGATACCTCTACTATCAGAAAAATGAAAATTTTACAATTTTCCGTTTTGGCAATATGTTACCTACCAAATAAAAGCCTGCTAGGTGATTTGCATTGTTATGGGGGAGATGGAAATACTGATTACTTAAAATACTGTTCATTAAGGATCCTAACTGGGAAAGAAAAAAGCGGAGGAAAGAAAAAATAAAAGAAAATGTGCATGTTGGCTTGCACTTCCTCGTATACCAGATGCTAATGATAGAAACAGTACTGAGGATGGTATATGTATCTGCAGTTTGGTCGATTTTAGGTGTTATAGAAAGAGTGAAAGGCGTTTGTCCTTTATCTTGCTGTTGAGTGTGGACAGAGATAATTACATCTTTAGGGATTGTGCTCTTCTCGTTAGACCTAGAATGAAGCATTACGAAGTAGTTCAGGAAAGATGTGTTCACGAGTTTAAGCTGTTTGTAATTCTATCGTTATTGTCAGCCATTGTTCAACTAGCTGTAAGTTCTGGTTTCACACTTAATCATAGTCATAGAATAGAAATCTGTATTGCTTTTATTAGCAATATTTACTTTGGAACTACTAGTACAAGTTTAAGCCATTACCCATCTGGATAAATTGACCCGATAGTTGATACGGAGTCATTCCCTCTCTGCCGGAACAGTCTATCTCCTACTCTTTTCAATGGCTTTCTATATTTAAGTTAACTTCTTGAAAAAATAAACTCTACAACTAACAACCAAACAAACCACAATAAAAGATAAAAAAGATAACGGACGAGATTTACGTGGAAACCCTATAAAAAAAATGCCTCACGGAATGAAAACCATGGATGACCCACCAACAATTTTCATTATTAAATCAAGAAGTTACAAGACTCCAGACGCTTAAGAATTACTAACTCTTACCTAGTATACCTAGCTCTAAAAGTCCTCCGCAAGCTTTCATGAACTTGCTATCTACCACCGGTGGACTTAACCTCGTTAGCCTTCTTGATTTAACAACAGCCACAAAACTCTCGCTTCAATCTTCATATCCTACTGCTCCGTTTTCACGGCTTGTGATAACGGTGGCCAAGGCAATGTGCATAGAATTTGTGAATAAGAAACTAATCTAGAACATGTATGTGAGAGTAAGATCATCAATGCATGAATATAGATTAGAATATTGGATTTAAAGATCAAGCTCAATAGTCTCTCATGTGCCTCCTCGTGTGTCTCTCAAAAACCCTAAGCAAAACATATTGATATTTGGTTACCTAATCCTAAGGCTTTACATCACTAGCGGTATCGATGATGTTCATCGCATATCACTTGTCCAGCGTTATATAGTGAATTACTAGTGTTGTCCAGCGAACGTTACATGCTCAGCTCTATTCACCTGAAGGTAAACACGGACTAGAGGACCTCAATTTGAATATTATGTGTCATGATTTATTCAATGAAATCCTAAAGGTATGTGCCAATAAAAGAATGCAATGTGACGTGAAAGTGTAAGGCATAATGGTTATATACCTGATGGGATTGGAGCAATGAGTTTGTAGATTTCTCCGTATAAAGATGTTGTACCTCTGCAATCTATAGCACTACAACTCACAGAAACACTCCCCAAAAATCCAAAAATACAGAATCTGGTAGTTGTCCTACAGAAATTGCCGAAAACTATAACGCTTCTGTTTTATAGAAAAGTTACAATTCGTTGTTCTGGGGTTGCAGTTTGCCCCAAAATGCCAGGGATCCGCCATGACCTGCCCTTATTGGGATGGGGCGAGATGTTTTTGGAAGGGGTGAAGATCAAATGGGTGGGGTTAACTCACATTATATTTGGGATTGGGATGGGATTTGATCACACCCCCGGATGTTTTTGACTGAAAATAGATGTTATTATTATTATTTTCTAATATCTAGTTTCCAACAAGAAACATTAACTTTTGCACGCATCGCATGGGTTCCATTGCTAGCACATGGATAAAAATAAATGTGATGGAAGAAGATTCGTCAAATGCAAGAAGTATGGGCACTGGTTATTTGGAGGTCCTTGCGAGCTCATTAACAGAACTAACCTCATGAGTTTATATTGAAATCTTCCCCTTTCAGCCCTCCTTCCATTCGTTGGGCTCCTAGCCAGATGTTGTATAGTAGATGCTTTAAATGTTCTTTGGATATGTGCACAAACATTTTTATGAAACTTCTAGAATTGTTAATGAGAAAACTGCAGTGAAAGAATATTCATAACATCTAAAGGATTCAGTTGTCTCCTCTGATTTATTTGCCTTAATCAAAATCTTTATATATTCTTTACATTTTTTCATTCTTCATATGTAAAATGTTTGCTGTGTCAGAAGCTTATCTCATGTGGCAGGGATATGGGGATGGAGGTTTGCTGTACCTTGGGAATGTTAGAGAAACAGCAAGCTCTGGAATTGAAGAAGGCAGGCCTTACAGCTTATAACCATAATCTTGATACCTCAAGGGAGTATTACCCCAATATTATAACCACAAGAACATATGATGACCGCTTGGAAACCCTCAAGTATGTTCGTGAAGCTGGGATCAATGTCTGCTCAGGTAATTTGGTTCATTCTAATATATATAACGTTTTCTTGCCTTGGTGATTAGAAGTTGCTTGTTTTCGTAAATGAATATATTACCCATCTGTTCATAGTAACAAAGTAGAACGACATAAAAGGATTCATGTAGCCGACCCCAATTGATTGGGACAAAGGCTTAGTTTGCTTTAGTTTGCTTTGGGTACCTATTTTTTCATAGTGTTAGAATAAAACTATTATAATTTTTCATAATAAAATAATTTTTAATTCAAATCTTTACGAATAATGAAGTATGAAAATAATATAAAGTAGATAAAAATGTAGCATTTGAGATTGAGAGGTGTGTCGAACACTGTCCTAAAGTTGATAATCTTTTTCATGTGATGGTTCAAACGGAGTATATCAGCTCCCAGATAAAACCCATGTGCTCACAAGGGTTACTTGTTCACTGTTCACGTGACCATGTCCACTAGAGGATATGAACGAGTCACAAACCAAGTTGCCCATGAAACAGAATAATAAGAAAATAATTTCATAGTAGAAATCTCTTTTTGAAAAACTATCTTTTATCTCCGAACACATACTTTTCTTTAAAATTATATCGTTTTTTCTCTCCACAAAATACCTTTGGATGCTAAGATATCTATAAAAAAAATATATAATAGAATATGTTTAATACTATAAATATAATTTATTTACATTGCCGTTATGGTATTGACTAGGTTATATAAATATTTTATAACGGCTAATAATAAATAGGCTACTAAAAATGGCTTGTTTAAACTTGTAACGAATAATAATAATTACAAAAATAATTTTATTTAAAACTCTAATTAAATAATACTAGTTGTCTAATATTTTATTTTTATTGAAAAAATTCTCAACATACCCCCACTTTTAATAAAAATATATTTTATAATTGATTTGAAAACAAAAGTTTATTTTAATTTTAAATTATAAGTATACAATAAGAAAATTTGGGCCACCATAATACTGTGTAATAGGTGCACGCCTCTTTCAGACTTAAATCTCACTTAGTGTTAGCAGTCTCCCTTTGAAGGTTCACAGTAAATTAAGTCTTGAACTAGACCTTTGGAGCCAGAGTTAAACATGCCACACACACAATACCGGTATTGGACATCAGTTCGCAGGTTAGTACTATTAATGGCTATGCACTAGTATCTTGATTCTCATAAGGGTTACTAGAGATTAGCCCAAGCTCTATAGTTGCGGCCTCACAACGACCCCCACTTAGGTAAATCCTCCAAAGATATAGTGATGGAATGTACCTTACAAAAGAATGCTTGTCTTGGACTCATTAAAGGTAACACTCATCTTAATCTGTCATACTCTTCAGCATAATTATCGTAGTAATGAGCAGGACAGTTTATCGATCTCTTTTCTTTAAAAAAGTGTTGGAAATAAATCACGCAATATGAATTGTTTACCCATTAAACCTCATTCATGGGATCGCCAAGTTGGGTTACCTTCCCTAGGCGACTTTCTTATGTGCTTAGCTCAATCCCCCTTAACAAATAAAGATTTAGCCTCAGTGCTAGTCTAGAGGCAGTAACTCCTCGAGTATATAAATTTCTCAATATCATACATAGCTAATACATCATTAAGCGTCCATCTCCTGGAGCATCAATTAGGATCTTTATTATTTTCCATAGCATGCTGCATTTCTTTTTCTTTTTTTTTTTTCTTTGAGGGACTCGTTAATTTATTTTATTTTATATAGGATCCATCAAGTAAAATGATCTTCTCTTTTTGGACCGAGGCAACATGTAATTTGGATCTATTATCTAAATTTGATCCAACTTATTTATTGAAGGCAATATTAAATCGAAGTATCACAAATATCGGGCCATTATATTTTCCGTCAAGTAAATTGTATCCAACAGATAGACACAATATTGGGTCGTTCAAATAAATTTGATCTGATTCAATAAACTGAGATAACAATACTCGAGAATAAAATCGAAGGAATGTATATATTGAGCCACTATATTGGATCCCTCAAATAAATTTGTTCCAGTTGCTTGTTTATTATTATTTTTAATGTAGTCAGTAGTCTTACTACTAGGAACTACATTTTCTAGCCAGTAGCCTCATTGACCTACTTGGAACCATTTTTCTTTTATGTGGTTAGCCGTTTTATTAACCTACTAGGAACCCTCTTTTTATTTTTTTCACGAGCCACATTTTTTCTTAAGGCCAATTGTCTGTTCACTACTAGTAGCCTCGATAAACTGCATGTATATTTTTGCCTTGAAAATAATAAAATTCGCATATATAATGAAAATTGATTTTTCCTCTCGGATAATTTTATATTATCAAAATTTACGTAATTCTTATGTAATAAAATTTGACAGAAATTTATTACTCTTCTCAATAATAAGTATTTGTAAAAATAAAATTCAATTAGAATAATTAAACCTTTAATTTTAAAACCCTTATTTCAATCCTTTTTTTCCCCCAAGTAACTAGAAAATGACAATGAAAACGGGTTAACCGAAACATCATTCAAATACTACAGCAAGCAAAATGAAATGATCAACAGGCAGCTGACATATACAATCAACAGATCTTGAATCCAAAGAATGAGATTTTACAGAGATTAGAATTAGAAACTAAGAGATTCAAATCCAAAAAAAAATAGTTTACATTGGTGCATGAGTTGGTTTTATTGGGTTTTTCATTGTCTATCTGCTGTTGTACAAAACAGTTCTGCAAAACAAATCTTAAAAAAAAAACTATTTTTATTGTAATTTAGAACTACAAGAAAACTTGATTTTAGAAAAATGAAACTACAGAACAGTTTTGTTATGCTGCTGAGAAATAACACTGCTAGTAATTTGCATTAAATAGCGTGATACAAAATTTACTCTGTAACGGTTGTATACATTCCTAGAGTTAGCTCTTAGTTTTCCCATTAGTCATAAAATATAATGATGTGATAAGTTAGTGATGTTTTGACAAAACAATAGTTTTCTTAAAAAAAAAATTCCTTCAAAACAGATTGGTTTTTCCAAATCTTAAAAAACAGAATCAGAAAACTGTTTCTATCTAAGAAATAGTTAACTGAAACTATTCAGAAATTTCGAAAACAAGTTTTACAAAAAACACTATACAGTGTTTTCAAACTGAAGACTATTCTGAAAATTGTTACATCAGATGCATAAGTTTGCGTGTAGACTACTTTCACAACGAGTACGATTATGCACATGTGAACCATGGAATGGAATACAAGCAGAAAAACTAATGATTTTAGATCTAATCTATAGTCAATGGACATATTTTGAATAATCTAAAGTTCATATTCATAAGAGCAGAGCTCTCTAGGCTCTCCATTCTCAAATTTGGACGGCTCTTCCTTTGATGTTTTTGTTTCGAGAAATTCCATGATAGCAGTGCTTAAACAAGTGGTGGAGAAAGTTTTTAGTCGGTTTCTTAAGGATGTTGAAGACCAATTTCATGGTCACATGTATAGGGGCACTATTTTGACCAAACGAAAACTGAAATTGAACAAATGATGATATTCGAGTGAATTCAGATATCGCGATTTAGTCTACTGTCTTGCTGCTGAGAGGGGAAGAAGGCAAGATCAACTCCGAGAAAACATGACATCCATGAGCGAAGCTAGCTGGTGCACAATCTTATTCAGCATCCATCGCCCAAGCTTTGCCACTGATCTCGGCTACTACATCTCTTATGATGATTATTATTGGCTTTATGATGTTAGAATAAAACTTTTAGATATTATATTTTTATATTAAAATAATTTTTAATTCAAATCATTAAGAATAATAAAGCATGAAAATAATATAAAGTAGAGAACAATATAGCCCGTGAGATTGAGAGGCGTGTCAGATACTGTCCTAATGCCGATATTCCTTCCCACATGATGGTTTAAACGGAATGTATTGGTTCCAAGATACAATTCAGGTACTCACAAGCCTTACTTGTCCAGTGACCATGTCCACTAAGAGAACATGAACGAGTGACGAACCGAATTGCCCATAAAAACAAAATAATAAGAAAATAATATCATATTAGAAATCAATCTTTGAAAAACTATCTTTTATATCCAAACACAAACTTTTCTTTAAAATTATATCGTTTTTTCTCTCCTAGAATACTTTTGGATGCTAAGGTATTTATAGGAAAAATATATTAGAATATATTTAATACTAATAAATAAATTTTTTTATGGCCGTTATGGTATTGAATAGGTTATATAAATATTTTGTAACAGCTCATAATAAGTAGACTACTAATAACGGCCTATTTAAACTTGTAACGGACAGTAATAATTATAAAAATAATTTTTTTAAAAAAACTCTTATTAAATAATAATATTTTTGTCTAATATTTAATTTTTTTTTAAAAATTCTCCAACACATAGTTCATTAATAGCTTGGATTCTTTTCATACTTCCCCTTTCTATCTTTTTCTTTGAATAGCTTTTTGTTAGACACGACCAAGGGAGCAAATAAATTTGCTTGAGTAAACAAATTTTTTAGCAAATATCTTTCAATGAAGGTTCAACCTTCAAGGTCTCATTCCACCCCCAAAGTGGGAGAGGTGCAGGGTTAATCCTGGACAAGGGGATGTAGGTGAC
>JAOTRH010000027.1:7651983-7662202 GCA_034768845.1 Heliamphora exappendiculata
TTAGGTTGTGTTGGTTCTAAACTCATTGTCTATAATGTTGATTCTACAATGAAATGCTTGCAATTAGTTGGTTGATTGCTACATATATGTTAAAAGCAACAACCAATACGGTGGAGCTGGAGCACCTGTACCAACTGTGGATTATTTTATCTGCGTATTCTGTTTGCTCTTTTTTGTTTTATTAGCTGGGTGAGCAACCAAGAGAAAAGAAAAAAGAAACACCATTTGGTTGAAAATTAACAGAAAGGAAGAGGAGTAAATAAGAAAGAAGAAAGAAGGGAGCCCATTATTGGGATTTGCTTCCCCAATACATTAAGAATGCTTTGGAGTGACTTGTAGTGATGACTCCTATTTTAAGTCACCAATTGTCTCAAAAGCTTAAGTTATTAGGAAATTGGCTCAACAATATATATTAAGCTATCTAACAGTCCCCCTAACGTACGACCCTGTCTCGCACATGAAGAGGCAAACAAAAACTGAACAGGTGCACAAACACATAGAGTACACATTAACAAATATAACAGGAAAATACATCACGAGACTTAAACCCAATACCTCATGGAATTAGAGCTCTAATACCATGTTAAGTCACTAATCGTCCCAAAAGCTTAAGCTGTTGGGAAATTGGCTCAACAATGTATATCAAGCTATCTAACATGAATTATAGTGCCAAATATTTTGTGCTAATTCAAGTAAGTAAATTATCCTTTCATAAGACTTAAGTTAGGGTTTAGAAGTGGGGGGAAGGGAAACAACTTTGTAAAAACATACAAAGGAGCCAAATTTTAGGGAGTGCTGTTGCTAACCCCCTTTTAGTTCTGCTCATAACCTTGACTTTATAAGAGCCAAATATGGCCTTCTAGGGTTAGTACTTTCCTTCTCATCAAATTGACTAAAAACATGCCTTCTTTAATTCATAGAGTCCCTGCCACATTTGTCCAAGTTTGTCGAGTCTAGAGTCACCTTAATTGGGAAACCTTCACCCTTCTTAAGACTTTAGTCTAACTCAAGTTAATAATTTAGCATCAAATATAATGTATTAGTTTTTTTCTTTTTAGTTGATGATTTTGGAATTATTTTGCATTGAGTGAAGTCAAGATGAGTCATGCTAGCATGGTGATGTAGTCTGGCCTTCATGAGGATATTCGATATCTTCACACATATAGTGGTTAAAAATAATGTGTTAAGTTGTTTATATATACTAGATGGAACATGTGGAATGCGGGAGAAGCAATATATGAGTTAAAATGATTTTGGAACGAAGAGAGATATAAAGGAAGATAACGTAGCGAGAAACAAAGAGAGAGAGAGGGAGAGAGAGAGAGAGAGAGAGATGGGCGAGAAACAAGAAAAAAAAGATGAGAGAGAGAAAAGAGGGAAGAGATGAGGGGGAAGGAGAAAAAAGAGACCAGCAGCGGGACCAAAGTTTTCCCAGTTATTCTGAACAGTTATTCCTTCAAGGCCATTTTACACCTATAATGGCTATGTAGGCTTCATTAAATGGGCAAAAAAAAAGGGCAGCTCGGTACACTAAGCTAGGACTGAAAATCAAGAAGTTTCAGTGAAAAACTCTTAATACCTAAAACTCTCTATTGGTTGTTGGAACTTCAAAAAGAAAATGGTGATCACTAGTGACAAATTGAGGATAAGCATTCTCCGGCAAGAACTTTTTCATGAAGATTATTGTGAAACTTCACATGTAAAGGAGTAACGTGAAATTGAAGAACCATCACTTATGAATTGTGATTGATGCAACAATTGAGAATAATTGAAACAAACATTATGAACATAATGCAGAACCTACGAAAGTAAAGAAACTGAAAATGAACTCCATTGATTTGCATGTTCCAGGGAAAGTCAATGATTTTCAAATCATAAAGTGCTTCGCCAATTGACTATGTCATCCGAGAAATCTTTTACCAAGAGGCCTTTGGCCCAATAGAATGGGTATCATACTCCCAAATGAAAGTTTAAAGGTTCAAGCCTTGCTAAGAGTAAGGCATGGGAGTGAGTGTGTGTGTTAATGCAACAAGTATGCTAGTGTTATCATTCTTACCTCTCATAAGAGCAAAAAAATGTCAACTTTAGGGTTCAATTCCTACTTTGAAGGATAAAGTTAAAAGTTTAGAACCTTTTTACTTCCTCATTAGATAACTCTTGGGCAAGTTTCTCCAACTTGGGAGATCACATTTAGTGGGACTTTTCAATGTCCTTTCAGACTTAAAAAAAAGGAACAGCTCGGTACACGAAACTCCTGCATATGCAAGGTCTGGGGAGGGGAGCAGACCACGATGGGTTTATAATATGCAGTCTTACCTTGTATTCGCAAAAGACTTTCTACGTCTCGAACCTATGACCTCTAGGTTACATGGTGACAACTTCACCGTTACGCCAAGACTTTCCTTCAAACTATAGAAGTATTTTTATTTTATTTTTTCCATGTTTGGTGAAGTTATTTGGAAGGCATTCCAAATAACTTCCATTTCAAGGCGTGCCCCAACTTCCATTTGAAGGAAGCTAGCTGGAGTGACTTTCGAAACCAATTTCTCACGAAGCCTGACATTTAAGTGAAAATGTTTAATTTCCTTGTTATTGTTATTCTTCATAGTACTTTGCCTATGGTACACATTTATCATATGACATTTACAAACCATAATCCATGCATAGGTGTTCTCGGTTTGCAAAAGTGAACAAAACTCAACGCAACAGAATTTGGTTGAAGCCAAAAAGGATGAGAAACGGTTCTAGCCATAGAAAGGTTTTTATCAAGATGCGTGTCACAATCTTCTCCTCCGCCTTCTGTTTTTTTTTTCTTTTGTTCCTAAGTTTGCTTTGTGTGGTCCAAAGAGGTGTTTGGTTCTTGGTTTTTTGGACCTCTAGTATATGAGCATTGGCTAATTATGAGTTTATATAAGCGGTATATTATTTGGAACTCTCAAAAGTGGTCGGGTATTAATGTAAATATCAAATGATTTTCATCCCCATTTGACCATCAATTCATTTTCTTTCCAAAGATCTCAATTTTTGCAGAATGCGCGTAATGTAGACAGTAGTACCCTTAGCAGTGGTCCCACTAAGAGTGACCGCCCAGTCATAAAGATTCCTATTTGTCTCTGTAAAACATGGATTTAATATTGTGGCTACTCACTATTTTCCAATTTTAGTTCAATAATCATAAACATATTATCACATTCTATTGGTGCCCACTGGATAGATATAGAAATTGGTGAAGCTCATCTGATATAACAATAGCAAAATTCAATTTAATATTTTCTTGAAGTTGGCCCCCTGGAGAGGAGGACGATGGTGATAGCTAGTGATTATGGTCACAAAGCACTTCTGAAATTGGATTATTTATTTTATTGTGGAAGCCTTTCTGTACAAATGATGACCTGATCCGTTTAAAAAAGAAACGGATGATTTATTTCATTAACAAATTTAAGTCCTAGTGTTTCTAGTCATTTTTCTCAAGTTTAGATGGCATTTATGGGATTTTATTTTTCTTGGGCTCAATTTTTGTCTGTAATTCCTATATTAGTGTTACTAGAGGGTGAAGTTACGTGGTTGTGAAGTAATTAGTAATTAAGAAAAGTTTCCCAGGACATCTTCCCTTGGAGACCAAGTTTCAAATAACTATTTGTAGGCAGATGCAATGGAGATTTCTCATAATGATTCTGGTCAAAATTCAGATCTGAGTTTTCTCTCTTATTTTTCCTTTTCCCGTTGTACTATCTCAAATTTATTCCCTCATTTTATCTTTGGTCGCTGCCACTTCTAGCTTCTTCCTAGTGGATTCATTTCTTATTTTAAAATTTCGTGCAATGCTACTATTCCATCTCCACATTTTCATTTCAGTAACACTGATTTCTTGATTTTTTCTTCTTAAATGTTTTCAATACCATTCATCATAACATGTCTTAATAGCAATTCCAAGAAAAAATGGTATTGAAAACATTTAAGAGACATGCTTTGTAAAGAGAAACCAAACTTTCAATTTTCTCGTAAAAGATAAGAGTGAAAAGAGTTCATTTCCTTTGTAAATAACTCCAAAAAATAGGTCAATTTAGGTCCCGAAGAATGTCCCAGAAATACCAACAAACCTCCCTTTTTAAAACAAAAAGTCCCAAATTTTCCCATAGCGACAGTCCGCTCGAGCGGTGAGGTACCCGCGAGCTTTCTAGCCAAAAATCTTGAAATTTTTTAAGTGTTGAAAGTCACCCATTTTTCTCATCCTTTTAACATAATTTTAGATAAGCAAAAATATGAAGTAAAACATACATTTAACATTGAAACAACTACCGACTTCACCAAAAACTTGAAAACCAACCTGCTTATCCATAGAATTTCATACACAAATCGAGAACTCAACCCGAATAAGAACCCGACGATCTCACATGCATACAAGTCTTGAGTCCATAGCCTTAGGGCCTTATAAAATGGATTCCACTAACCCAAATACAACTCTAAGTATAGTAAAGAATTACATTAATAGTATACAACTCTAATCAAAATAACTCAAAGGTCACCACGACCGTTCTTCTGGTTTGATCACTTGCTTTTCGTTGTTACCTGAAATTATTTATACAACATAAGCTGAGGCTTGTAGGAACTACACTAACGATGAACAAATGTATGACATGCGAGGATGGTTATGTGAAATGCATCACGTAACTTTATCTAAAAACTAAGTCCATTTTTCAAACAAGTTTTCATGCACATAACCAGGTTTTCATAAACAAACTAACTTCATTTTCAAACACAATACCATGGTTTTCGCCTTCCACTTTCTTATTATTTTCAAACTGTTCCGATATTTTCTCATTCCCAATTAGCTTCCACATTTACCACAATTCCCAACGGTTTAATTAAGGTTTTGCAAACCCAATTCTATTCATAATTTTCGTACTTTTAATTACTTTCAAACCATTAACCAAGGTTTTTCAAGCCCAAATCAATTCTTATTCTTGATTTAATTAGGTACCAAGGCCGGACGGCGCTTATAGATCCAAATGTATTTATCACCACCGGCCCACGCAAGACTTAATGAATAAATACCCATTTTATAGCCCGACATGGAGAGCATACATTTTCGGTTTCTCTCAAAAATATCGATGGGTGGGTCGCCCAAGAACACACTTTTACAGGAATTAACCCGAATGAAGGGCGTACCTTATATTGCGTAAGTCTTTGATCTTTTACCGAGGAGCAATTCGTGCTCAAACTTAATTATTGAATCCATTCATACGATACTTTAATTAAGTTATTTACATTAAAACCAACGCGAGTCCAATCCAAACATGGTTCCTCTCGTCAACATCCAACACACTTAGGGTTTAAGCCATTAAACACACACTTTGATTTTCATTCACTTTACGCTCGGGTTTAATTAATCCAAAACTCCCAATTAATCATCACGTGATTTTTATATTTCACCAAATCCATATGATTTGTTCAAAATTCGTAACCCATCATATCATGGTTTTCATATTTTCTTAAAATTCATGAAATTTATACACAAATAGGTTAACACAATCTTCAATTTATCAAAAATCAAGTCAATTTAACCATTTGAAATCATCAACCCGAAAAGCCATAATTTGTTCAAGGTTTAACCCAACCAAAATCCTAACTCATTTTCCAAATTGATGCATCTCTGACAACAACAATGAAATAGATTTAACATAAATCATGCTTAAACCTATTAATATCATGCTTTAACACCAAACCCCTAACTTAGGGTTCCAAAAACATATATCTATCATGCTTTTATGTGAATCCAATAAATATACAACTCATATACATATAAAGATCAAGATTAGTCTTAGATCCTACATCTTAGATGACAAATCCATAAGAAATCAAGCTCTAGCAAGCTCCAACGAAGCAAATCACCAATCGTTCGGTGAGGGAGGAGTTTCCAACGCGTAGATTAATCCTCCAACGGCCTATAATCGAGAGAAGGGCAAGAGGAATCCATCAAAAAAGAGTAAGAGGAGCTCAAGGGAACTCCAAATCTAATTCTAAGGCTTAAGGTTTGAGTTTTAGAGAGAGAGAGAAGAGAGAATGAGAAAAGAAGCTTAACTCGCGTTTTTAAAAAGCTGTCTGCCGACCGTCCACTCGAGCAGACCCATGGCTGCTCGAGCGGTCACCCGCTATAGGCATTCTGAAGAAAGAATCATTTATATAATCTGAATTTTGATCCGAATACTTCAAAATTCAGCCCAAGAACTCAATAATTGTTCTCATGCATTATCAAGCATACAATTATCATCACCGATCATTAACATGATTAAATTTTTAATTTTCCCTAAAAAATAACAAATTTCCCAATTCTACTGAAGGTCTCAAAACAAGTTTTAATTAAATCCTAAAAAATAAAAGGGGGCGGGTCCCTACATTTATGAATAGTTCACCCACGAAAAATTGTCAATCTTACGTCTTCTGCTCATCTGGTTTTCTTGATGTAATCCTAGTGTTATAAATTCACTTGTTTCTCCCCATTTCTGTTTCATACTGCTCAAAGCTTACTGTTTCACACTTATCAATGTTCATCATCCATGGCTTTGATTAGCTTTAAAAAAGAAAAGAAAAGAAAAGAAAAGAAAAGGATTAGGAAAAGAAAAACCAGACAGATAAAAGGAAAAAAAAGAGAGAAAATAGAGCTTACCTAACTGCCTTGTTTTGAACTGCCTTGTTTTGACCTTTGGTTCATCTATAGCCTTTAATTTACTTATTAATGTCTTCTTTAGGTTTTATTGATATAAAGAAATTATTCTGATTGTGGCTTTATGTTTATTGTACTAACCCATCACTTTCTGTTAACAGGAGGAATAATAGGGCTTGGGGAAAAAGAGGAGGACCGAGTTGGTCTGTTACATACACTTGCTACGCTCCCTGTACATCCAGAGAGTGTTCCCATCAATGCACTGGTTGCAGTGAGAGGCACACCTCTTGAAGGTCAAAAGGTAGTTCTAATTATCATTGGCTCTATATGTATCATCGACTTCTGGCAATAATTCTACATTTAGAAAAATGTTCCTGTGAACGTTCAGTATACTTTCGGTTCTTTTACCACTCTTCCTTCTTGGTGGGGTTTCTTTGCTAAGTTCTTTTTCATGGGATTTAAATGTTGAGACCAATGTCTATTATGCATGGATTTCTCAAGTTTTACACTGCCAAATAATTGTTATATTCCACTCACCCTGCCTTCTTGTTTCTGCAGACACAGAGATCACCTTTGAACCTATTAGTTACTCCTCACTTCAGGACAATAGAACTATTTTTTTATTATGCTCAGGATAGCTCCCATGACTTTAGCAACTTTATAACCTCCTAAAATTATTGGAATACTAACAATAAATATTTACTTTCCCCCTCAAGATGATAATTGAATACCATCAAATTTCAATGTGGATAACTAATTCCTATTTTCAATAATGTGTTCCAAAAAAGTTCGACTCACCATAATGATTTGTTTTATTCCAATTTTATCCCCACCATAATGATTTGTTTTATTCCAATTTTATCCCCTCTCGATATAATAAGAATTACACTTTTATAATGTAAAATGCGTGATTCTTGCTTCCCTATCCTTTTCATAAGTTTCTCCTAGAGGATGGTTTAGAGGGGTACCAATGATCACACTTAAAGTTGTTGCGTTGCCTCTAGGGGTTAGCGCCAATAAATTACGCATCATCGTGTATTATTATGACACAATATTTCTCACATCCATGCCTCCCAATACTCCCACTGGTTGAGTATGTGAATTCCTTATTTGTTGGGCACTTCCTGTTTGTTTGCTGCAGCTAATTAAGCTAAAAGTTGATAATACATGTGGAAGCTAAACCGGTTCATTTAGTTTTTGCTAGCGTATTTTTTAGGTCATCTTTTATCGTAAGTTTAGGAAAAAACTGTGACAAACACTCTGACATAGACTCCAAAATGTAAAAAATAAAAACTTTGGTCCCCCGTTACATTCGTAGCATAACAAAAAAGATCTAATATTGCCTTGAATTTGATTTCCACACTAGATTTCATGTAGTTTTTTTTTTTTGCTTTGTCCAGCCAGTTGAGATATGGGAGATGGTTCGGATGATAGGCACCGCCCGTATTGTTATACCGAAAGCAATGGTCAGGTTGTCGGCCGGAAGAGTCCGGTTCTCGATGCCCGAGCAGGCATTGTGCTTTCTGGCAGGCGCAAACTCGATCTTCACCGGGGAGAAGTTGTTGACAACTGCCAACAATGATTTTGATGCTGATCAGCTCATGTTCAGGGTGCTTGGACTCATCCCTAAAGCTCCTAGTTTCCCTGATGATGATGCACCAAAGGACTTTGATGCAGAAATTTTTGAAGAAGCTGTGTCCAGTTCAGGTTGAGATTGCTGACTCAAAAGACGCTTCTTTCGTCTATTAGAATAGAATCTATGCTCATTTGGTCCAATCAAAAACAGAAACTAAACTGGAACATTGTTGAACCATTCCTGATTCATGTCAAATGGGCCGGGTTATTATGGGCCACGGCCCAGTGCTACTGTAACCAAACTGGGCCTATTAGCTAATGGGCTGTTGTTAGTCAGGCTACTGTAACCAAACTGGGCCTATTAGCTAATTGTCACTACCCATTTTAAAGAATGGCGTTCATGACCGGTTAGTGAATCAAAACTCACTCGAGGCTTCTTATTTTTAAAACTTTTTTGTTTAATTTTTGTATAAAACGATTTTTTTAATTTATTTTCACAAAAATCATCCTAATAGTCCATTCAAGAGCATTTCCAAATCATAGTAGTGCATTTGTAGAAATTATTCACATATTCTTATGCACATCACATAGAGGAGATACACTCCAGCCAACTCATTTTAAGCAGAACTTGAAACACGATTTTAACAAATCATTAACAAAGTTAGTGTGAGTACATTGATATATGAATTATTACTCACTTTTTATTTTTGGAATGATATCCAATTAGACGGTTTTACCAGTAATTCGGAAAGTTACCTCGCAATGAAAATGATCATTCTCTAGTCATGATCCGTCGCCCTTATTGTATCACCGCGCTAGTATGTTTTATCGCCCCCCAGCAATCGGTATGCTGTTTATGTTATCATTCTCATCTTTATAATAATTATATTTTCGATAATAATTTTTTGATAGTATCAACAGTGGTGCACTTTAAGATCGTTATAAAGTGATAATAAAAAATTGAACTAACTCAGATATTATAAGATTTACTTGACTTTTGCATGAGCCAGATATCATAAGATTTACTTGACTTTTGCAGGAGTTAGTAAAATTTTACTCAAAATCCCAAATCTAAACACAACAAAAACACTAGCTTCAGTAATGTGTTCATACATAGTTCACTTTGGCAAGAATCAATTAATATGTTTTACTGTCTAAAATAATTTATAAACAAAACTATGTAAGAAAAGTAATTATTTTAACAAAATTCTTTATATTTGTGTTAAATAAGAAAATCTTTTTATTTAATCCCTCAACTAAGAAAATAGAATATTTTATTTTAGCTTTTAAAAAAATGTTTTATCGCTAAAATTATAAAAATTTGTCTTAAGCTTTTAAAAATTGATTTTTATAAAAAATTTCTTTTGTTTTTTAGACAAAAGTGTTTTTTAGTATCCCTACAAATCAGGGTTACTCAATAACTCTGCAGAAAAGTTATGAATAAAGGAAATAATTCAGGAATAAAAGGAATAGTTATGAATAAAGGAAATAATTCAGGAATAAAAGGAATGAATCATCAACACATAACACTTCTGTATGACAAAGGGAATAATTCATGAATAAAAGGAATGAATCATTAACTCGTAACACTTTTGTTCTGTCATATAGGAGTGTAGGTTCAATAAGTGTACCAGCTCTAGAACCAATTTAATTTCTAATTTTTAAATATTTTAATTTTTAAAATTTTTTATAAAGTGTTAATTCTTAGAAACTTTAATTCATAAATGTTATTAGAAAAAAATAAATAATGAAAACACCTGAGATCCTTATTTTTTTGTTTAATGCTTAAACTTTAAAGTAAAAACTTACTCTAAAACAAAAAACTAACTCAATAAAAATTTAATATAAACTATGAGGTTTAATAAAAATTTATTTCTTTAAAAACCTAATCTTTTTGAACTGCGCTTATTTTAAATTGAGAAACTTGGCTTACACTAAAAAGTATATTTTAAGAAAATATGGCTTAAGTTAAATTAAAAT
>JAOTRH010000027.1:7662400-7680642 GCA_034768845.1 Heliamphora exappendiculata
CAGTATCTCATGTGCGCAAAAACTGTGGAATCACTGATTATTTATAGGCCTTTGGGAGGGACAGTTGTCTCTAATGCATGTGAAAAAAAATTTTAATCTGCACAAAGACTAAAATATACTTCATAAAATTTTTGATGTAAAATTTTTAATTCAGAAAAATCTGAAAATTTAGGTATAAACTTTTAATGTATTTTCATAAATTATCGTATAGTTAGAATGTTAACTAGGTTTTTTTATCTATTTAATATTTTCTTTGTCAAGGTTTAACGATTACTAACATTTTTAATAACAGTAAAAATTTAAGTTCAAAAAATTCTCAAAAATCCAAGACAGTCTTTTAATGTTATTTTATGATTTATCATAAAGTTAGAATTTGCAGGAAAATTTTCTAACCATACAATACATTTTTATCTCAACTCTTTATTATTTAAAATTTTATTAGATGTAAATTCTTAGACTTAGATGTTAAAATTAATTTTAAGGTTTTGTTAGTGATTCTATTTGGTGTCTTATGAAAAATTAATTACTTTTATTATTATTATCATCATCATCATTTTTAAAGGTCGAGTGTGTCAAAAAAGGTGTGGTCATTGATCCCTGTATGTTTAATATGGATTTTATGGGTAGAGCGGAACAGGAGATACATCGATGGTGTTGAGTCTCCGATACATTCTTTGAAGAAAGTTCTTCTTTGTCATCTGTATAGTTAGTTGTCTGAATGAGGCACTCCTTCAGCCGAGGAAACAGTTGACTTCATAGTCATTATCACTATGATCGTACAAGATTTTTATAGCTTACCCTTTGTGGCTTTTGTCTTCTCTGAGTTTTTGCAGAGATTGTTATAGCATGCTTGCATTGGGAATTTTTGTCTTCTCCCTTTTGTACACGGGTGGCATTCCCTTTATTATTGTTTTGTTGAGCTCAGAGTTTCTTTAAAAGAATTGGACAAGTATTTGACGAGAGGTTGTTTCTCAACACACGTTCATAACTTGATAGGTAAAGAAGAGGTACTAAGCTAAGCTACTAATGGGGAACTCAGTAGAAGCAATTTAGTTCTTCTGCCTCTGTAAGTTTCACAACTGCTCCGGCTTATATAGAATAAAAAATGAATCTCACTCTCAGATCAGAAAGAGCAAGTCATTCTAATCGGATTTCTTATCGAGTAAGGAAAAGAATGGATTATGAAAAAGTATTTTACTTTTAAAAAAATCTGCAAGGCAAATTCTAAAGTAACTGGAGAAGCCTTGGAACGGCAGTAAGGGTGCTTTCTCGCGACCTGAGTGTCACAGGTTTGAGCCACATAAACAACCTCTCTGCATGCAGGGGCAAGAATGTGTACATTCTACCCTTCACAAATCCCACGGTGCGGAACCACATGCACTAGTATGCTCTTTTCAGAAAATATTAAGAATATACCAAAACTCAATGATGTCACCTGTGAATTCAATATCTGCCATGAGGTTGACTCATCGTCATCCAATGATTTGAAGTAAACCTCTACCATGTCGGTAGGTTCAAGGGCAGTTTTCTTTCGTAACTTCTGGATCCTGTTAACAACCTACAACAATTTAAGTTTACAACATGTTCACAACACTCCTCAAAATCTGAGAAACAATAATGTAAAGCAACAATCATTCAAACATTATGCAATGCAATCTCTCTACCTCACACACACACAAGAAAATAAGCAAACAGCCTTGATTTTACCTCACGGGCAACTCCTGCCTCAAACAGTGACTCATCAGGACGCAAATCCAATATCACCAGAACATCACCTGAAACATGTGATTGGAAATGATTGTAAGGCAAATTAATAGTCATTTACGATTGTGTTTAAGAGCACAATGTCACTACTGATCCTTACCATCTCCAGCAGCATCAATTTCCTCCTCTGTCATATTACCAGGGCGCTTGAAACCCCGGATGATCTGATAGTTCAATGAATGTTATAGATACAGAAAAGTTTAGTTGATATTTCCAGAATAATAAGTGGGTAAAAGGTTGTGAGCAATCAAGACAAAATAAATCAGGAGTGTGATTCCCCTGCCACTTATAAGCGATATAGTAAAATAGCTTATTACATTCCCAAAGAGAGTAATCCACTTGCAATATTTGAAGCATGATCTAGAAATTTATTTAATTTCTTCAACCAAAGCTGCTGTTAGAGGACAACATTGTCAGGATCCAATATGTTATGCAAGATTCAATTTTTCTTCTAGTCAGTTAACAATGTTATCTTGTAGGACTTGAGATAAGATACTATAAGCTCCATTTTGTTTTGATAAATTGTAATTATTAATAAGTTACTTCCTCGTGTATTGCCAGTAACCTGTTAAATAACCTCAGTTTTAACGCAACAACTAGGACTTGTTTTCTCATACACTGCTAGTTTCAACAAAATATTTGAAGAAAACGCACTTACTTTTAGCAAGGGAAAATATGTTCCAAGTATAAAGAGATAAAATAACTGGGAAAAAGCTAAACAAATTCACCAAGCATTACAATAAAGTTATACATCAAAATATACAGAGCATTCTTTTGATTCCTTTTTCAGGATGCCCAAAAAATTGGAGTTTCAAGGATCTAATTCTGGAAAGACTTTGCAAGGCTTTCTATAAAAAAAACAACTAACCCATTCTATTTTCACTGAAATTATGATATGTTATATGTTGCGGAGGGAAAGCTTTCTTAAACATGTAAGTTATAGTTACATTCCCTACTTTTGGCTGGCATTAACTACAAGCACATGTAAAATTGTAGTTAGTGTTTGAAGACTGTTTTGTTGGGTTTTTATTTATTATATTCTTGTCTTTTCCCGATTTAGAAGAGAAAAGATTCAAAATCAAGAGATACCTAAGAGTGGATATATTTGTTATCGAGGTTCGATTATTAACAAAGATGGAGAGATTGCAGATGATGTAACCCATAGAATAAAAATTGATTGGCTCAAGTGGAAGAGTGCTTTCGAAGTTTTATGTGATTGACGAATACTTACAAGATTAAAAAGAAAATTTTATAAGTTAACTATTAGACAAGCAATTTTATATAAAGCAGAATGTTGAGCTGTGAAGAAAGATCACATAAATAAGATGAGTGTTGTGGAAATGAGATTTTTACGATGGATAGGTGATAAGACTAGAAAAGATAAAATTAGTAATGAAAAGATTCGTAAAATGGTAGAGGTTACACTAATTGAAGACAGGTTAAGAGAAAATAGATTAAGATGGTTTGGACAAATACAACGTAAATCAGTTGATGTAGTAATAAAAAAAAGTGACAAGATCATAAGTAATGAAACCACTAGGGAAAGAGATAGATCTAAATTGGCATGGGATACAATATTAAGAAAATATACGAACCTATTAAAACTAACTAAAGATATGTCTCTTAACAGAGTAGAATAGCGTAAAAAGATTTATGTAGCCGACCCCAATTGATTGAGACAAAAGCTTAGTTTGGTTTGGTTTGATTTGGTTTAGGGTTCCATTAGTAAGTTGGATAACAATATCAAAAGATTTTCCAAATTTCCTTTTTCTGTAAGCAACAAAACGTTATTCGAAGAGGAAATAAAGGTTTAACAGATTTCCCCACTTTTCTTGTATGCATTTTGGCCCAATAAAATTATGAGTCTACTTGGGAGGGTGCAAAATCTTGTATAGTAGGTATCGGTGACATATATGCAAACCAACTGCAGATTATCTGGCAATAATGGATAAGAAAAAAACATAGAGCAACATAAACCCATCAAACTATGCACCTTAATATCAGTCAGCTTCAAACAGTGTGTAGCAACGGTAACTTCTCCAGCTTTCTCGAAAGCTAAAATATCTTCCTGTGACATTGCTTTGACTTCCTTGGCAACAATGCCCATTGATTTTCCAAGACGTTTGCCTAATACACTAGGACAAAACAACCCAATGACAAAAACTTCAGTAAGGGGAGAGAGAGAGAGAGAGAGAGAGAGAGAGAGAGAGAAAACAAATAACTTGAGCAAAATAAATTACACATTCAATACCTGAAATCAGGCTCAGCACGTAAAGAACCATACTTCAAAGGATCATTGCATGGGACAATGGATTTGACATTGAGTTCCTCCAACACATACTACAATAGAAAAGCAACACCATTAGAAAACCAAAAGGTCAAGCAATAAAACACGGTGTTCCAAAATACCAACAAAACTAATGAAACAGGGAAAATTTGTCTGAAACACAGTTTTCGATACTGTATCTACTTATAAATACAATTAAGTACAAAAACATAGAAGAAAGTGGAAAATAACCAATTCAAATCATCAAACAGGAACAAAACACGAGTTGGATCTCTAAGAAGATTTAATAACTAATAATTTAGAACAGAACAAAGACTTGATCACTGAACTGGAGAAATTTGAACACAATTTGAATACTACACTCCTTATCTCATTTTTTATGAAGTTCTAAACCACAACCAGTCGATCACACATTTTACCGAAAGCTCCATTTGATTAAATAGAAGTTAATCATTCAGGTCTATTTCCTGGACCAAAAAGAAAAGGACAAATTTGGACCAGATTTTGGTGAAGAGACATGACAAAATTTCCTCCAATTGATAGATCTCTAATGACTATAGGCACTCTTAGAACTTTCAATGGAACAGAGTCCCAACAAAACAGAGTTATAGAACAACTACATAAAATGTAGTACAACACAATAGCATCCTAAATCTGTCAAGAGGGAAAACCCAGCATCTGTGCTGCATTTAGAATTTACATTGGCAATTTAACCTGCCACTCTCATTCATAAATGGGATTAACATTGTTACAAGAGAAAAACTACTTTGAATCATGCCACACATTGGGGAACAAAATTACCATTTTGAAAAAAAAGAAGAGAAAGAGAGAAGAAAGGCCAATTGAACAACTATTATTTATTCACAGCACCAAATGCCAAACACCACGAGGAGAACATCACAAGTAACAGAACTTCATGCAGCAAAACTACCATGAACACATGAAATAAAATACATTAAAAAAAAAGAAAAAGAAAAAGAAAAAAAGACCGTAACTTTACTTACACCACAGATACTGAAATGTAAGCCATCCTATCCTACTCTAAATATCAGAGATGTTATGTGACAGACCTCTTTTAGTTTGCCAGCTATATCACTGAGAAACTCTGCATCAGGATGAACTACAACCATCTCCCTGTGGTTCACGGAGGAAAATCAAAGGAAATAATTTATAAGAAAATAAAAAGAATGACATGAAAGCAGAAAAGATACTACAAGAGAAGCTGCAACAGGTACTTGAGCGGTGTTTTCAGAGGTTTGTTGTGACGCTCACGAATATTCCGGGCAAGATCAATAATAGTCATCATCCTACTAACACTTTGCTCAATACGTTCCCCTCCCTGAAAAAACATTGTAAAAAAATGGATAACTAAACACGTAAGAGAAAAAACAGGGGTTTTAGACAAGTTCCATATAAATTCTAAGAAAGAAAAAAATAACTACTAGACATAACCAATACAACAGAAATCAACAATACCTTCCCTTCTTCCTGAGGAAAACTGCAATAGTGGATACTTTCCTCCAACCCATTGGAAGCTTTACGCAAATTTTGGTAAAGAACTTCAGTGAAGAATGGTGTGAATGGAGCCATTGCTTTACAAGAAGTTAGAAGCACCTGAGATTCACATCCAAGTGATACATATAGAGTAAGTTGAAGTCAATGGCATGTAATTGATAGTTGAATATTCAAATACCAAGTAAGCATGCAGAAATAAATCATGAATAATTACACATCATGGACTGCAATTCCCAAATTTAAAGCACCAGGCACGTTGCACAGTTAAGAATATAAAGGAACAATATGGGCAGACAAAAAAGCCACATGTTAGGTCAAGAACTACAGCCATATTCTCAAAATTGAAAATTAAATTTCGGCATATGACTGTGATTAATTCATTTAACTCGTTGCGTCTCAAGATGTGGAGCACACCCAAGAGCACAAGCTAGCAGATAAAACCCATTTAGAAGGGAACAGGGATCAACACTCGTAAAATCCAAGAATATAAATGATTTTAGCCTGCCAATTTCCAAATAGTAAAGGCTTCAGCTGTATTTGTGTTTACATCAGGAGATAGCATGGAAAGCAACCCCAAAAGCAGCAGAGTCTCACAGCTAAGAAATGACTCTTTCTACAGCAAAATCCTGTAACACTGTCGTCAATGTTATTAAGGAAATCAGTTAACCTCATCAGTCACATAGCAACCCGTGGAACCTGTAAGTTGACTAAAACAAACTTCATCCAGAAGACTCATTAAATCTTGGAACAGAGATGCCAAAGCTTGGGTAAAATCTGAATTCTACAAGTTAGAACATCAAACAATCCACTACTCTACATTTGACTTTTACTTTTCTTCTCAGGTCTCTATCTCAAGCAGCGTAATTGTGCACCACATGTGGAGAGAATAAATATTAGAAGAAGAGTAAACCAGAGAATAGCAAAGAAAAGTCCAGTGTCCTCTAATTAGGCCCATTGATTTATCAAACCCCAAAAAAGTAGCAAAATGAACAAGGATAACTATCAGTAAGCCTGAAGTAAGAAAGTAGTAAACTTCATCTCAAATTTATCCTAGCACTCACCATCTACCCATGAAATAAGCATAGCTATCATAATACGATCCAACATCATTTCTCTGGCTGTGAAGAGCTCAGTTCATGAGAGAAATAGCCATGGCGTGCTCCAAAAGATCAGAATCCATGCAGTAAAACTCATCCTTCGCAATCCTAGTAGCATCAGTGATTCAGTGTTGGATGCTTTTTCTAATATCCTCAATCTTGTTCATATTTTGCAGTGGAATTGAAGAAGAATAAGCATAAATGCTGGTGCTGAAATAGAAGTTACTGACAATTTGACTGTAGTGCACTACATACAAACTACAGGCATAAACAAAGGGTTGAATTTCAGAATTAATTTGGGACTTAAATATTATTTTAATCATAGATTGAACTGATAGATTAGGTTAATAGATTAAAGGAAAAAAGAAGACGGGTTAAATATTATTCTAATCAAAACTTCTTTGGCAGCTCAGCTAAGGAAAAAACCACTCTGTGAAACGAAGTGTACACCAATGCAATCAAGAGTTAAAAAGGAGTTTATTATTTTAGAATTTTCATGTCTAGGATTTACTTTATGAGGATTAAATTAAATAGAATTAGTTTGTCATGAAAAGATAGTTTAGGTCAGATTTGATTCTTTTATTTTCATCTATAAAATAAAAGGATGCAGAATTCTTCAAAAGGATGCAAGTGAGGCATCTAATAGGTTGTAGTTATCTTAGATTCCATGGCCCAACAAAAGATGTGCAAGCAAACCATGGTGAACTGGGAAAGCGGGCATGACGAGGGGGGCTGTTTGGTTGGAAAGCAAGCAAGCCAGTTAGCTGCAGGGCGATTTATTGATTGGTCCACGTGCCAACTGCGGGGGGCTAACACTTGGTTAAATCATGTCTAGAAGGATGAAAAATAGGTGACATGGCATTGCCACGTGGCTGTCTGTATAGTTGCACCTAAACTTGTCTAAATATGGCTTTGGGATTCCAAATATTAATGTGATTTCACTCGATTGCAAAGAGAAAATTGATGGCTCCATTCATCACACCACCTCGTGTCAACTCGTGCAATTTACCTCACACAATTCCCTGTTTACTCAAACCTTACTACTAAACCAAATAAAGAGTGACTGTCAGAAACAAATAATTCAATTTACATGGATTGTATAAACTTAGAATTCTATGAAGTCACTCGCAAACTAAAGATAAAACAAGGGCCAGGGCACTCATCTCTATAAAAATCGCATTACGTACAGACAAGATAGTCACTGCTAACCTTAAATCATGGAATTACATAGTTAAAACTGGAATCAACAAGAAAAAACATCAACGATTAAAAGAGATGCATTCAACGATAGCACTGTCTTATTATAAGCAAAAATCAAAACATTACAAGACCAAGGTCACTGCCATCATACATGGTACAGAGTCGAGAGCGCAATCCTGCAGTCTTCTTCTCCAGTACGTCCTTTGAGTCTCTTACGGTTGAACCGGACATATATATTTGTGAGGTTGTCAAGGAATTTTAAGAGATAAGGAACCACCTACAAACAGGAAAGATAAATTTATGAAGAAGATGTTATCATAAGGCTGAAGTACGGCATAATTTACATTGTACTCAAGTACGAGGGTCAGGTAAGGGAGATTTTCAATTCCATGCGTCTAGTTACAGTCTCAACCCTTAAGGTTAAAGTGTAAAGTCAATTATGGCCTAGGAAGCATGAATACAGATATGGGATACGGATACAATACGGATACAGTGATACGACAAAATTAAAATAAGTAGGATACGGAACAGTTAGGATACGTTTGAAAAAAAATTATTTTTTATAGTTTGTAGTATTATTATTTATAAAACTAAACTAAAAGCAAAAGTTATTGATTTTATTCTCACTTTGAAACGTTGAATAACTATCAAAGTCAAGAATAACTGAATAAATAATAAATAAAAAAGTTCTCGTTAAGCATAAAAAATATTCAGATGATAGTACAATTATAACAATAAAACCAAAAGATTAACTAAATAAAAAAATAATTTAAAAAAAATTAAAACGTATCCAAAAAGTATCCCACCCGTATCCAAAACGTATCATGTGCGTATCCTCCCGTATCCCGGGCATATCTAAAACGTACCCAAAATTGAAAAAATAAAAAATTATTTTTAGATACTTCTCAGACGTATCCAATACGTATCCCCGCGTATCGGGCGAGTATCGGTATCCAATACGTATCCGATATGTGTACGGCACCATTTTTGAAGTATCCGTGCTTCATAGATTATGGCTTTCATCTATTCAGTTTGTCAAAATTGATCATACTCGTTGCTCTATACCATAAAATAAATCAGAGAGAAGCAAATACAGGTATTAAAAAACAAAAAAAAAATGTTACAGGACAGCATAAAGAAAAATACTAATGCTTGAAATGGATCAGGTTCCCTGAGACGAAATCCACTCAAGCTCTTCATAGCTCACACCCAAACCTGGTCTTAGTGTTTGCAGATTTTGGACAAACTCAAGCTCACAACTATTATAGCAGTCAAAAATAGCTTATGAAAATACAAGCAGTTCTTTTACTACAATATCCCTGAACTCAGATGTATGGCTTCTTCTCAGATGGATAGCTACAATCACATATAGAATGATACTTGTGAACAAATTTAACGAGTATGCATAAGTGGAGGCACAGGTAGTCTACGAGAGACAAGATTAAGATGGTTGCCTAAAAAAGGATCGAATATAAATTCCACAAAAGATATAAAAAAAAATGAAGAAGATTTTAAAACATGCAGGAATTTGTGATCAAAAGGCCAAAGATGTAATACATATGCAGAAATTTCATGCATAAGTGTAAATAAGGGCCACAGTAGAGAAGGTAGAGAATCAGAAAAAGCACTGTACTGAAATCCAGGAAGGGAGAAGAGGGCTAAGATACTACATGGCTGCCCACAGCTGCCAGATAAGTTAGAATATTGTAGCTACACAAAATAGGAAACTCTTGTTAACTTTTTACAGCCCCCCCCGGCGCGTGGGAATGAAATGAAGAGAAAACCCAGTACCAACTTTAGAATGTACCAAATTAGGACAAGGAAAAAGAAATGCGAAGACATAATAAAATGAGAAGAAATTTTTAAAAAAAGGATAAATTATAAAAGAACACAAGAATAATCATAACCAAATAATAAAAGGATACAAGAATAATCATAACCAACTCTGTTACAGTTGCCAGCATTGTTTAAACATCAAGAGTTAAGAAAGTATCACAAAGTATAATGCCATTTTTCTTCAAACCAAGAATTCCATCACCTGGGATAAACCACATGAGCCATGGTGGATTGTTTTTCATAATAATTCCAAGAAAGGCTTAATGCTAACTACACCTAATGCAATACATGCCTTCCTCCCAACAAAGGAAAGGCTGGAAAAAAGGTCCTGATGCTACACTGTTTGATAGGCACCAATCCCTCTATAAGATTTAAATTCATTCTTGTTACTAAAATTTAAGCATTGCTTTAGCGAAACCTAATGTCATTACCCTTTCTTCAAGCTATATAACCAACCTGTGATATTATGATTACAGGTGATCAAGTAATAAAGAGAGAAATTAGATCACGCTTGACATGGTTCAAATTGCATATTGAGCTAAACAAGGTATGCCATTGTACAAACTTAGGATCGGCCAAATCATATTAATAGGTTGAATTACTTATTCAAACTCTTCACTACTTCCATTCCATACTAATTTATATAACCTACTCATTTTTGGGCTCCTTTACCAACAGATTTGCTCTTAGTTTCTCTGATATGTTATTTCCAAGCAGTAACTGTTTAGTTACCTCTTACCAAGACTAAAATTCCACTCGGCAATAGACTTGGTCAACTCAAACAAGATCTGCTACACCACAAGGATAGGAGACAGACATATTCCTAATAAAGTATCCTGCACTACCTGTTAGTCAACAATAGTAGCTTAGAACATTCATATCTTCTTTCACTTCTTTTTCTATCCCCTTTCAAAATACACATTACAAACACAAATCACTTTTCTTTTATCATTTTTATTGTTACAACTGCTATAAGGGTCTTTCTTATTCAACAGAATCGAAGTTGATGCAGTCACTCCTCTTAAACACTCTTGAGTATAGACTCTAAAACGTGGAGGCATACACTTTTTCTACGCAGTCTCTTTTGTTGTATTATTATAATCTCACATTTCAAACTAGAGGGAACTTACTCAAAATAATACAAGTTGCATACTGCATATCAAAAATGAACTTCAAAACAAAAAACAAAAAAAAAAGAATGTAGAATGCGCATAATACTTAGGAGACAACTAACCGTATAGAGGCGATATCCATCCATTTCTTGCTGGACAAAATGAACCAAACTCTGAGTGGCTGAGTTGATCCACTGGTCAAGAACATTCGATGACTTTTGAAGCGTGACTTGATCGATAGGAATGAATGGGGCAAGCCCCTCAACCTCAAGTCTCTTTGCATTTTGAACAAGGAACCTATATGCATTGTACCATGGTAAAAATACATCTTTGACCTGTGTAGAGATCACTACCCACAATTAGGAGAAGTAATTGGAGATCAATTAAGATACAAGTACATATTTAAGAAAATTAAATATTCCAGATCAGTAAAACATCAAAAAAGATGGCATCAATTAGAGTCACCAGCAAATAAAAGACTACACAATACTCACAACACCATAAACTCCATCCTTTTTAAAACGTAAAGGCTCAGCCCGTACAACTGGAGAGTTGATAATGTATAATCGTAAAGCATCCTGCACAATGGACAAAATAGTTGCAATCTAGTTGGCTTTCAAGCACCATGGAAAGAAATAAAACCAGTAAATAGAACATTGGATTGAAATACATAACAATAAAGCGAACTGTCAATCACTTACAGCGCCATAATCATTAATGACTTCCATGGGTGAAGGATAGTTCTTCAATCTTTTACTCATCTTTTTCCCATCCTCAGCCAGGACAAGTCCATTGCAAATGAGATTCCTAAATGCAGGTTTCCCAAAGAGTGCAGTCGACAAGACCATAAGAGTATAGAACCTGCCCAGTAAAAAGGAAAACTATAAGTTTCCAATTTTCTTTCTTCGAGAAAACTGGAACCACACCAGTACCAGAAGAACGAAAAGGGAACCAATCTAGCACAACCATTTATGTAAATCAATGCTCAATGATTATACATATAAACTAATTTCACAAACCAGGATTGAAAAGATTACGTACTGATCTAACTTAATGATCGAAATGATTTTAATAACTAACTAGTGACATATCAACCCCATAACATGATGAAATTAGCCCATATAGTTACTATATTATGGAGGAGTGTTGTGGACAATGTTACCAGCAAAACAGATTGTTCTCTACAAGGAGAACTAAAGGGAATGTGTTCCAAAATGTGGTATAATAAGAATAGGCTCGTATGAATCTCGTTATAACAATTTAAGGTACTAAACGTGAAAAAGATTTTTTTAAATATTAGATATCCAATAAAATAGTCTATTATTCTTCAAACTAGGAAGCACGGACGTGCCAAAGCAAGTGCATTGTCCATCACAGACACAGACACACCTCAAACACGCCAGGACACATGTCGGACATGCCACCGGAGTGTCCTAATTCTTTTATCATTTTTTTCATATAGGACACAGCATCAGACACATGTAGAGCCAGCGTGTCCAATAATGGACACAATGTAGGACACAATTGTGGCTCTAGTGAAATTTTTAAAGAATTTTTAAAAATCAAATAATATTTAGAATAATAATTTTCGATACAGGACCCCAACCTCCTCTCCCCCGCGAGGAGGTGGGGTAATGGATTGGGACCTCCCCAAATGTTGAACAAAACACACTTATTTCAATCAAAGACTCTCGCTCTCCACTTCGGGCTCAACTTGCTAAAATCTCTACTAAACCCCACTCAAAACTTCTATAACGCAACAACAAAGACGTTTCACCAGCCTCACTCTCCATATAAAAAAATTAACGCATCTGTTTTATTGATTCAACTAAATCCAACAAACACCAAAACACAAATTCCTGACACTAAACTCGTGATGAACACATCCAGCTCCAAGATGTACCTAGATGACACATTAGTTCCATGATCCTCCTACTGAGGTGACGAATTTGCCTCGAAACCTCGTTTCCACGCCATAAAGTAAGAATCTTGCTCCTATCGAGAAAAGAACCTCGCTCCCAACTAAGGTAAAGCCTCTCAGATATATAGATTCCCAAAAAATAAAATAAAAGTAAAGAAATAAGAGAAAATTTATAGAATTAATAAGATTATTATATTAAATAAACTCAAATATATTCTAATATTTTATATTTACAAAATATTTATTTATATATACAAAAAATAATCTATAATCTACAATATTTATTCTTATTTTAATTTATATTACAATTAAATAAGAAAATATTTTGTAAAATATATAAACTATATAAACGCTCCCGTAGGCGCTCCCAACCTTAGACTTTTCTATATGGTCTCACTCCCCCACACCCACTCTCTCTTCGTGCAACTAAGGATGAGACCAAAGTGTAGGTGTAATGGCAACAATGTTTGAATTACACTACTAGGCCAGATAATTACCCTCCAAAAGTAAAGAACTATGAGATTTCCTTGGAGAGTTGTTTAAATGTTACAGAAAGAATTATATCCACGGATTCATTCTTCTCGTTAAAGGGATTTTGGAATAGGAGTTTTTCTTGCTCTTATTACATTCATTCCTTTGGGAAATTTTGGCTACTTCGGCATCAGTTTCTAAAATTAATTTATCATCTATTTGAGGTAAATAAATATTTTTTAAATTCTAAATATCGGCTTTAATTTCTTTTAGTAAAGCTACATCCGTATGAGTCCGTTCAAAAATGGCACTTTTCCTTAGTTTAACTAACCAATGGATTTCAATTTTTGAAAGATGTTTAATACAATTTCTTCCACAATTCAGGATTCCCAAAAGACTTTCTTTTAATACTACTACCACTACCAGCTTTGATACCAATTACAAACGCGCAGAAGAAATAACTCAATGACAGAATTTACAATGTCCTTACAATGCAATCTAACACTTTTATTTATAAACATACGTAGCCCGCGGATTTGAAATACAAAATTTGAAGTTCGAATATTAAAACGCCTGGGCTTGCATCATTATTATTCGACTTATCGAGCACGCTTCTAACTAAAGGCATCTCTTTTTGTAAAAAGTGACTTTATGTCCTTTCAAGCTTTGCCGGACATCTTTATGTCACTCAAACTTTGTGCTTTAAATCATGTCAATTCTTCTTTCTATCAGGTCAAGCATCCTCTTTTTCTAAAGGTTTCTTGATTGCTTATTGTCTTTTCTAGATTGTCTTCTAGCATCGATGGAGTCGGGTGGCTTATTCCATATGGTTTATGATGTTCAGATATTTAATACCATCTTCAAAGAGTGGTGAATTAGGAACTTGGCTAAATACTGTTTACGAGAATCTTCAACTTCATCCAGTGTCATTGACAATTCCAACAAAAGATCTAGCTCTTTACGTTTTTTCAAATTGAGCAGTAAATCCTCGGCCTCCCAAATTGTTTTCAAGAGATCGCTTATATGTAATGGGCTAATATGTAACAAATAATCTTCTACCATGAATGGCAATGTTGTTGAGCCATTAATCAGTCCTGCTATTTGAGAAACCAATAATCCATCCAATATTGGGTGGCAGCAATTTTTTCAATTATTTTTGTGTTATCAATTTCTAAGACTTCATATGAGATGCTTCCTTAGGGTCCACTTTTCTTTAGGGATAGCATTCCATTTACAATAAGTTGATGTAGCTCCTGTAACGATAAGAAAACTTAGGCTATATGGTTTGTAGCCTTCAAAACTAAATGTTCCTATTACATGGGTATATATTTTCTTTCCTTGATTAGGAGAAAAATAATTTCATCATTTTATGTTTGCAAATGATAAACATGTGCTACTTATATTATTTCTTTATTTTTAGCATTCCTATAAAATGTTTCAGGCATTATAGGAATCTGGATGTTTTTAGTAGCAATTTAATCTTTCTTTCTAATTCATTGAATGATATGCGTAAAAAAAATTTCCATTCGAACTGATTAGGAAAATCTTTTTGCCAAACATATTTTGGCTTGATTTTGTTATGAAAATACAAATTTCTTCCTAAAACTTGCACTTCCAAATTTTCAAGATTAGTGCCAGATGGACCTTCGTCTATTAAATCTAAATTTAATCATTGTTTTAGAATTTGAAAAAGATCTGTCCAATTCATTAATCTCAATTGAATTATGGAATTGAATGGTCTAATTTTAAATATTTCAACCATTTGTTTATCTATGGGTCTCATAGGAGTGGTTAAAGATCATTACGAAAGATTTAAAAATAAATTCTTTTACGATTGAATTTCACAATTAATACTAGAGAAAATATACCTACTCAGCATCGTCATCAGTCATGAAGAATTGTTTGAGGAAGATATTACTTGGGAAATAACTAATCAAGCTATTTTTCAAATTTTAGAACCAAGAAGTTGGATTTCTTTTCAGTTATCACCAAAACCATGCTCTCATACGCAGTAAAAAACTATTGATAGGGCAAATAATTTACTTTATGGATTTCTAGCATTGTGGGATGGCATGAAAGAGAATATTTCTATCAGGCATCAGTCATACCAAATTTGGCATTGTAAGTCCACAATAAAATTGGAAATTTACTAATCGAGATCCATACGAGGCCTCAGAAATCGATGGCACAAATAATTGAAAAAATTGCAACCCCCCAATATTGGATGGACATTCTGTCATTGGTTTCTCAAACAAGAAGACAGATTAATGGCTCAATAATCATGCTATTCATGGTAACATATGGTATGAGATTATTTGTTACACAATTTTCCTTTACATATCAGTGATCTCCAGAAAGATTTCGAAAGGCCAAACATTTGCTGATCAATTTGAAAAAACGAAAAGATCTAGATCTTTTGTTTGAATTATCAATGACAGCAGATGAAATTAAAGATTTTCGTAATCAGGATTTTACCCAAATTCCTAATTCACTACTATCTGATGATGGAATTCAATATTTAAACATTGTAAATCGTATGCAATAAGCCACCCAACTCCACCAATGATAGAAGATAACCTAGCAAAGAAAAAAGGCAATCAAGAAACCTTTAGAAGAAAAGGATGCTTCATTTAATAGAAAGACGAATTGACATGACGTACAACAGAAAACTTGAGTGATATAAAGTCACCTTTTACAAAAAGAGATGCTTTCGGCCAGATATGTGCTCGATAAGCCGAATAATAATGATGCAAGCCCTGACGTTTTAATATTCAGGCTTGAAATTTTGTATTTCAAATCTGCAGCTTGCATATGTGCATATATAAAGAGTGTTAGACTGCATTTTAAGGGCATTGCAAATTCTCTCATTGAGTTCTCTTATAAGCTTTCTTCCGTGCGTATGTAATTGGTATTAGAGCTGGTAGCAGTAGCAGTAGTAGAAGAAAAATTCCTTCCACTTCGTGAAGAGCTCAAAAGGAAGACCCAGTTTGCCAAGTTGTATGTTAATATATTATTCTCTTTTTCTTCTTCATCTCTCTTTGTTCATTATTCGTTTCATTTACAATTGTAATAAAACCTATATGCTTGATGTTTGTCAAACCTCATATACCCTTTGATGGTGAACTTGCTTAAGCTTAGTAAGGCATCTTAGTTCCTCTATCACTTGGGGAGGTTTTAGGCACTAGACAAAAATGAGAAGGGTTTTAGGTACTAATGACAATCTATAATGGCACTTAATCCAAAATGTGTGGGATCTATAATTGGAAATATTGAAAAGAATTTTGATCATGTTTTACATATTGATAAAAGTTCTGTTTTTCTTTTTAATGCGTGTAATTTAAATAATATTACTGATGCAATGTGTTCATGATTTTCAAAAATAGAAAAAAAAATAAACTATCAATCAAAAATATTTAGTTGAGTCGATTGAGTCCAAATAAATAATTTTGAAAATATCATTGATATAGACTTAAAAATTGAAACCAAACAACAAATGAAAAGTCTAATAAAGAAATTAGACTCTACATCTGTTGGAGAACAAGATGGAATGAATTATCCTTGAGATAACACGATTTTTACGTTATATTATGGTACTGAAGGCAAAATGGTACTTCAATCCAAAATTTATAACCAGATTGAATATGAGAATATTGTTGAAATTTCAAATTATTTAAGACAATTATGCAAGTGAGAAAACGAGAAATTTTGGTATCAAATCACAATGCTAATAAATTTCTCAGTCTCTCAAAAGAAACTATTTGAGATTTTTCAATTTTCGGATGAAGTTTCTTAACTTAGGGATGAATTTTTAATATATTTGGGATGAAATTCAGAATTATGGGTTTAAACATCTTATGTGATGAGATTTTTATCAAACCAAAGAAGTTTCTCAGTTTCCAGAAATTGAGAAATTGACGATTTTTTAGTTTTTAAAACATTGGAAATTTTCAAATTTGTGAATCAACGTTTTTCTAAAGTACTAGCTGTTGATAATCCCACACCCCCAACCAGAACTAATATTTTTCTCTATAGTTCCCTAGACAATATACCTATAGTTCCCTAGACAATATACCTAGATGCGCATTAGGTAAGTTTTCCAAGGAACCAGGAGAAAATTGCGCCAGTGGGTGTGATAACTGCCAGAATAGATAGAATGGAGGGAGACTTCAGATTCAGTTGAGTTAACTGATAATGATAGGCCTTCAATTCTACCAAATGCCGAGTTGCAAATGAAGAAGATCAAGCTGATAATGTCAATCCAAATGCAGCCAATCGTTCTCCATCGTCAGTTGATGCACCAATTGTAATAGGAAAATTGATGCCAGACAATGCTATAATCAACCTAGAACTCCAGTTTCAACCTGGCTACAGATAGAATCAAGAGATTCGAATCCAACTTGTAACAGGAGTACTTCTGCAAATGAGGTTAACCCCATTGGAACAGGAAGTTCTTTTGGAGCTGCAAAACGGAAGAGAAAAGGTTGAAGTGGATAATTTTCATAAATCCAAGTGAGGGACCGTAGCATCACAATAATTGCAACAATGCCTCTGCAGCTCGAAAGTCTAGCAGCTGTCATGTAACCTCTAGGCCAATGGCAATGTTTGCAGCAGAGAACCTGAGGGCAACCCTATGGTGGAAGAGTTTGAAATTAGTGGGACTTATCCCATTAAGAACTATAGTATAGGATGCTTCCCACTAAATGCCTCTTAAATAAATGGTAAATCTACAAACCAACCAACAACTTGTATCAAGTATTCCTATCAAAGCAATTAAACATGAAATTCGTTGTATTATACGGAACAATCCAGGAGCTACTTTGAAGTATTAGGGCTAGATGAAACCAATAAGGATTATTTCCCAAAAACGCATTGACTTTGGAAAAATAAGGGAAGGCTTTTTAAAGAAAAGAAAAGAAAAATCAAAGAAGGAGAATTTTACACAAAAAGAGACATTGAGGGAGAGAGAGAGAGGCAGAAAGAGAGGGCGATCAATATTAAAGAAATACCGAGAAATATTAAGAAAGGAGAACAGAAAAGGG
>JAOTRH010000027.1:7680742-7713370 GCA_034768845.1 Heliamphora exappendiculata
TAATGAGGATTAGCATATTATTTAATTATCGCATGAGTTGGCATTAAATAATTATAGTTCATTTATGTTGTACAATTCAGGATGACGCATTTCTAGATCTTTTCTATTACGGTGCTTAATACGCTATTTGGATAGCAGGTGAGTGGTCTAGCATGCTATGTATTTTTGTTAAAATTTTTCTATCCCTAAATGATTTTGAAAAACAAATAAAAATTCCTTTTAATATAAAGATATAAATTTATGTTGCAAACCTCATGACATAGAAAGATTTTATGGAATTTTTGTCCACGTTTATATGGTGTGACTTATGAGATTCTATTATGGGACCATACTAAAAGTCCAGGGGACACGCCCTCTACGGAGGTGACTCTGGCCGCTAAGGAAAAGGTCACGGCCTCGCGCCCGTGGTGACTCTAGTGCTCAACAATTTTAGAGAAAAGGCTTGGTATTCCGGGTGACTTTAAACTGGTTCGTCTTAGAGAAAAGACTAAGGCGCCCTCCTGTGGTGACTCTAAATTCGATGTTGGATCCAATGGGCCGAGGATGCCCCAAATTTTTATATGTGGCACTGTTACTTAATTAATTTATGTTCCCACAAAATATAGATGATCATGTTATTATCACTACTGTAGTATTGATTATTTTGATGAGACTTGATATATTGATTACTCGTCACTGACTTTAAAAATTCGGTGAATTTGTTCACAAACAGTATTTAATGGAAAAATGTGAATTTGACGATAAGAAAGATAATTTTTTTATTATCATGTGATTTTATAATGCATAGTATGCCATGATTATGTTTCAGTTATAAATACTTTAAACATCCCATTTGAAACTGTATTCTACTATGTATACTTGTCATTCACTGAGCCATCAGCTGACGTTGTTTTTAACATTTTGAGGTGAATAGTCAAGGTTGCTAGTGGTGGACTCTGTGATATCTAGGGACCCAACTTAGTGACCTCTTACGGATTTATTTATTTTTGTATTTTACTTTTTATCAGTATCATTTGTTAGGTTAGTTGACTGTTAGTAACTCATGCATGGTGGGTTGTTTGTGACCCACACGACTTTACTTTAAATTATGTCTTAATTTATTTAATTTTAGCATATGCCAAAGCTTTAAGTAATGCATTGGCTTTTCTTTTGATCTGTAGGCTTACGTGGCTTATTGGGCCAAGACCTATAGTCCACGGCCGGTCATGCCTTCTAATTTGGGACGTGACAAATACACTCATTTAAATCGAGTAATTAGCATTATAGATACCCTGGCGCAAGGAGGGGGGAAGAAAGAGAGTAAGTACACAAATGAAGGACTAGAAACTAACCATCCACGAGTTTGATCCAGCCCCTCGGCCACAAAATGCCCAGGGAAGTTGTTCTCAAATAGTTCAACATTCTCAAATGGATAATGGATATAAGCATATGGCATCGACCCACTCTCAAACCAACAATCAAACACCTGAAAACAAGAACCACAAATTTGTAACATCAAGGACAATGTGATTAAAAGCTGGAACACGCTACAATGGTAATGCACACCATAAGTTTTGGGACCAGGATGAAGGGCAATTTTTACTTAAGGAATTTATTGTGAAAAAAAAAAAGAGGCTTAATTCGGCAGTAAGTCAGCTACCAGACACTTGAACTCAAAACAGATATGCATACATCAATATAAAGACTATAGAGCAAGCATCCATAATCATTCTCCATAGGTCAAACATTTAACCTGCTAAAAATAGTACAAGTAAAGATCTGCAATCCCCACAAAAAAGAATATATTTAATTTTTTTCCTTCTTGACCGCTACAAGTATTTCAACTACTGCCAAAAGACGTGCTATCATTAACCAAACCAAACCAAACCTTTATCCCAATCACTTAGGATCCACTATATGAATCCTTTTACACCATCTGTTTTGTTAAGGACTATATCTTAAGTTTGTTTCAATAATCTCATATATTTTCTTAATACGGCATCTCATGTCAACTATGAAGTACGGACACGCCGGACACACGGACACACCAGGACACGTGTCAAACACGCCATCTGGCGTATCCTATTTTTGTATTTAAAAAAATTGCGGGCGAACATGCCGAGGGACACGCTGGGGACACGCATATCCAATTTTGAACACGCCTGGACACGCCAAATCCGATGATAAAATAAAAAACACTAAGAACCTCAGTGCATAGTTTGGAAAAAATGCTCGGCCTCTCATCTTCACTACCTGCCGCAACCTTCACCAACGAGCTCGACAACCACTGATGACCTCAATCTCACCAGCAATAATTACCGACGACATTCAATCGCCCTCTAAGTGAGCACTCTCATTTTCTTCTTTCTATTTTTTGGCGACTTCTCTCTCTATTTTTTGTTCTACATGTCTGCGTCTTCTTCTCTCTTCTTCTTCTCCCCCCTTTTTTTTATTTTCTAGGTTTTGCTTCCTTCAAGTCTTTGAATGATTCGACAACAATAGCCTGTTTAGTTGTTTCCTGGTTTTTTCTTTATTATTTTAGTTTTTTCTTTACCTTTTTACTCATTTTTTATTTTTTTCTTAACCTTTTTTCTCCATCTCTTTTCTAGTTGTTTTATTTACCTTTTTAGTTTTTTCTTTACCATTTTTTGGAGGTTGTTTGTGAATATTTTATTTATAAACATGGGCTAAAGTATATAAATAAAAATATATTTTCTGTTGTATCCCCACCGTGTCCGTATCCTAATTTTTTTGAAATCGTCGTGTCCTGGTGTTTCCATTACCTATGATTTTATCGTTTTTCTTTACTACTGCATCAACTGGTCTGCGTTGTATATGTCCAAACTACCTCAATCCATTTTCTCTCAACTTGTCCTTAATTGGTGTGAACCCTACCATTTCACAAATGTTTTCATTCCTATTTTTTTTTCTTTTTTAGTTATACCATGCATTCACCTTAACTGTGATATCCTGGTATTCCACATCGGAAAAGGAGAGGGAGTTTCTGGGTTATAAAGGAAAAATCTTGAACCCTTACATTCAACGAGACATTTTCCCAAGTGGTAGAGACTCTAGCAGAACTCCGCAGTTAAGCATATTGAAGCGGGAGCAATGCAAAGATGGATGACCCCCTTGGAAGAACAAAACCGTAAGGATTTTGTCCAAAACAAACAATACCGTTGCCATGTGAAAGGTCGGAGTGTTACAAATAGTATCAGAGCCGACTCTCCTCACCTCCGAGTGTGGGCCCCTGCCGACTCGCGTGAGAAGAGTGGGCGGGTCGATAAGAATTGGCAGGCTACTACACGGGGACATGCAGCCTTAAAGGGGGTGGATTGTGATATCCTAGTATTCCACATCGGAAATGGAGAGGGAGTTTCTGGGCTATAAAAGAAAACCTTGAACCCTTACACTCAACAAGGACTTTGCCCAAAGCGGACAATATCGTTGCCATGTGAAGGGTCGGGGTGTTACATTAACATCCTTTGCATTTTAGGCCAAACCCTCCACAAGAGCACAACAATGGGCCTCGACAACTAAGGAAAAGTTTTCTATGAAAAATATCTGAATTTCATCCACGACAGCCACCAGGCCCAACAAATCCAGTAGCAAATGTTGCAAGGCTGGCAAGCAACAATCAAATTGACAATAGAACAGTTGGAGCCTATTAAGACTCATAATACGGTAGGAAGGTGACATGATGTCATTCACAACCGAAACCTACCAGCTTACTGAATGATACACTCCTACCTAATCGCTCTTGCTTTGAATTCAAAGGTCCGTCTCCTTCACCAGGGGCATGCATCGCTCTTCAGCTATTCCTACTCCCAACCCGTCTTGTCGACCAACCAAGCCGGCAACCACTTAGCCATCCAACCCTGAATTACTGTTGTTAGGTTTCGATTTTTTGGCTGACATTCCCTGGATTGTGTTTTGAGTTTACACTACAAAAACAAACACAAAGCGAAACCCTCTGCTGCCTATTTGGTGGAAGGAATGAACCAAGTGTAGGAACCTACCCTCGTCGAACTAAATGTCTAACCTTCACATACCGAAGCTTTTTCAGGAAATACTGTTGCAGTAATGTATTTCTCTCTTCAAAAGATCCAGTATGTGGAGGTTTGACATTTAGTTCGATATGGGGCAGGTTCCCACATATTAATTGACTTGATTGACTGAGGCAAGCCCGCAAATTGGGATGATATTCTGACTTTATGAAGAAACCTTGATCCATTCTCTAAGATGGGGAAGCTTCCTAGAGAGCTAAGCCTTTGTCCCTAGATAGGGTACTAGCCTCTTTTGTCTAATTGTCCTCTTAACCACAACAGCCAGTACTACGCAGCACTTTATAACATTCTTGAATAATAGATCTGCGGCCACCTCAGCAATACATGCATGTGGTTGTCAAATCGATATACGAATTGTGTATCGTTTTTTAATTTTTAGAATCGTGTATCGTATCGCATTGAATATCATAAGATATTTAACATATTTAAAAATAAGTCAAAAAAATATGTATAATTGATATAATACAAATATTTTTCAAGAATAAAATATTAAATGATATGAATTAATAACATTGTGAAAATATGGTTCTCAAAAATAAAATATGCGGTAATCAATACTTAAACATCTGAAAAACAATAAGAAATATCTCAAGTAAATGCACTATTAGATCCCAAATAGGATTTATCTTGTATAATATGTTCTTTGTATTATCAGAATATATCATTTAAGTTTTAAAAATTTTAATATATAACTTTTAAGTGCTAACTATTTTGTTCATAAGATAAAATTATATCAATGCTATATACTTAATATTAGACGAGAAGATATTTATGCAAACATATAAATATTAAAGAAAAAAATTCTCCAAATATCATGACAATGTAAAACTTCTTAATAATATTTATTTTTGCAAGTTAAATTATCTAAAAAATTAAGTATTAATGTATCGTATGTATCAAAACATGTATCGTGTATCGCATTATATATCGTGTGTGTATTGTAATATACGAGTTAACATAAGATACGATATGCAATACGTATCGATTTACCTCTTTAATATATCGAATCGTAAGATACGTATCGTGAATCGTAAGATTTTGACAACAGATGTAAGCATTGTAATCCAGTGGACGGCATCTCATTTTGCTTAAACATCTTCTCTCCTCGATGCCTATACACCAGGGATTCCATTTCAATAGCGAGTTCTTCACTAGTTGATCCGGTTTGGTAGTTGTATTGTACGTGCTAAAAATTCGGCAAGGACATTGAACTTATGCAAGGTCTTAACCTTTAAGACATGGAAGGTAACTAAGAAATTTCCATAACAGTTCAAAAGCAGCAATAGAGAAGATTAATATATGGAGGTGTCAATTTAATAGATACATCTAGACTAAACCCAAACTAAACTAAACCGAACCAAGCTTTGTGTTCCAATCAATTGGGGTTTGCCTATATGAATCTTTTTTGCCACTCTAATCAGTCAAGTGTTCAGTTAAATTCAATAAGTTTATATCCTTTCTTACTATAATATCTCATATCAATTTAGGTCTTTCTCTACCCTCTAGTATTTCAATAAATAGTAATCTTACCGGTCTTTTTTACTATTCAATTTACTTGTCTACATTGTGTACGTCCAAGCCACTTTAGTCTATTTTCTCTCAAATTATCTTCACTAGTGTAACCTCTACCGTTTTACAAATATTTTTATTTATAATTTTATCATTTTTAGTTTTACCACACATTAAAACTAATAAAACTAAAAGGCTAAAATAATAAAACAGGATCATAAGAACTGTTTTGAAGACCTAGCTTTTCCCGACTCGAAGTTCCGCCTAAAACCCACAGTTCTGCACTTAAATTTTAGACAAGTACCGGAGAAGTAAAATGCGTTTTATCTTTTTAAGTAATAAAAATAGAATGCAAAACCAGGAACCATACTGCCCAAAAGCCAGATGTAATGATCTTACATCCTATATGCTTTGAAACATATATTAAAACAAAGGCGTGACTTTATGGAATTGTGGCGTGATAAATCTTGTGACGGGACCAAAAGACTATGGAAATAAAAGATGTAAACTGAGGAACCATGCTATTCAAAACCCAGATCTAGCGCACTTACATCCTCAATGCGTCGAAGCACACCAAAACCAGGGCCACGACTGGACAGAATCGTGATATGATCAATCTTGTGACGATGCAAGTCAGTCACCTGTAAATATGAGAGAGAGAGAGAGAGAGAGAGAGAGAGCAATTACTAAAGACAACCTGAGGATAGAGCAAGTGATAAGCCGTATCCATTTTCTTAAAAAGGAGTGGCACGAAACTAAAGCAATATCTTATAATTTAGTCTTGTGTTTACAGACTGAAGACGCCAAGGTCAAATATGGTGCAGCTGCAAATCATAGAAAATATGCACTTCCAGAGATTATAAAATTTTGTGTTGATATACTTCAATTGAAAGAAACGACTCAAGCACAAGTACATATACAGTTTCCTAAGAAACAAAACACTGCAACTATGGCCATTACAGCTTATTGCCAGAGAAATTTCCCTGTTGTACCCAATGCATCATTGTCAAATAAATCAAAATCATCACAAATTTGCGAGGTCTTAACCGAAGAATCATCTAGGATTTTGATAAATATCAAGTATTGACACAAATGTTTTTTTTATAAGCAGAATGAATTATACAAATAACCCAATTTTGATCTAGAACTCATATTAAAATTACATATTAAACACGTTCTTCTGTTCTTATCCCTACTTAAAAAGCATAGGGAAAGGAGACATCTAATGATTTGACGGGAAAAAAAATAATATCCTACCTTCACAATTCGTCTAAGTTGCCTTATTTTCCACTTTGAAAAATGCTATAACACCTTACTGTATTTGTTAAAATTCGAGACACTTTTGTGAGATTTGCTAACAAATATTTCACTAAAATAGCCATTCCACTGTCACAATCATGATTATCACACTTCCAATGCAAACCACAACATTACCATAGCTACCAGCATTTGCATGCAGGTAGGGGTGTGCGCAGGTTGGGTTGGGGCGGGTGAAAATTTTTCCAAACCCACCACCAATCCACTTGTCGTCAAAACCAATGGATTGGGCAAAGTTTTTTGGCAACTCCAACCCGCGGTTTAAGCGGTTTAGTGGATTAAAAAGTTGTAAAACCTTGAGATTATTTTCTGAAAATTAGTGTCTAAAAAATAAGAAACTCCATTGCGGTTTTTTTAGAGAATTATACATAACACACTAAGCAAAAGACAAACTAAAAACAATAGTAATCATTCAACAATAACAACAACAATAATAAAAAGACTATCATAATTGAATATCTCCGTCAATAACGGTTACAATACATACTAATCTGAAAAGATATTTACAATATATAACACTAGTAATCAAAATTATAAATGCTCTAGTTTATTATGAATAAATTACAAAAAAAATTATATATCTAAATTTATATAGATATATGAGAGTAGCATTGGCCATATTTAGGAATAAGATAAGTAATATATACTCTACGCGGGTTGAGTTGGGTTGGGTTGATGGCGACTTAAAGAAATATAGTCCCTAACCACTCGCCCTCCTTATTTTTTTAATTTAACCCACCTAATCCAACACAACCCACTCACTCACATAAACCGAGCGGGTTGGTGCGAAGTGCCAGGTTGAAGTGGGTTGGCAGATTGTTTGCACACCCCTACATGCAGGTACACATGGAAAAAGTAGTTTTTAATTTCGAGTACGTTTACCAACATTTGCATCCAGATATATGTGAAAAAGAAGCTTTTGATTTCAATAAGCTAGAGAAATAAAACCATTTGTATTTTCGGTTAAGGAGACTTGGATGCCCCTAATAGAATAGAAAAGGGAAGAGTACTGAGCCCTGTATATATCAAGTTAAAGGTCTAAAGGAAAATAAGTAATATCAGCGAACTCTTATAGGTGTTGAAATCAAGAGGCTAGCATGTTGCACATCTTGTGATTTGTGAATCTTGAGAATCTCATATGATTCCCCTAGTTCATAAGATCCCTGTAATCTAAGACTTGACATCAAGATTTGTTGCAAAGAGGCATTGAACCAAACATATCGTTTATGTTTGGGGGTTTTCTCTACATCTAAGTACTGCCAATCGTACGAATTCCATCCTTGAAAAGTTTTCAGGCCAAAACATGTCCAAATCGAGGAAACTTCTTACAAGAGAATGCAAAGAAAGAATTTACAATGCTCTTAAAAAGGTATCTAACACTATTTAACAGACATGCAGACTGCAAACTTGCAAATACAAAATTGAAATTTGCATATTATGACATCGGAGCTTACATCACCAATATTCTATTTGTCGAGCACTCTTCTGAACAAAGAGAACTTCACATCTTATCAAGCATGTTCTTTTTGTTAAAGGAAAACTTGACTTTTTCTTCAAGCATCTCCTTTATTAACACTGGAGCTTTGGATTCCGATGTCCACTGATGGCTTTATTAATGTCATCTCAAGATAGTGGTGAATCAAGAGCTTGGCTAAACTCCAATTTTCAAAGTCTTCAACCTCATCCGATGCCATTAATAATTCCAACGGAAGATTTCAAATAATCATTGGAGCTTCAGCCTCCTAAATTTGTTATGGAATTCTCTTATATAACCAAACCAAACTAAGTCTTTGTCAAAATCAATTAGGTTCGGCTACATAAATCCTTTTACGCCATTCTACTCTGTTAAGAATCATATCTTCAGTTAGTTTTAATAGGTTTTTTTTTTTTAATACCGCATCTCATATCAATTTAGGCCCACCCCTCCCCCTAGTATTTTCATTACTCATGATCTTGTCGTTTTTTCTAACTACTACATCAACCGGTCTACGTTGTATGTATCCAAACCACCTCAATCTATTTTCTTTCAATTTGCCCTCAATTGGTGCAACCCTTACCATTCCATTAATCTTTTCATTCCTAATTTTTTCCTTTCTAGTCTTACCGCACGTCCACCTTAACATTCTCATCTCCGCAACACACATCTTATTTATGTGATCTTTCCTAGCAACCTAACATTATGTCCCATATAAAATTGCTAGTCTAATAACCGTTCTATAAAATTTTTCTTTTAATTTTGTAAGTATCTGTCGATCACATAAAACACCGGAAGCACTCATCTCCTTAAACCAACCAACTTTAATTCTATGGGTTACATCATTTGCAACATCTCCATCTTTGTTAAAAAACGAACCTAAATAACGAAAATATTCACTTTTAGGTATCTTTTGATTTTGAATCTTTAGTTTTTCACCATTTATACTCCTATTACTACTAAAATTATATTCCATATATTTAGATTTGTTTCCACTTATTCGAAACCCTTTTGATTCCAAAGCTTTCCTCCACATTTCTAACTTAGCGTTAACCCCACTCATAGTCTCATTTACCAAGGCAATATCATCAGCAAACAACATACACCATGGTACCTCATCTTGAATATATCTAGTTAATTCATCCATAAGGCAAAAAGATAACGACTCAAAGCCGATCCTTGGTGTAATCCTGCTGTAATTGAAAATTCATTTTTTTCTCCTTCAGGTGATCTAATTGTCGTGACGACTCTATCATAAATGTCTCTTATCATATCAACGTAACCCTTTGTCACTCCCTTTCTCTCTAACGCCCACCATATGAAGTTCTCTTATATGTAATGGGAAAATCTGTAACAAATAATCTTCTACCATCTGTTACCATGAATAGTAGGGTTGCTAAATCATTAATTTGTCATGTTGTATGTGAGACCAATAAAAAATTGTCTATCCAATATTGTGTTGGAGCAATTTTTTCAATTACTTTTGTCTTATGTATCTCTGAGACTTCAAAAGGATCTCCATCAACAAATTTCTTATCTTATATGGATTTAAGATACCATATCTGATATGACTGGTAGAAATATTCTTTTCCTTGCCATCACATAGTACTAGAAATTCAAAATGTAAATAACTTGCCCCATCGATGGTTTTTAATATGTATGTGTACATGGTCTTGATCATGGCTGGAAAAGAAACCCAAATTATTGGTTCAAATAACTTTATTAGTTACTCCCCAAGTAATATCTTTCTCAAACTATTTTTCATGATTTATGAGTGTGGTGAGCTAAGGAATATGTTATTTGGTGTTGATTTGACATAAGATCTTAAAAGAATTTGTTTAATTCTCTCATAATGATCTTGAACCTGATTATGGATTTTAAAGAAAATTTCAAGCAATAAAGCTTTTTCACGAAGATAGATTCTTTTAGTTCTTTCACAATTGGATCTGAAAATTGACTATGATATGAGCTAATTGAAGAAAATGTTTATTTTTTTCATCCAAATTTATTTATTTAATGATATTAAAACAATTTTTTAAGAAAAGTCTAGCTAAGTTGATTGCTTTCCTAAGCAAGTTGTTAGTCTTTCCACGTGCTGTCGGAATTTCACTTTATTGTCTACAATGTGATATCTTCATACACCATTTAACTCATTATAAATAATTATTCTAAGGATATCAGGATTATAAAAATCCTTAATCTCATATTCATCTGGTTTAGACGGTGGTTGCTCTGATGGTCTGTTTATGTGAGGTACAGTAATAAAAATGTCATTTTAACTTTTGTCAAATTATCATACGATCTAATCCGTAATGTGCTCCAGGATTTATTGAATTGTTTATGACATTCTGGCTAACATCATAACATAAACTTTTTCTTCTCTTTTTGTTTTTCTTTTTTACCCATTTGTATTCAATCACCTTGATGAGGTTGTTGGGTACCAAAAGTAAACAACCTAATCAAGGCAATCGGGTAACAATTGCTAAAATTGCAGAAAACCCCATAGAAGAAAAAGCCATGATGCGTTTGCCAGGAATCTATATAACAGGTCAAAATACTATAAACAAATCAAAAGGTATTCTAGAGCATGCTACAGATCATATGATAATTTGACAAAAGCTAAAAAAGCCTTTTATAGTACTCCACCTCACATAAACAGATTAGAAGAGGAACCACCATCTAAACTAGATGAATATGGGATTAAGGAATTTTATTATTCTGGAATCCTAGAATTATTTATAATGAGCGGAATACCAAGAATTATTTATAATGAGTTAAATGGTACCTAGAAAAATCAATTGTAGGCAACATAGTGAAATTCCAACAACATATGGGGAAACTAGCAGCTCGCTTAGTTGATTTAAGCTATACTCTTCAAAAATTTTGCTTCAATATCATTAAACAAATAAATTGGAATGAAGGTTCTGTTATAATCAAGCGCTTACCATCTCACCAAAACCCGCAGGTAGTGGTGAAGGTACAACTTTATTTCCTTATACTCATGGCAGCTCAAAGCCCCGCGTTTATACGTGCTGCGGGTGGGCCTAAGGGGTTTCAAAGTGCACACATGGCGCACCAGCAGGATGGGCTGTCAAGCACCGATAACACGTGGACGGAGACCCCCCACGTACTAGCGAGTCTCTTAAGGGAGATTCTGGCCCCCATAAAGCCAGCATTCCCCCCCAAGAAACTACCCTAGGGAGACTCGAACCTACAATCTCACTCTGACACCAATTGTTAGAATCAAGCGCTTACCATCTCACCAAAACCCGCAGGTAGTGGTGAAGGCACAACTTTATTTCCTTATACTCATGGCAGCGCAAAGCCCCGCGTCTATACGTGCTGCGGGTGAGCCTAAGGAGCTTCGCAGTGCACACTAGGCGCACCAGCAGCATGGGCTGTCAAGCACCGATAACACGTGGAGGGAGACCCCCCACGTACTAGAGAGTTCCTTAAGGGAGATTCTACCCCCATAAAGCCAACAGATTCTTAATATGAAAAATAAATATTTTCTTCAATTAGCTAACATCATAGCCAATGAATTTTCAGATCAAATTTTTTAAAGAACTAAAAGAATCTGTCTTTAAGAAAAAGCCAGACCTATTTTACCGCCTAAACTTTTCTGTAATTAGGTTGAAGACCATTTTGAGGCATTTAAACAAATTCTGTTAAGATATCATTTCAAAATCAACACCAGAGAACATACTCCTAAACTCACCATACTTGTAAATCATTAAGTATGGTTTGAGGAAGATATTACTTGGGGAGTAACCAATCAAATTATTTTCCAAGTATTGAAACCACTAAGTCGAATTTCTTTTTCATCCACAATCAAGACTTGCTCTAATACGTAATAAAAAACTATTGATGGGCCAAATAATTTACATGCTGGATTTCTAGTAACGTGGGATGGCGCGAAAGACTATTTCTATCAGCTATGTTAAAAACTTGCTCACACTCCTTACCAACAACCCGGCGCTTCACCGGAACACACCATATGTTGGTCCAACAAGTTGGCTCCTCGCCACTACACATTAGCAGAAAAAATGGATTAGGAGAGGATAGGGTTCGAACCTCCAATCTTCAGATCATGGCCCTGATAAGTTGACCAATTCCTCAACCCTACTTCTTCCCCTTCTTTTTCTTTCACTATTCTCAACTAGGTTCCCGGTTTTGGTTCCTTAGCCGGGATAGAACCAGCGCTTAAGTAAGCGATGGGGGCAACCCCTTAACTAGGTTGGAGTTATGAAACTTACCTAATTCTTTCTCATAGAAAGGGGAAAGAGTTTTTTTAGCTTGTTGGCCTGAGTTGACTGCTAAATTCAGTCTTGTAGACCCCACAACATAAGAAAGTCGTGCAGTACATAAGCCCAACTCCTTTAGAGAGGGGCGAGTCTCTTGCGATAGTAAATGCGAATGAGCAAGTAGGAATTTAGTCAAGACCCGATTCACCATGATATGAAGATGGTACTGAATATCTGAATAGTCACTCGTATAGAACAAATCATCACAGGGAATCAGAATATAGAGGTCCATCAAAGCTAGAAGACAACCACTCTGGCAATGGAGATGCATGAAGATAAAATCAAGTTATCATTTAACAAAAAGGAGATGCTTGATAAGATGTAAAGTTCTCTTCAGTCATAAGAGTGCTCGACAAACATAATATTGGTAACGTAAGTTTCAACGTCATTGTATTTGGATTTCAAATTTGTATTTCAAGTTTTCGGCTAGTATGTGTGTAAATAGTTTGTTAGGAACCTATATAAGGGCATTGTAAATTCTCTCATTACTTTCTCTTGTAAGAAGTTTCCTCGCATTGTGTACTCGATAGAAAATGGCATCACCGATCAAAAGTCTATGAAAGGCACGGAATGAATGGTTCCAAAACCAAGCCTCAATTTGGCATTTGCTAGATGGCAGAGGGCTCACTTAGTATATTGACTAAACTTGAGCTATGTTGGATTATAGATGGCTTTATGGGCCTACCAATTACATGTTTTTATTCATTAAAAATATAGCCATTATTAGGCTCATTCCATCTACAACTCTAGGCAACGACTAGCCTTTTGCATTATCACACATTTGACAGCATTCAAACTCTCAAATTGTGTAATGCAATCCTATTCTTAGGTGTGGTGTAATTGGTGTGATGCCTAGGACAATCTAGGTGTGAGACCAAGGGTGGTTTTAAATAGTGCTATTAGGATCCATATCGGTGTCGGTGATATGACCACGCATCAGCCAATATCGGTCGGCCAATATATTGATAAAATCATTGTTAAAGATCGAAAGTCCTGATACATATTGATCAATACGAGACATTTAAAACATTGGATTTCAATCCTTGAACCTCTTCCTCTTCTTGTTCCACTTCCATTTATCTTCCCTCAATTGATTTCTAAATCCCCAAAACAGTCACCGCTCATTTGTATTAAAATTGTGCTTAGAAGCACGAATAATTCAAAAATGACCCCGTACAAGTATCGAATACATGTCGGATACCGATACACACCCAACACCCAATACATGATGATACGTATCTGATACAGCTGAGAAGTTTATAAATATTTTTTTTATGTTTTGGACATGCACAAGATATATGGGCATACGATTGAGAAACATTATTGGATCCTTTTTTTAAAAATATTTTTAAAGATTTTTAAAAAAATTATTTTTATTTAGTTAATGTAATAATTTTATTGTTATTACCGTGCTACCAGCTAGATATTGTTTTTTTAATGGGAATTTCATTTCTTTATAACTTACTTGTGACTTGGGCAGTTATTCAATGTTTCAAAATAACAAAAAAATGAATAAACTCGTACTTTTGGATTAATTTTATAAATAATACAATAATAAAATTACAAATGTATTCGACCCACACCCATATCCTTTTTTTTTTATTTCACCGTATCACCATACCCATATCCCATGGCAGTATCAGCACTTCATAGAACACATGACTAGCATCTAGGGAATGACTAGCCTTCTGCATTAAACACATGTTTGTGAAGTTTATAAATTGAAGTAAATTCAAGACTTTGAAGCATGAATGAGAACATGAAATTCACAGCAACTTTCAAACTCTCAAGGTTGTGTAATGCAATCTTATTCTTTGGTGTGGTGTAAAAGAGGCCCTTGGTGTGATGACTAGGTCAATATAGAAGTGAGGCCAAGAGTGGTTTTAAATCGCAGTATCCTGATATCTATCAATATCAGTTGATACAACCAATATCAGCCAATGTATTGGTAAATATCATGGATCTAAAAATCCCAATAAATATTGATTTCTTCTTCTATTTCCATTTATCTTGCCGCAATTGATTTCTAAATCCCCAAAGCAATCATGTCTTTTCTATTTGTGTCACTCAAATCAAGCTCCTACTGTTGTCATGCATCATGAAGACAGTCTGCCTTGCCACTTCTCAAACTAACTTTTTGAAACACACCACAATTCATTCCCTGAGCAGTTTTTTGTTTCATTTCTCTAGGATAGGGGTGTTGGAAAGGATCAAAAAAGGCGGAGTGGGCAAGAGAATTAAAAAAACTGAGGATATTATCACATAAAAGAAACCTCAAACACTCCTCAACTCAACATGGACCCCTTGAACATAAACCATAGTGGAAGTAATCCAGCGCATGGAAGTATTATTTTTTCTTTTTGTTACCTAAAGGTTCCTTTCCCAGACTAGTAGTCCATTGGGATTCTGTGACCAGTAAATCCCACTGAGATTGGCTAATCTTATAGTTTTAAAAGGAACTTAACATACATAATACTCACCATCATGAAAAGATTTGAAATCTAAGAATCAGAGATTAATGCAAGCAAAAAAATAAAAATAAATAAATAAAAAAACTAACCTTAACACCAGAAAGCTTTTCAAGTTTATCAATGGAATCCATAACTACTGTTTCCTCGCCATCGTCGCTAATCCACACAGGAAGAGGGGTACCCCAAAATCTACTTCGACTAACAGCCCAATCTCTTGCATTTTCTAACCAATTGTGGAAGCGTTTTTCCTGTAAAATGCCATCAAAACGTAAAAAGTTCTTTAGGAGAAACTTAAAGAGGGATACAAATTTAATTCCCCGCATAACTATTAATTCACAGAAAGGAATTTCAACTATTTTTCAACTATTTCTGTCACAAGTAGCAGTTCTTTTCTTTGGTTTCGGGCGGAGCCAAGAAAGGACAAAAAAGAAGACAAACAAAAGAAACTTTCACTGAAAATAGCAGCCAAAGGCATCATAAGCAATGGACAATTGTTCAATCTATTGCAATTTACCATAACATGCTCTTTCCAAGATTATTTGTTTTCATTTTACAGATGCGTATAACATTTTATTGAGTATTTTATACATGCATACAGCAATTATCAACAGACAGACATCAGATTTTCAAACGATTTGAAAACAACACAAAAGACATGCATTAATAAGAGAGTACTTTAGTTCGTAGTAGTGTCCTAGGTAGTGTCCCTGTGTATATTTGTCATGAAAAGCGAAGAATTTTAAATAATTGACTTGAAAGAGAATAATATAGTTTAAAGCACTAAAAATTGGGGGGGATTAAGGCCCATTTGGTTTCTAGCACACCCTTTTTTTAATGTGATGCAACACGTGGAGAGATGAGAAAAAAGAGAAAAAAAAAAAAAGTAGCGCAAGAAAATCACAACCCTTAACACAAAAGCCACAGCCTTAAACACAAATTCTCATTAATCAACCCCGACGATTAAATATCAAGTGCTTTATTCAGAGGCTACTAACCTACTGTTAGCACACTAACATTGGGGTGTCTTAGGCGGCATGTGGTGGCACCTTGCACCCTTGCCGACCCATGATGACATAAGGAGGGCATGTCATAATATTCGAGGTAGCTTCGTGGCAACCAGCTTGCCACACGACCCTTAGACAAGAAGGATGAATTTACTTGGCACGTGAAGGCATTAATTCAGTGCTTGGATGTGGGTAGTTCGTATGGCTTGTAGGACAATACAAGCAATCGGTTAAGTGGGCAGACGGTAGACAAGAGCTGACACTAGCACGAGCTAGGCAGCTGACACTACTTCAGCTGACTGACCAAGTGGCGTGGCACTTAGGGGGCATGCCTCGCACATGACTGGCAATTAGCATTGCTGACCAAGTCTGTGCATGGCTGCCCCATGTTGCAGACATTGTGGACAGTCATGGGCGGTTATAATCTGAAGACTTGTCATGGCTAACATGCCAGAACATTGTGGCATGCGTGTGGCATCATGGGCAGTTATTGGCGGTTACAAGGTTTATGCTGAAGGTGTTCATGGGATGACAAGTGTCAACAACGTGGGTTTTTCTTTTCTGCACATGTATCTAAGTAGTGGGGGATGTCCACTACATAATGCTTGTACATGCTAACAACTGCTAGTAACTACCACCTGTCTAAAATGTGGGTATGGTCTGGCAATTTTAGACACGTAGAATTGTGGCGTGAGTGCTAAAGCATTTTCCTTTGTAATTTCACTTGGTGGTAATACAAGGGTTGAGACATTATCTCGTAAAATTTTGAGTGTCTATATTTTTTTCTCTGTGTCTTTTCATCATATTCGTGAAATTTTGACCCTATGACAATTGGTCAAAAATTTCAGTAATTTTTGAGTCTGAAATTTTGACCCTATGACAATTGGTATCAAAGCCAGGTTGATCATATGGCTGTCGAAAATGCTATGGAGGCAATTCGTGAACAGGTCACGCGATTGGAAAATCTTGTGGGAACACCCCAACCAGACGAGTCCCTCTCTCTTGTCGAGCGGATGGACGATGTTGTCGCAGGGGTCGTCTCTTTGGGATCCACTGTCGAGCAACATGCTACTGCTGCAACATATCGGTTTACGAAGATCATGGGTGACTTTGTTGCCTTGTCTGACGCAATGAAGACCAAAGTTGAAGACTTGGAAGCAGAGTTGTCCCTCATGAAGAAGGCCATCAGTGGTCATACAAGTGCCGCTGCTGCGCCAATGAATGTGAAGGTCCCTGAACTGAAGGCATTCGGTGGAACTCGAAGTGCCAAGGAGTTAGAGAACTTTTTGTGGGACATGGAGCAGTATTTTAGGGTTGGTTGTGTGCCAGATCGAGAGATGGTGACTATTACTACCATGTACCTCGCTGGAGATACCAAACTCTAGTGGAGGACACGGATGGAAGACGATGCTCATCCAGTGATCAATTCGTGGGAAACACTGAAAAAAGAGTTGAAGGAGTAGTTCCGTCCCTGCAACACATCATGGGTTGCAAGGGATTCGTTGAAAAGATTGAAGCACACCGGTACGGTGAGAGATTATGTTAAGGAATTCAGTTCGTTGATGTTGGATATCAAGAACATGTCTGAGGAAGACAAATTCTTTAATTTCATGCCGGGCTTGCAAAATTGGGCACAATTGGAACTCCGACGGCTAGGAGTGAAGGATTTACATTCTACCATGGCTGCTGCAGATAGCTTGGCTGACTATAAATTGGGAAAAGGAACCACGGATGCCACTACTTCGAAGTAGAAAGGAAAGTCTAAAAATAATAATAGCAAGAAGGCTCCAAAAATTGAAATATGACCAGAAGGTCAAGCCGAAGGCAGATGAAAAGCAAGGCAAAGGGAAGACTAATGCTTGTTGTTTCATATGCGACGGTCCCCATCATACCTAGGATTGTCCAGAGCGGGAGAAATTGAACGCCCTAGTTGCTGAGGGAGAGAAGGGTGATAATTCAGACTCTGACAGTCCAACAAAAGTCCATCCTCTACAATTGTTGAATGCCCTTCATGTTGAGAGAAACTTAACGTCCACAGGCTTGATTTACATTGAGTTTTTTATTAATGATCATGTTGTGTTGGCTATGGTTGACACAGGTGCCACGCATAACTTCGTTGCTGAGCGCACGGCGCAGTCACGTGGGTTGAAAGTTGTCAAGAGCCCAAATAGAATTAAGGTGGTGAACTCGAGTGCACAGCCTGTATGTGGCATGGCATACGACGTGCAACTTCGAATAGCAAGTTAGGCTGGGAAGATAAACCTGATGGTGGGACAATTTCGACATTATCTTGGGTATAGACTTCTATGTGGCTGCGAAGGTGGCATTGATGCCATATCTTGGTGGGTTATTTATCGCTATTGACAAACAACCGTGCTTCGTGTCAGGCTGCAACCGAAGAAGCAAAGAAAAGAGCACAAGGAAGGAGAATGAGACATTGTCGGCTAATCAAGTGCACAATAGGCTGAAGAAAGATGCTGAGACCTATCTTGTAGCATTAGTGGAGATCAAGCCTGATCTCACCATGGAAGTGCCCAATGAAGTTGCTAACTTACTGCAAGACTTTGTAGATGTGATGCCACTAGAGTTGCTTAAGTCTCTTCCGCCTCGACGTCCCACCGATCACAGAATTGAGATAGTTCATGGTGCCAAACCTCCAGCTAAGGAACCATACAGAATGTCCCCGATGGAGTTGGCAGAATTGCGTAAGTAGTTGACCGAGTTGTTGGATGTTGGTTTAGTTCAACCATCGAAAGCCCCTTATGGTGCCCCTGTGCTGTTCCAGAAGAAGCAAAATAGTTCCATGCGGATGTGCGTTGACTATCCAGCTTTGAACAAGGTGACGGTTAAAAACAAGTACCTTGTTCCTTTGGTTGCTGATCTATTCGATCAACTCTGCAAAGCAACTTACTTCACTAAGTTGGATTTGCGTTCGGGATATTGGCAAGTGAGAATTGCGAAGTAGATGAGCCAAAAACAACTTATGTAACACGTTATGGTTCGTTTGAATTTCTTGTTATGCCTTTTGGCCTTACAAATGCTCCTGCTACATTTTGTAACTTAATGAATGACGTCTTTTATGACTATATCGATCGGTTTGTGGTTGTGTATTTGGATGATAGTCATTTACAGTGAGTCTTTGAAAGATCACTTGACCCACTTAAAACTTGTAATGTCCCGATTTAGGAAACATCGACTCTATGTAAAGAATGAGAAATGTGAGTTTGCTCAACAGAAGATCAAATTCCTGGGGCACAAAGTTAGCAAGTGCTTGGTGAAGATGGACAAACGGAAGGTGCTGATTATTTTGGATTGGCCGCCACCCAGCAAGGTCCCTGAACTTATATCTTTTCTTGGTTTAGCTAACTACTATCGAAAGTTTATATAGGGCTATTCAAAGAAGGCTTCTGCCCTTACTGATCTTTTGAAGAAGGATCATCCATGACAGTGGAGTGCAAACTGCCAAAACGCTTTCGATAAGCTAAAAGCCGCAATTGCAAGCAAGCCAGTGTTGCGGTTGCCAATGTTCGAGTTGCCTTTTGAAATGCATATAGATGCCTCTGACAAGGCAATTGGAGGCATGCTGGTGCAGGAGGAACACCCTGTGGCATTTGAACGCAGAAAGCTGAAAGACACTGAGAAGAAACATTCAGCCCATAATAAGGAAATGACAGCAGTGGTGCATTGCCTTCAAGTCTGGCGGGTTTATTAGATGAGAACTAAGTTCACAGTTATGACAAACAATGTGGCTAATACTTTCTTTAAAATCCAGAAAAAGTTCTCCCCAAGGCAAGCTCATTGACAAGAATTCCTTAAGGAATATGATTTTGTATGGGTGCACAAGCCTAGTCGACACAACCAAGTTGCTGATGCGTTGAGTCGAAAAGGAGTTGACGAATATGTTGCTGCAATTTCCCAAGTTGAGGCAAATTTCATGGCGAGAGTTGCCCAACATGCTGCCAGCGATGCTGAGTATCAACGACTTGTTCAACAAGTCAAGGAGGGAATTGTTCTACGCTATTGGCTTGAAAATGATCTTCTCCATGCCAAGAGAGATCATCTTTATGTTTCTAGCAGCGGGGGACTAAGATTGGAGCTGCTTAGAGAGAGACACGACCCACTGTGGGCTGGTCACCCGGGTAGGCAGCGTATGCTTGCCTTGTTGTCCAAATCTTTTTATTAGCCAAAGATGGAGAACGACGTGGACGCCTATGTCAAGACTTACCAGGTGTGCCAATAGGATAAGACAGAACGACGGAGGGAAGTGGGATTGCTGCAACCTCTGCCGATTGCTGAAACGTCGTGGAGCTAGTGTCCATGGACTTCATTTTGGGTTTGCCTAAGGTGGATGGTATGCGTTCTGTCATGGTAGTTGTCGATCATTTTTCTAAGTATATTGTTTTTATCCCTGCCCCACATGCATGTCCCACTAACGCTTCTGCTGAGTTATTTTATAAGCATGTGGTGAAGTACTTCGGTTTGCCTGAAGACATTGTGAGTAATAGGGATACCCGTTTCACAGGAAGATTCTGGACGGTGTTGTTCAACTTGATGGGTTCAGAGTTGAAATTTTTCTACAGCCAATTATCCTCAAACAGACGGTCAGACTGAACGGATTCTAGACGGTGCTGTTCAACTTCATGGGTTCAGAGTTGAAATTTTTCTACAGCCAATCATCCTCAAACAGACGGTCAGACTGAACGGATGAATGGGCTGCTGGAGGAGTATTTGCGGCATTATGTGATGGCTAGTCAAAAGAACTGCTTACAACTGTTGGACAGTGCTCAGTTCTCCTACAATTTGCACCGCTTCTCAACTACGGATATGAGTCCTTTTGAGTTAGCTATAGGCCACCAGCCCCTCACTCCCCACGAGGTGGCTAGAACAACGACGGATGAGTGTTGTCCAGCGGTATACAAATTTGCTAGAGCTAAGCAAGAATTGCTAGAAGAAGCTCGTGAGAGCTAGGCCAAGCGTCACTGGGAAAGGTTCGAGGCACATCCGCACTTGACCTATACCACGTGGGGCACTTGCCAAGGCACGCAGGACAAGCCCGCCAAGTTCAGAAAACCTTAAAACGAAGATTGGAAGCAACAAAAAGTATTACGAAAGCAATGGGGATCAATTCACAAGTAAGAAAGCACGTCGGTAAACGAGTCCCGAAAACCAAGCTTTATATTAATAACAAGCAAGAATTACAGTTGCTAGGACGTTGCACAAGTGAACAACGGTGCAAGGCTTAGACGTTGGCTAATTCTCAAAAGTCAGGTAGGAAGGTAGTTCAACTAGTGACCCCACCTTATAATAGCATAACGAGCCATCTCCTTTGTGGCAAGAAAAAACATCATTATTTTTTAGGAGTCATAATGGCTTGGTATAGACAAACGAAAAAGAACTAAGTTATGAGCTTTACATCAAAAAATAGCCCATAAATCCTAGAACAAAAATGCCCAATATATGTACGGCAAAATATAGCCCCAAAACTAACAAAACCGAAAAAGACAAAAACTCAGGTGGGCGCGCTGGGGCGCAGGGGCGCACATGCGCGTGGGAGGCATGGGCGCACGCACGCGTGGTAGACATGGCACCTAGGCGCATGGATGCACTGGCATGGGCACCTGGGCGCATGGGCGCGCTGGGGCAGCCTGTGTGCACTTGTTGGCTGTCTTGGCTTTCTTCTTGGCACATTGTGCGTGCTGTTGGTCTTTTGGGCGTGCGTTGGGCATGTTTGGCACGCATATGGCTCATTGAGCCTCCGGTTGGCACTTTGGCTCGTCTTGGCCTTTATGGCCAAGGTCTTGGGCATTGCTTGGGCACCTTGAGGGTTGTCTTTGGCCGTTGCTTGGGCCTTCTTCTGAGCTTCATTGGGCCTTAGGTTGAGAGCACTAAGGCGCATATTTAGGGCGTTGTAGAGCCCTAAAGGGCGTCCTGTGACATTCTCCCTCACTTGAACTGTCGCCGTCCTCGATGACTTCTGAGCCAGATATTCCTGGATTTCCCCTGCATAAGCTGATAAATCTAACTCCTTCTCCCAGCTGATCTCATCTTCCCCAAGTCCTCTCCATTTTATTAGAAATTCTTTGAATGTCTTCCTTGAAGCTGTCCTCATGCGATCTGTCAGAATGGTCTCCAGGCTTCTCTTCTTTGGCTTAGCCGTAATGGTTTGTCGTGTTGGCTCATTATGGGTTGGATCTTCCGTATCAGCATAATAAGGCTTGAGATAGCTGACATAAAAGACTGGGTGAATCTTTATCCAGGATAGAGGGTCAACTTTATAAGCACTCTTACCAATCTTCTTAACAATGGTAACCGGACCATCATACTTGCGAATCAATCTTCTGTCTCTTCCTCACAGAAATTTGCGTTGTTCAACTTTAAGTTTAGCAAAAACTTAATCACCTGCTTTGAATTCTAACTGCTGTCTATGTTCATTTGCCCATCTCTTCATCTTGCTTGTAGCTTTGTTCAAGTAGGCACGAACTAGGTCGACATCTTTCTCCTAATCCTTTGCAAACTGAGGCAACAGTGGTTGTTGGCCAGTAACTATCTCGAAAGCACTTTTACCCGTAGAAGTGCTTCGTTGAGCAATCAAGCATAGTTGAGCAATATCTAGGAGTTGAACCCAATTACGTTGATTAGCATTAACAAAATGGTGTAGGTACCCTTACAACATACTGTTGAATCGTTGTGTCTGGCCATCTGTCTCCTAGTGTTAACTCGAAGACATATTGAGTCGTGAACCGAGAATCTTGAATAGCTCCGTCCAGAAAGCTCCTGTGAAGCGTGTATCCCGATCACTGGCTATACTCTTTGGCATCCCCCAATACTTAGCCATATACTTGAAGAAGAGTCTGGCAGTTTCTTCTGCTGAAACATACTTGGGAGCTGGCACAAAGATAGCATATTTGGAGAATCAATCAATAATTGAAAGTATTGCTCCAATCTCCCCCACCTTAAGTAGGCTGGAGATGAAATCTAACGAAACACTTTCCCACGGCCTGGATGGAATAGACAAGGGTTCAAGCAACCCACCTTGTTTTGAATGCTCTGGCTTATTCTGCATGCATGTGAGGCAAGTGCAAACATAATCTTCAACATCATCACGCATATGAGGCCAGTAATATCCTTGCTCTAAAAGAGCCAAGGTCCGTTCACCTCCTAGATGTCCTACCCACTTGGTGTCGTGACACTCTACTAGGAGTGTCTTCCTCAAACCGTCGACTTTGGGTACAAAAATGCAGCCACCTGTTGTCATGAGTTACCCGTCTTGCAGCCAAAACTAACGTGTCTTCCCCGCCTTAACAAGGTTGATGATATTGGCAACAACTGGATCCTTGTCGAGGTGAGTACAGATGCGTCTCGCATCCCCATGGATGGTGTAGAAATTGTTAAAATATAGCACACGGAAAACTCAGCCCTCCAGCTTAGTGCATTAGCAACATTGTTGGAGGCACTGGTCTGATATTCCAAGGCTACATTGAACTCTGCTAGTTTCTCTTGCCACCTTGCTTGCCTTGAATTGAGCTTAGGTTGTAATAAAAACTGGCCCACTGCTGAGTTGTCTGCCTTCACCACAAGCCGTTGACCTAACAAATAAGGCCTCCACACCCGAAGGCAATGTATTGCGAAGAGAAGCTCCTTCTCGTGTGCCAGGTACCTCCGCTCCGCATCGTTTAGCTTGCGGCTTTCATATGTTATCGGATGGCCCTCTTGTACCAAGACACCTCCGAGAGCAAAATATAAGGCGTCAGTATGAACTTTAAAAGGCTTGAAAATACCTAGTAAAGTCAAAACTGGATCACTAAACATAGCACGCTCAATTCGTCAAAGGCATCTTAACACTTCTCTGACCAAGTCCATTTCTGATTCTTCTTCAACAGTTCTGTTAAAGGAGTACCAATCTTGGAATAACCTTCCACAAATTCTGTTAAAGGAGTACCAATCTTGGAATAACCTTCCACAAACCACTTGTAGTAGTTGGTCAACCCTAAGAATGATCTTACCTCAGATACACTCGTAGGTGGTTGCCAGTCTTGGATTGCCTTGACTTTGTCCTGATCCATCCGAATATTCCCATGCTTGATAATATGCCCAAAGAACTGGATACGCTCTTGGGTAAAAGAACACTTTTCCAACTTAACATAAAACTGGTTCTTTCGTAGTTTTTGAAAAATCAACTTCGGGTGCTTCACGTGTTCCTCCAACAAGGAGCTATATACGACAATGTCGTCAAGATACACCATAGCAAACTTATCAAGATACTCATGAAACACCTCGTTCATGAGTGTACAAAAAGTAGCTGGCGCGTTCGTTAGACCAAACGGCATGACAAGAAACTCAAAAGACCTATATCGAGTGACACAGGTTGTCTTCGACTCATCCCCTACTTTATTCTCACTTGATAATAGCATGAGCGCAAGTCAAGCTTTGTGAAATACCGCATGACTCAATTGATCAAAAGAGTCCGCAATCAATGGAATAGGGTACTTGTTCTTGATGGTGATCTTGTTGAGAGTCCTGTAGTCTACGCACAGTCGCAGACTCCCATCGTGTTTCTTCTTAAAGAGAACAGGTGCTCCAAATGGCGCTTTAGAAGGTTTGATGAAACCCGCATCAATCAACTCCGTGAGCTGCTTTCTCAATTCTTGCAACTCTAGAATGGCCATTCTATACGGAGCACGAGCTGGTGGCTTGGCACCTGGCACCTGGCACCTGGCACCTGGCACCAACTCAATAGCATGATCAACGCCTCTCCTGGGCGGGAGATGTTTCGGGAGCTCAGTAGGCATCACGTCTTTAAACACTTTTAAGACTTTATGAATGAGCTTTGGAACTAGCCCTATCTGGAGGAACTTTTCCACAGATAAGGCAACTAGCCAGCTAAGCTCGCCTCTCTTGACTCCCTTCTTTACCTATATAGCTGAGAAAAACTTCTCAGCGCTATTGGTAAACATAGTGGGGATGAGGCAAAGTTTTTGCCCCATCATGCACATTGTGTTGCTACACGGCATCACAACCGTCGTCGTCTCCCTCAGAAACTCTAATCCAAGGATGGCTTGAAAGTCGTCCATCAACACCGCCGTGAAGTTGGGTCGTCCTTCCCACGAACATACTCTGACCTTAACTGGCTTAGCAACACCAAAAATGGGTTGAGCTGCCAAATTCACTGCCTTGATTCGACTTGATTCCTTCTCTAAGGATAGACCCAACCGTTCCACCTCTACCCTAGATACAAAATTGTCGGTAGCCCCCGTGTCAATGAGAGCGCGAATTGACTTGCCATTAACTCGCATATCCACAAACATGAGACCTTTGTTGGAGACTTTGCCGCCTTTCTTCCTCTCAGCAGGCTTGTCAGGGTTATCTTCAACTTGTCTCGGTTTAGCATTAGTGCATTTGCCTTTCTTGGCTATCGACCCTGACGCTTGCTTTTTCACAACATTCATCATGTGAAAGGCTCCCACTCTAGAGCTAGCCTTTGATCCTGGCTTGAAACTATGCCGGGATCGAACGACGTCTTCTTCAGTGTCACTGCTGCTGCTTTCCCTACCTGATACATACTCGTCATCTAGGCGAGATGCAGGGCATTTAAGGCCTTCTTGTGTGGGCACTCGGCTACCCTATGCGGTCCGCTGCATAGGAAATAAGAAAGAGTTCCCTTCAGTTTGGAGCCTTTGTCGTAGCCCTTCCCTTTAAATCGATTGTTGTTCCTCATACCACTGCTTGAGGCCTGCTGGTCGGCTCCCCCACTCTAAGGTTTGTTACGTCCTTGTGGCTTACCACCTCCCCCACTTTTATTAGACGATCCCTTGTCTCGATGCTTTGGGGATTCATTGATGTAGTCCACTAGACGTTCAGCCACCGGTTGAGCACTAGCTAAATCTTGAACTCTTAGTCAATTGAGCTCGAGTCATGCCCGGGGCTTGAAGCCTTCTATGAAACAAAATAATTTATCCTTCTCTAACATGTCCCTAATATCCAACATCAAGGCTGAGAACTGTTTTCCATACTCCCTGACTGTACCCGTATGCTTCAGATCACGTAAGGCACGTCGAGTGTTGCACTCAACGTTCTCGAGGAAAAACTGCATCCTGAGTTCCTGTTTCAGTTGTTCCCAACTGTCAATGGTACAAAGGCCCCGTTAGATTTCATCATATTTGGTGCGCCACCACAGCTTGGTGTCGCCCATCAAATACATGGTGGCCATAAACACTTTCTGGTTCTCCTCGGACTTCAGTGCCTGGAAGTACTGTTCCATATCAAAAAGAAAATTTTCTAGCTCCTTCGCATCCCGGGCACCACCATAATTGCATGATTCGGGGACACGCACGCGACGTGCCTCAGACGTGGTCACCGTCGCTGGTCCAGGACCCAAAACTTCGCTACTGTCACCAGTTCCACTTACTGCGACGAAGCGTGTCAAGACGTTGACACAATTGTTGATGTCTTCCATATCGCGCCGAAGAGTAGTCAGCTCTACTCTAAGGCCTTCGACATCCTCAGATGGATTAGTGATGCCAGAAGTAGCACCTTCACGCTCAAGAGCCCGTAGGCGTTCTTCTAGTCGGAGGGTAATTCTAGCAAATCCCTCGACTCAGTCCTCCAGGACATCGATCCGTTGCGCCTGGTTAACCATCGTAGCTTGTTTCATAATATTACGCCACTTGTTTGATCCCACACGAGTCCACGAGTCACGACGTGGCTCTGATACCAAGTGTCACGGGGCAAGGTTCGAGGCACGTCCGCACTCGACTTATACTGCGTGTGGCACTTGCCAAGGCACGCAGGGCAAGCCCACCAAGTTCAGAGAACCTTAAAACGAAGGTTGGAAGCAACAAAAAGTATTACAGAAGCAACGAGGATCAATTCACAAGTAAGAAAGCACGTCGGTAAACGAGTCCCAAAAACCAAGCTTTATATTAATAACAAGCAAGAATTACAGTTGCTAGGACGTTGCACGAGTGAACAATGGTGCAAGGCCTAGATGTTAGCTAATTCTAAAAAGTCGGGTAGGAAGGTAGTTCAACTAGTGACCCCTCCCTATAATAGCATAACGAGCTATCTCCTTTGTGGCAGGAAGAAACATCATTATTTTTGAGGAGTCATAATAGCTCGGTATGGACAAACGAAAAAGAACTAAGTTATGAACTTTACATCAAAAAATAGCCCATAAATCCTAGAACAAAAATGCCCAATATATGTGGCAAAATATGGCCCTAAAACTAACAAAACCGAAAAAGACACAAACAACTTAGGTGGGCACACTATGCACGACGCTGAGCGCGCTGGGGGTTGGCTGGCAAGCTACGCACGCATTGGGGCGCAGGGGCAAGCATGCACGTGGGCGGCATGGGCGCGTGCGGCGCTGGGGGCTGGCATGCGCGCGCACGCGAGGTAGACTGGGCGTCTAGGCGCTCTGGCATGGGTGCCTGGGCGTATGGGTGTGCTGGGGCCACTTGTGTGCGTCTGTTCGCTGTCTTCTTGGCACGTTGAGCATGCTATTGGTCTTTTGGGCGTGCGTTGGGCATGTTTGGCACGCATATGGCTCGTTAAGCCTCCGGTTGGCACTTTGGCTCGTCTTGGCCCTTATGGCTAAGGTCTTGCTTGGGCACCTTGAGGATTGTCTTTGGCCGTAGCTTGGGCCTTCTTCTGAGCTTCATTGAGCCTTAGGTTGAGAACACTAAGGCGCATATTTGGGACGTTGTAGGGCCCCAAAGGGCGTCCTGTGACACCAAGGCAACCCGACGAATGGAAAAGTATGCTGACAAAGGAAGAAGGCTGTTGGAATTTCAAGTTGGCGACAAAGTTATGCTAAAACTAACTCCTTAAATTTGGAAGAAGATCAGCAGCAAAACTATTCATCGTGGCCTGATTCCAAGATTTGATGGTCCATTTGTGATTGTGAAGAAAGTGGGAGATGTTGCCTACAGATTGAAGTTGCCTGAAAGGTTGAAGGTCCATCTTACTTTTCATGTCAATTTCTTGAAGCCTTTTCAAGAAAACTTGGTGAACATGGGAAGAAAGCAAGTTCGGCAAGCACCTCCTGTGATCAGGAAACATTTTGAAAGGGATGCTGAAAGAATTTTGGATCACCGAACGGAGGGCCAAAGTAAGAAGAATCGGCTAACTTACTATCTGGTTAAGTGGAAAGACTTACCAGACTCTGAACCAAGCTGGGAGAAGGATGTGATGCTATGGAAATTTGAAGATCAAGTGTAGCAATGTTTACAAACCCTACCAACAAGGACGTCGACTTCTTCTGGTGGGGGTAGTCTGTTAGCACCCTGACATTGGGGTGTCTTGGGCGGCATATGGTGGCACCTTGCACCCTTGCCGACCCATGGTAGCATGAGGAGGGCATGCCATAATATTCGAGGTAGCTTCGTGGCAACCAGCTTGCCACACGACTCTTAGACAAGAAGGACGAATTTACTTGGCACGTGAAGACATTAAATCGGTGCTTGGATGCAAGTAGTTCGTATAGCGTATGGGTCAACACAAGCAAACGGCTCGATGGGCAGATGGCAGACAAGAGCTGGCACTAGCATGAGCAAGGCAGCTGACACTACTTCAGCTGACTGACCAAGTGGCGTGGCACTTAGGGGGCATGCCTTGCACATGACTGGCAGTTAGCATTGCTGACCATGTCTGTCCATGGCTGCCCCATGTTGCAGGCATTGTAGGCAGGCATGAGCTGTCATAATTTGAAGACTTGTCATGGCTAACATGCCAGCACGTTGTGGCATGTGTGTGGCATCATAGGCGGTTATTAGCGGTTACAGGATTTATGCTAAAGGTGTTCATGGGATGACAAGTGTCAGCAGCGTCGGTTTCTCTTTTCTGCACATGCCTAAGTAGTGAGGAATGTCCACTACATAATGCTTGTATATGCTAGCAACTACTAGTAACTGCCACATGTCTATATATGTGGGCATGGTCTGGCAGCTTTAAACACACAGAATTGTGACGTGAGTGCTAAGGCATCTTTTTTTGTAATTTTACTTGATGGTAATACAAGCGTTGAGACGGTGTCTTGTAAAATTTCGAGTGTCTATATTTCTTACTCTGTGCGTACGTCTTTTCATCATATTCGTGGTTATGATTGAGTTTTGCTGAACTCAGTGCCATCACAAGGCAATTTTCGAATCTGAAATTTTGACCCTGTGACACCTACCATAATAGGTAACAATAGTATTAGAAATATGATAATTAGTATTGATCAAATCTCAAATAAATCAAAAAAAACTAATACCTATAAGAAAATTGAATATAAAATAATAAAATACAATAATTAAAAAAAATTCAAAAATTGAGATTTTGCATCCTTTACGGTCCGCATCAAAATGCTACACCTATACAGAAATGGTCACCAACAAAAAGGCCATATGCACTACCATGTGTATTAAAAAATTCTACAAAATTTAAAATGAACAAGAAAGGATTACAGCACTTTATATCCCAACTATACAAGAGACTGACTAAATTACTTTTAAACTTAAGCAAGAAGGCTTCAAAATGTCAGGGGTTCCTCTCCTGCCAAATAATGCACATCAAACCCAATAGAATCAACCGCCAAGTTTGTCTTTTCCCAATCTTAGTTACTAGCAGCAACGAAGAAGTTCGACCACACTCCTATGGAATAGCCAAAAGAAACCAAATCAAGAGATAACTGGAGTCCAAAGTTTCCACGCTACCGGACAATGCATATATACTGACCCCCCATCCCTTTTCTGCAAACAATACCAATTCACTATGAATAACCTTCAACGGATCAAATTATCTATCGTAAGAATCTTGTTCTACGCCACACAGGCACACACCAAACCCCAAAAAAAAGCTGCTTTGGACAAAGCACAAGTCTGCCAAATAGACCAGACAAAAAAAAAAAAGCTACTTTGGACAAAGCACAGAAGTCTACCGAATCGCCTTTCAAAGGCATTGTTAGTCCCAATAAGGGCAGAGTAGAAAGATGAACAGTACCCCAAGAAGCCAAACTCCATCTCACCAAATACCTTCCTATGCCAAAATCCGACCAACCACATAATCTCACAATAAGAGCCAAGATGTCATCCGTCTCTCAACAATGGAACTCCCTGAACAAAAAGATATCTCATACTACTTGATCCCCATCCCTCCTTAGGTTGTCTTCCACATACACTTTTTAATCCACTACCACAGATGCAACTTCCAACCCCCACACCAAACATAAGACCAGAATTGAACCTGTCTTCCATCCCCCACCACAATACTTAAAAATAGCAAAAACATCCCACCATCTTCTAATATTTTTCTAAAGACTCACCCCATGAGACAAAGATACCTCACACGAGGTCCAATCCCCCAAACCACTCCCCAATAGTATGCCTTCACCACCCTCCCCCACTATATGTGTCTCTCACAAGCAAAGTTCTATAATCGCTTACCTACCTACCAAAGCTTGATCAAAGATTCCCAACCTCCAAATTTCCAAGCCCTCTTCTGAAATAGGAAAACATACTCTCTCCTATTCAACCTAATGATATTTGAACTCTTCCACACACCACTAGTACACCCCACAAAAAATCCCTATGCAACTTTTTTAACTTGTTTTTCCATGAAAGTCAGAATGATGAGCAAGGACATGAAGTGGTTCGGCTTACACAATGGTCAAGCTCCTGCACGCCCCCACTTAGCAAAGGAGTTCAACCCCCAACCCCCTCCCCAGGCTTCGGCCTCCCTTGTAACCAAAAAAATAAACAGGGACATGAAGTAGGCAAACTAAACAGTGTGCTCTTGATAAGGGTTATCCTCCCACCTTTGGATAGTTATTGTTTCTTCTGCCCAGCTAGCCTCTTTTGAAATTCATCACCAACTGAATCCCATACAACTTTGGCCTTAAAAGACGACCCTAGCTGCAAACCCAAAAAGGAGGACGGGAGGCACCGAAGCTTGCACTCCAAAATTGAAGCCAAAGAGTCGATGTTGGCCACCTCACTCACTGGCAAAATCTCATACTTTCCCAAATTTACTTTGAGCCTCAAGACTACCCCAAAGCAAGATCATACACGTCTGAGGTAACCCAACTACATCACCTCCACCGCACAGGAGACTATGGTGTCATCAACGCATAATAGGTGGGGTACTATCCCAGCAAACCCTCTATTCTCCCCAACCCTAAACCTCTCCAGAAAACCTCCCTCCACAGCTTTAGATATCATACAACTAAGCACCTTCATAACTAAGACAAAAAAGCAAAGGAACAAAGGATAACCTTGCGTCGACTCCCTAGATGATTTTAAGAAACTCACTGGAGTCTCATTTACCAAAACTGACAACTTTTCTGTGGAAATGAAAAATTTTATCAAATTCCTCCATTTATCCCCAAAACCACCATTGACCATTCCCATCATGTAAAGCAAAAAATCTCAATTGAAATGATCATAAGCCCTTCCAATGATGAGTTTAAACACTCTTGGAATCTCACTCCTCAATCTCAGATCAACGGTTTCATTTGCCACCAAAACAGCATCCAACATTTGCCTCTCATCTACAAAAGCACATTCTGAGACACTTGAGACAATATTTTGCAAAACATCTTTCAATCTACAGGCCACAACTTCTGCTAGCAGTTCGTAGGCACCTCCAAGAAAATTGATAGGCCTAAAATTCTTAACATCTTTGATGCCACCCTTCTAAGAAATTAAAGTGACAAAAGAAGCACTCAAGCTCATTTTGAGCCTCCCATGCTCCCAGAAGTGACACATTATCCCCAACACCTCTAGCCTAACCATCTCCCAGTACTGCTGAAATAGAAGCAAATTGCATCCCATCAAGGCAGGGTCACCTCCCACCCGTCTCGAAAACAGGCCATCAAAATATCTACTACTCCTTGATGAATATCCTCATCATTCTCTCAATTCTGATGTGTGCGATAGAATTATTTCTTCGATGAGCATTGGCAACCCTATGAAAAAACTAAGTATTTCGATTTTCTTCCCTCCAGCATTTCTGGCATTTATAGCACGTCTGAGTTTTTTAGTTTTGAGTATTTAACAATTTCATTTTTTAACGGCAACAAAGTAATTTTATTAGAAGGCAAAAGAAAACATATAGCATGAATAATGGGGGGAAATATCCCCTAAAAATAGGTAAAATAGGAAATAAAAGGATCCAGAATCACAACTTGCAAACAGGTCCCAATCCTACTAAACAAATAAGACAGTTAACAGTTAATCATTTTCTAATTAAATAAATTACACATAATGTTTTACACATGCATAAATGTATTGTTGTCTCCTTGATATATCTATGTTTATAATTTACAGTACCAAGGGCCTGCATCCTATGACCTATCATATCGTCAACAAAAAAGTGTCCATGCATAGCAGTTTGGTGAGTGCCAGCAACAAGGATATTTTCCAATGTCATGAAAAATATATACTCTGGAAAGGATAGAAACTTGGGGGGGGGGGGGGGTTGGTCACAGCAAACCAATTGAAGAATTCACAAACTGCAGTTTTTAGA
>JAOTRH010000027.1:7713470-7725148 GCA_034768845.1 Heliamphora exappendiculata
GCCACAGCAAACCAATTGAAGAAGTCACAAACTGCAGTTTTAAGAATGAAGCCACAATGCACAAAGAGGAATTACAAGCAATACTTAGTCGGATTGTCGGTCACTTCTTAGAACCATAGGCATAATGAGATGCAGTTTGTTGTTCACACACGAGTAAACCCCCCTAGAATATTTCTTGCAACTCATGAAGTTCTCTTTTTTTTTCTTATGATAAGAAAGAAAGAATAGCATAAAAGAGTATTAAGAGAATGCCACTCGTATACGAGCTCCCACAAAAGGAGGTTCAAAAATAAAAACCTCTACAAGGCAAAGTCCAACTAGAGAGGGGGATTAAATCAAATCTATTGTATCAAAAACAAATTGTGTTACACAAATTACTAAGGAGAACACCTTTCAATATGAACAACGGGGTCTCAATTCCATCAAAAGATTTTATATTACATTCCACTCAAATCTACCCCATCAAACACAAGGAAGCCAACCGCCAAGCCCTACTACTCCTCGTCACTTTACCCCCTCTCCACCCCATTCAAAACGTTAACCACTTACTTCTCAAACACCCAATCTACCCCAAAAAGAAACAAAACAAACTGACACAACTACCTTGAAAAAGCACGATACATAAGATGAGAAATTGACTCTCCCACTTTCTTACACAAACAACACCAATTAGTCCACACATACCCCCTCCGAACAAGATTAACAGTAGTGAGAATCTTCCCGTGCACAAATGACAACCGACAAAAAGCCACCTTCGAGAGAGCTCCCACCTTTTACAAGGAAAAGACCCTCCCCGACCCCCTATGTAACACCCATAAAAAGATTTGACCATAAACCTTCTGCAACGATCCCCTCTCCACTTAGCTCGATCCAACTCTCCTTCCCTGCTAGCACTCATGAAACATATGCTGGGGAGACATCCTACATTTTAGGCACCAAGACAAATATTGCCATATAATGTCCATACCTTCAAGAAATAGGATTTTCTTTCAACAATCTCTCCCACCCCCCCCCCCTCAAAAAAAGGAAACCCAAAAATAAAGATAAAGAAAAAGTGTTAAAAACATATATTCATATATGCATAGCTTCAGCTATGATCGTTATCCACAACCAAGTTTTATAGAAATGAAAATTTCAAAGAATAACTCAAGCACTGTAAAAGAATTAGCGGGATTTAAAAATGAATAGCAAACCTTCACAAAATCAGGAACCCAGTAAGTTTGCTTATTGCTTTCTAGCAATTGATCTTTTAATTTCTCCACCGCAACAAACCTAAAGAATGGTAACGAACTATAAGCCAAACAAATAAGAAAAAACATGGCAACTAATTACAAAGAATAAACACTATCGGTCAAAGAACCATCAAAGAAGACAACAAAGGCCAAACTCTCCTAAACAAAATTAAGATGAACTTATTACAAAAACAGTAAACACTGAGAGAAAATGAACATTATAGAGCATAACAAATAAGAGGAATAATAACAATACCTAAGATTGAAAACTACGGCCTCATTCACCATAAAAAAATCACAATTCTAAAGAGACGAATTTGAAAAACAATTGACTAAGCATCAAAGGAGAGTAAAACAAACCAAGCTACTCAAGCTTGAATTGTGTTCGGTAGGTTAAAACCTTGGCCAAGCTCTTATTGATATGTAACAAAGCAAAGCTTACTCATTTTGAAGCATGTTAACCTTCTCGGCTTGGCTCAAACTCAGGTCGATAAGCTTTAAATATATATATATATATATATAGCCCAAGATCCATAGAGGATGTCAAACATGGTAAGGAATTCATAGAACAAGCATATCACCAAATTAGCAACGCATAAGGGCTTGCACTTGGGAGGGGAAGAAGCCACAAATTCAAGGATTGAAATGCCGTATGTGATGATCATGATCGGCTCAATTGAAATCGTTGGAGATCGGCATGAATCATAAACTGCCCCCAAGTGTTGAACATATTCTGATGAATATTTAAGTTTTCAAAGCAAGCTTGATCAAATACTACTTGGATTGCTTACAAGCTTACAGTTCCATTTCTCAACACGAGTTTGTAAGATCTCTTGACACATTAGTAGAAGAACTGCCAAACAAAATAAATAATGTGGGAGGCCAAAATGAGAAAAAATAGTTCCACCAAATGCACATGAATAATTTCATCACACCATACTCTTTATTCAAAAGGTAAATGAAATTTCCCCCACACAATGCAATTAAGGGAAAATGAGGATAACAAACAAAATTGTCACACATGTATGCAAAATTTTACCTTTCCAATTCACTATCCAAGGACCATCCTATTCTAAATTTCAAAGATACAGTGAATGTCTGCAAGATTTTACCTTTCCAAGTTACAAGCCAAGCACCATCCAAGTTGTCGAGGCGTTCCAACTTTTTACAATTTCTACTTATTGTATTAGTTTCTAAATAAAATTCCCACTTCCTGAATCCCCTCCCACACCTACATTGTCACCATTTTCTTGAAAATTAACCTAGGGTCAACTCAACACTATACTCTATTAAGGGATAATGACCCTTCACTTTCATGAAAATTACTCTTCACAATAACAACATTCTCTCACAATTTCTTCAACCATACCTCTCAAACTAACCCAACACGGGAGGAAAAAAAGGTGGAGTAGACTAGGGAAGAAAAAGGAGAATAGTAGAAGAAATCAACAATAATAGTATGTTCAACAAAAAGACAAATATGAAAGTTTTAAGTACTCAAACAACCAAAAGATTTTTGCAATGAGCTGATTTAAAGGAAACCACTTCAACAGCAGAGCCAGAAGCCCTTCAAAAGCAACTATCGAAACCCTTCGAGAATGATAATCCTCTTGCTGATGAAGTTGTATGCTATTTGGTTGCCCTCAAGATTGATAGAAAGAGTATCCGAGAAGGGGGGAGGAGAAAGAAGGGAAGATGTGATTTTTCCTTCAACTCTTTTTCTCATTTCTTGAGGGACTCCTTGTTTCTGTTGTACCCAACTTATGTTTATTCTTCTTATTTCATTAACATCTATTGTCGCATCCAGAACAGGGGGAAGCATATAGAGAAGGGAGAAAAAGAATACCAGAAACAATGATATTAGTTACCAGAAAAAAAGGCAAAACATACCAAGATTGATACCACCCTTCATTTATCCATATGATCAAAAGTTAGAACAGAGTCCCCAAAACTGTCATAATAGAACCCTTAGAAATATCATGAAATCATACTGCTCACGCCAATCTTGAGCAAACTTTACAGCTTATTTCCTGCTGAAAGGAATGACATACCAACCACCATTATATCCAACTACCAAAAGGAGCTACAAGAATCAAATCAATTTCCCATAGTCAATCATCATGCATTATTGCAGTTGCCACCACGAACTCCCCCATTGGAAAAATCCACACCTCTAGGTACCCATTAGCAATCGGATACATTCTACAAATTGCAGCTCAATTCTCCAAACACATCCTTTACACCAAATCCCAAGGTCAAATAACAGTTGATCATGATCATCATCTGTTAAAAGTAACAAATAATTTACCAATCTACTGTGATATAAACCTATATAAAATTAACATCGAAGACAAACCATTAACTGCATTAGATATTGTACAACCGAACCAGGCCCAGATTTGCCACGTACAAAGCAACTTACACTCAGATTAACAACAAACACCCAACTAAAGCATTCACCAAAGCCAGCATCCCCATCTTGCACCTGGCAAAAGGATCTGTGCCAATGTGGCAACCACCCAACCAAATCCATAGTTTATCAGAACCTAATCAACCAAATATATTACATATTATTGTTCCCATTCTATTTATCAAATCATATAAAGTTACAAAAACTCTCAGCTGCAGTGCATAGGAAATGTTTCTAGTTTTATACATGAAGTGCAAATATTCCCCTCAACCAAAGCTCCTCTAGTAACTGATTAAAGACCTTAACCTCTTATGAAGCATACACAATGTCCACTTGAATATCAAGAGGAAAATTCAAAAGGGAAGGAAGAAAGAAAAGAAACCAAACCAAACTAAGTTTTTGTCCCAATCAATTGGGTTCGGCTACATAGATCCTTTTACGCCATTCTACTATGTTAAGAGTCATATCTTCAGTTAATTTTAATAGGTTCATATATTTTCTTAATACTGCATCCCATGTCAATTTAGGTCTACTCATCCCCCTAGTGTTTTCATTACTCATAATCTTGTCACTTTTTCTTACTACTGCATCAACTAATTTACGTTGATGCAAATGGTGCAACCGCTACTCATCCACCTTTAATATATTTTTTCTCAACTTGTCTTCAAATGGTGCAACCGCTACCATTTCACGAATCTTTTCATTTTTAATTTTATTTTTTCTAGTCTTACCACACATCCACCTTAACATTCTCATTTTCGCAACATTCATCTTATTTATGTGATCTTTCTTAGCAGCCCAACATTATTTCCATATAAAATTACTGGACTAATAGCTATTCTATAAAGTTTTTCTTTTAATCTTGTAGGCATCCGTCAACCACATAAAATTTCGGAAGCACTCCTCAACTTGAGCCAACAAACTTTGATTCTATGGGCTACATCATATGCAACCTCTCCATCTTTATTAATAATCGAACCTAGATAACGAAAATATTCACTCTTAGGTATCTCTTGATTTTGAATCGTTACTTTTTCACTATTAATACTACTACTACTGCTAACATTATATCCCATATATTCAATTTTATTCTTACTTACTCGAAATCCTTTTGATTCCAAAGCTTCGCTCTACATTTCTAGCTTAGCGTTGACCCCGCTCTTAGTCTCATCCACTAAGACAATATCATTAATAAATAACATACACCATGAAACCTCATTCTGGATATGTTTAGTCAATTCATCCATAACTAAGACAAAGTGATAAGGACTCAAAGCCAATCCTTGGTGTAATTCTACTGTAATCGAAAATTCACTTGTTTCTCCTGCAGGTGATCTAATTGTCGTGGCGGCTCCATCATACATGTCTCTTATCCCATCAATATAACCTTTTGTCGCTCCACTTTTCTCCAGCACCCACTATATGATATCTATAAGCACTCTATCATAGACTTTTTTTAAGTCTATAAAAACCATATGAAGATCACTCTTCTTTTCTTCCATACTTAATCTACCAAGCATAAAACCAAATTAATTCTATGACACTGTTGTTGTTAGCCTTAGACGATATTCAATCACTCTTTCCCATATGTAAAACTCATCAAGTTAGTACCTCTATGGTTGTTAAAATTTTGAATATCTCCTTTATTTTTATATATAAGTACTAGAATACTCTTTCTCCATTCTTCGGGCATTTCCTAGTCATTATGATTTTATTAAATAATTTTGTTAACTAAAACACTCCCACTTCTCCTAGACATTTCCACACCTCCACAGGGATACCGTCTGGTCCTAAAACTTTTCCTGATTTCATTCTCTTCATTACAGTTTCAACTTCAAATTTTCTCAATCTGCGATAGAATTTATATTCTTTAGTTTAATCTAAGATATCAGATTCCTCTCTTTCAAATTTTTACACATGTTTTTCATTTAATAATTTCTCAAAACTGATTTTTCACATTTCCTTAATCTCCTCATCCTTCACTAACACCCTTGAATCCTAGCTTTTTATACATTTAACTTGAGTAAGATCTCTTGTTTTCCTTTCTCTCCACTTAGCGAGTTTGTAGATGTTCTTTTCTCCCTCTTTACTATCTAATTTAGCATAAAAATCATCATAAGCTTTCAATTTTGCATCTCTAACGATTCTCTTAACGTCCTTACAAGCTTGTTTATAACTCCTAAAATTATCATCATTTCTATCCTTTGCCACATTTTAAAGCATTCCTTCTTTACTTTTACTATGGCTTGGACCTCATCATTCCACCAAGTTTCCTTAGTTATAGGGCATTTCATTTTCGACTCTTCAAAAACTTCTTTTGATATCCTTTTAATATATTCTACCATTGTACTCCCAATAGTATTTGTATTTTCCTTTAAATCCCATCTTACTTCTTTACACATTTTGTCCATCAAAATATTCAATGGACATTGTGTACCATAAATCTATGTTGTGATATAAAACTCTCTCCAAGAATAACCTTACAATCTTTACATATTAGGCGGTCTATGTTCCTAGTAAGAAAATAATCTATTTAACTTTTATGAAACTCATTCTTAAAAGTTATGAAGTGTTATTCGCTTTTTTTTTAAAGAAAGTGTTAGTTAATATAAGATCAAAAGGTACTATAAATTCTAGGATCCCCTCTCCGACCTCATTTCGATCACCAAAACCATAAAGAAAGTATTGATGAAACTCTACATTTGACAGAGTACAATTTTGTCAATCAAGTTTGGATAGAATCATTCTAACTAATCACCATGCTGATATGCATTTCACATGCATGAGGTGGGGACATTGCTAAACTCCTTATTAAACAGATCCCGAATTGGAACGATATTTAACTGCTTCGGATCAGGCCTCGCTAGTTTAAAACGTGTTGTTACAAGTAAGGGATGAAAGGAATGCAAACGCTTACATAGACCAAGAACTTTTCCTACTCAAACAATGCGGGAAAGGATGTTACATGGAGATTGGATGGGCCCAATCTCCATATAGCATAAACAAGATAATGATTAACATAACCCATAAGATGTAATTACATTAAAAAAAAAATTCCACAAAAAGGTGAGAAAAGCTATTAAAAACAAAAAAAAAAAGCACAGAAAGAATAATGGCTGAGGTTAACAAAATTGCATAAAAAGAGGATGAAACAAGTTCAGTGCTGGTGAGCTTACCAGCTTGGAACTGCTCTGTAGATAAGTGGGGTATCTGATCTCCAACAAAATGGATAAGGATGTGTAAAACTTCCAGATTTTACAAGCCTGCCTTTATCCTAAACAACAACGAAAGAAAAATTCCTTAAATAAAAGAGAGAAATGTGAAGGATAAAACAAATTCAAGGGAGTAAAGTACAAGAAGTTTGCACGTCAAACGGGAGCCAACAGATACCATTTAGGAGTTATGGAAGAATGCGTTCAAAACACAGTTTCTACCACAACCATTGAGGAAAAATAAAGTTGAGAGAGCCAATGAAAGTTAGTACTAAATCTTTTCAAGTACTACTAATTACTTATGAGTAGATTCAAACACTTGTATAGAAAGTTTCTGAGATCAAAGCACAAGTGCCTCTTACGCAAATCATAATTAAAATATATCAAAATCACTCTTGCCTTCACCGCCTGAATAATATCCTTGTCTGCCTCCTTGATATAGCGACCACTAAAGTCAGTAATTCTCCCAATAAAGCAGCCATCATCATCAACTGCTACAATTAGGCTCTCCCCCTAGAAAAGCCAACCCATAGTCAAACTGAAAGAATAACTATCGCAAAAACAAAGAAACAAACAAAGTAAGCATAAACTGCAACCGATCATGCGCAGACACACCAACTGCCAAATAGCAGGATCCCGGGGGATGAAAGCACACATAAAAGACATTTTTAGAAACATCCAAAAAGCAATGCAAAAAAATAATTGCAAGAACAAAGAAACGCGATTCAGAACAGCATCTCAGTAAAATTCCACCATAACAAAAATGGGACCAGATACTACACCATGAATGTTACGAATCCAATGACAAAGGCAATAGTGGACCCATCTTGTACAGGACTAAATACTAATGTAGAGTTCCAAATGCAAGAATTCTGCTCTCTAAATTCAACAACAATTAATCTTAGCAGATGCTCATGGTCAACAAAGTTAAGCTCAGCTCTCAAGCTCTATAATAAGAATTCCGCTCTCAATAATCAACAACTATTAACCACAAATGATTAACTACATCAAAGAAAAGAAAAGATAGACCTTCATATAATTGCTTGCTTAGACAAAATTTGTGAAATCTGCAAAACTTGGTGAAGGATTAACCCAACCCAATAAACAATGAAACAGGCCCCTATTACCAACTCAAATCTTGATCAAACTTGGAGATATACTTTTATGGGATATTCATAAGAAAACATCATTTCCAGTAGTAAGAAAAAGTAGCCGACACATCGAACCCAACAAGTAGAATTTAGAAGGAAACTTGGAAAGAAAATTCTTTCGAACTTCCATGGTTTATTAAGGTGGAACTTTTGGTGTCCACTTTCCACTCAATTTGTAGGCTCCACAATGTAAACACATTCCAAAATATCAAAGCAGAGTAGTACTAAACTTGCAAAAAGAATACCTAGTTAGAGGAAGTTGGAAGTACAGAAATAGATGTGCAAAAGTTGTAAATGGACTTACAAACCTCATAAAAAGCCCTTGGTTATGCACTTAGCAAAATTTCCCAAAGTCATATATCCTTGAATGTCCTTCATGCAAGGCCCACAACAAATGGAAATAAAATTTCCCTCTCAGTGGGTAGCTATTTGTCTTTTGGTAAAATTCTATTGTATTTTTCCAACTTTCAGGGATTCCAGTTCATACGTCAACAAATGGAATCTTAGTCCCCATACGTTACTATATCAAGACTACTGGGTCATATTAGATACAATAGTATAACTTGTAGCAGACATTTACATTTTACATCATAACTTCATGTCCACCTTTTTCTTGCTTACTTTTATTTATTTTTCTTTCATTCTTTATTTTTCTTTCTTTTATCCAACAAATAAAATATAAGCATAATTAAAATGCTCAAACACAAGTATAGATGCATAAAACTAATCCAAAAAAGCATATCTACAATATAACAAACATCACGTAAACTAGACAAAAGCTTAAGCATAAAAATGCAGCAACTCTGGCAAACCTTATTTATTATTTGATTTTCAATACAAACACGGTAATCATCTTCACCAAATGCAGGAGCCATGTGAACAACTCCGGTCCCACTATCGGAAGTTACAAAATCATCTGCAACAACTCTAAATGCCACATCTGAAAAATCTATGAAGTATTCGAACAACGGCACGTACCTGGAATACATATATCTCTTATAATAGTCCAAATCATAAATGGTGAAATTTGCAGTCAAAAAACAAAATAAAAGTTGATCCATCTTATGAGATAAAAAGTTGAAGAATAAACGATAGGCTCTATATGATGGTACATTCATTCTGTTTTTCTTTTTCATAATAACTAGATGGGGAATAAGGGAAGGAAAATCCACAACCCCAAGTGATAAGACTCTAACCTTGGTATCACACCCAATGAGAAAACGTCACATCCACCAAGCTAAATCCTTGGTATATCATATATGACACATTCATTCTAAGTACGGATATCGATTCACCAATACTCCGATGATTGAGGTTATAGAGTAAATATGGCAGCCTGGTTTTGAATATGATTTAAAGTGAAAATTGTGCCCCTTATTGCTGAATTTAAATTTGATACAATTCTAAAATGACCATCTTATTTTACCACATTTTGTTTAACATTTCAGGTGTCATCCTTATATATGTTTGTTGGATCCCACCACTCGTGCTACTTGCTAATGCAGTTGTAACAAATAACATGGTAAATGTAATAACATGGTAAATGTAATCTGGCAAAATAAGATGGTTATTCTACCATTAACCAAACCAAAATAAGCTTTTGTTCCAATCAATTGGGTTCAGCTACATAAATCTTTTTACGCTATTATACTCTATTAAGGGTCATATCTTCAGTTAATTTAATAAATTCATATATTTTCTTAATACGGCATCCTATGTTAATTTATGTCTACCCTCCACCTAATGTTTTTATTACTCATGATCTTGTTACTTTTCTTTATTACTGCATTAACCGGTCTGCATTATATAGATTCAAACCACCTTAATCTATTTTCTCTCAACTTGCCCTCAATTGGTGTGACCCTTACCATTTTACGAATCTTTTCATTTCAAATTTTGTCTTCTCTACTCTTACCATACATCCACCTTAATATTCTCATTTCAACAGCACTTATCTTATTTATGTGATCTTTCTTAACAGCCCAACATTCTGTCTTATATGGAATCGTTGGTCTTATAGTTGTCCTATAAAAAATTCTTTTAATGTTGTAGGAATCCGTTGATCACATAGAACGCCAAAAGCACCCCTCCACTTGAGCCAACCAACTTGAATTTTATGGGTTATATCATTTGCAATCTCTCCATTTTTATTAGTAATTGAACCTAGATAACGAAAATATTCACTCTGAAGTGTCTCTTGATTTTGAATATTTACTTTTTCACTATTAGTACTTTTATTATGCTAAAATTATATTACATATATTCAGTTTTGTTCCAACATACTCGATGATACCTTTTTTACTCCAAAACTTCTCTCCACATTTATAACAGCATTATTAACTCCACTCTTAGTTTGATCCACTAACACAATATTATTAACGAACAACATACACTATGGAATATCAGCCTGAATATGTCTAATCAGATCATCCATAACTAAGGCAAAGCGATAAGGCCTCAAAACCGATCATTGGTGTAATTGTACTACAATCGGGAATTTACTTACTTCTCCTACAAATGATTTAATTGTTGTGACAGCTCCATCATGCATGCATATCTCTTATCACATCAATGTACCTCTTTGTCACACAATTTCTCACCAACGCCCACCATATGGTATCTATAAGCAACCCGTCCTATGCCTTTTCTAAGTCTATAAAAACTATATGAAGATTTCTCTTCTTTTCCTTATGCTTCTCTATTAATCTCCTCAGTAGGTGAATTGCTTCCATAGTTGATCTACCAGCTACAAAACTAAACTGATTCTGTGACACTATTGTTTTTAACCTTAGACGATATTCAATCACTGTTTCCTATAGTTTCATTGTATGGATGATCAACTTAATGCTTCTATAATTGTTACAATTTTGAATATCTCCTTTATTTTTATATAGAGGTACTAGAATACTCTTTATCCACTCTTCAGGTATTTTCCTGCAACTTAGGCTAGTCTTATATGTTTTTGTGAGGACGGTTGTTTTTGGTTGTTTTTGGTTGTTGGGAAAGTTATTGCTGGGGATATCTAAGAGATGGCATCTGGGTAGTGGTTTTGTGGAGATTTTTAGGAGTAGTACAATGTTGGAGCATTTGAGCTTTTAGAATTTTCTTTTTTATTTTTGCTATTTTTTGTTTTTTTTTCGCGGGGGAGGAGGAGATTTATGGTCGTAAAGTTTTTCTTTATGCAAAGGATTGAGATAATTAATATTTTTTTGATTTCCGATGTCTATAAAGTGTGGCAATTGGTAAGTATGTGTCGCAAAGATGTTGGGGTTCCTCATGGTGGTTATTTGGCGAAGGTGTTCTAGTCTAAGCCCTTGCTGCATAATGTGGTGGTTATTCTACCATTATTGTATTAAATATTTTTATTGATTTAAGGTAACAAGATGACTTTTATGAGCTTCCACCTTTTTCCCTATGTTCATGTTATCTTCCACCATCAATCCAATCCTCCACCACCACCAAACAAGACACCATGCCGCCGCCGCCACTCAACCTGCAAAACCACTATAGCCACTACCACCCTCCACCACTATTAACACTACCACGCTTTATCTCTACTTTGTACTAGACCGCACCACCAAACTCTGTCTTTCTCTACAGAACTCTAGAACCACCATGCCCTAATACTATTACAATCCTCTCACTTCCTCTCTCTACCAACCTACCTCCCCAC
>JAOTRH010000027.1:7725248-7753183 GCA_034768845.1 Heliamphora exappendiculata
CATAGGCATAAATACAAGTTATGGACATTTAAAGGTGTAATTGCCATTTTTATTGGAGTGCATGGTGGTAATTTTATTATAAATGACGTGCAATAAACAAAAAAAGATTTGAACAAAAATGATACATGCATTAGACATTGCAGAAATTTAAGAGTGCATATTAAAATAAAAATTATTCAAATACAACTACTAAACATCGAAATAAACTGCCTTATTAAAAATGCCACGACCAATACTCTAAAGTTAACCAACAAGTACTTTATTTATAATTTGTCACCTAAAAATGTTTTTATTTAATGGGTTAAGTAAACTTAGTGAATAATTTAATACAAGAAGTAACAGTTAATATTTACATGGATATTCGCATTTAAATAATTTATTTGCAATTCAAAGCATGCTTAAAATTCATTTTCATACTAAACAATTTATAACTTGACTTTTTTTAAAAAAATTAAAGTATATATATATATATATATATATATGCATTTTAATGAATTTGGACAATGGGAAAACCGAACAAACTCGCGAAAGTCCATAACATAATAAAAAATTCAAATACACTAACGGATTTCAAATGGAGAAACCAGACATTTTAACAGAGTTTTAATGAAAAACAAAATGGAAACCAGACTAACTCACAGAACCTATAGACATCTTTAACACCTAAGCGCCTTATAATGCTTAGCCACTAATGGACCTTTCAGTGTGATTATTATATTTTCTAAATGCATTTGCAATAAATGATATTCATGATCACTTTTTTTTTATTATTGAAAACTAAGTAAGGTTAAAATATAAGGTTTAAGGTTTTGCAATAATAGAGAAATTATCATTTTGAAAATATAATTGAAAAAAATATACTTCAAGCATTAAACTACTCATCTTGGCCGCTTAGAAGTTATTTAAGATAAGACTTGTAGGGATACCTACACATTCAATACAAATTATATTTAAAATTATCGGCAAAAGTGCATTAAATTCTTTATCTAATGTGACGATGTAAATGAATTTTAATGACGAAATTTGACCTATTAACTCTAAATAATTTTAGAGCGGAAAATTCAATTTGCACAATACTTTAAAAATACAAAAAACTAGCTTTTAATTTACAACTTTTCTGGAATTATTCCTCAAGCATTAATTTTAATTTATTTTTTGGCACAATATATAAACTATACAAATTGAGAAACAAAATACATATTTTTTTAATATAACTATTTGAGTTCAATAATCATCTATAAAGGATAAAACATTTACTTTAAAATTATGATTTAGTAATAATAGTAAAGTAGAGTACATGTTACTATAAATTTCAATTAAAATTTATTTCGAAATATCTTGACCTAAAAATTTTACACAAAATACTATGCTCATGAAAGAATATCATATACAAATATCAAAATTTTCTAATGGTATTTAATATATATGCATGTATATGTATATTTTAAAATCAAGCACCCTTTTAAATTTAATTCACCGCCATGAAACAAAACAAGGAAACAAAAGCAATTAAACATGTGTTTGGACTAGTTTTTTCTTTTAGTACTTTTTAAATTTTTAGCTTTTTTTTATAAAAAATAAAAGTCAAATCATATAGAAAAAGTAAAAAAATTGAAAAAAAGCCAAGCTAGCCCAAATTAGTTGACTTTTTTTTTTTACTTTTAAACTAAAAAACTTGAAAAAAAAATTAGCCCAAATAGAGGCTAAAATTCTTGTCATGAATTCTTAAGAAGACTCGTTGGTAAGACCGTCTTGAATTTTTGTTAAGGATCAAATTATGAATTTAAGAATTATGATAGATTATTTTTTATTTCTTAATAAGTATTTGGAATTAATTAATGCTATAGATTATAATACTTTGACTTTGTATACAAATTTATTGTGATCAATTAGTGTGGATTGGTACATCTTTTTGGTCTCTTGCCACACCTCTTTCTTGCTAAAAAATTATTGTTTTAAAAAAATATAGATTCAGTAGTAACAATAAAATTGTGTATAGATTATTCCAAGAATTACTTAAAGTTCATAAATTAGTTACTCTAAAAATTGAACATATTTATGCACATTTTAGATTAAGCCTCCGTTTGGGTTAGTTTTTTTTAAAAGTTTTTTTGACTTAAAAGTCAAAAAAAAAAAAACTAACTGGTTTGGGCTAGTTAGGTTTTTTTTTACTTTTTTTTACATGATTTGACATCTATTTTTTTATAAAGAAGTTAAAAAACTTAAAAGTCACTAAAAAACTAGTCCAAATACAGGCTAAGTGAATAACAAAATCAAAGTTTTAAAGAGCTAATTTATAAAATAATAATAATTTAATTATCTTAGATGATAATTATATACATGTGTGTATATATATATTAAGAAAAAAATATGTTCCTTTAGTTGCCAACTATATTGGCCTTCTAACATATGACCAAAAAAAAAACACCGAAGTCATAAAGAGACTTAAAGAGCCTTGAAAATAAAAGAAGATTTAGGTCATCTCTAGGTTACACTTGCATTCACAGAATTTGGGGGAGAGAGAGAGAGAGAGAGAGAGAGAGAGAGAGAGAGAGTTGGAATCTTTTTGGTGCGGCAAGAATAGAGGTAAGTTTATTTATATTTTTATATTTTTTTTAGAAAGCTATGCACGCGTATTTAAGCAAATATTTTGCATTAAAAAAAGAGATTTAAAATAATATAATTTTGCATGTGATCAAATTATTACCTATTATGATTTGAGTTATGTATGTTTAAATTTTATTTTTTGAAATATTTTATTTGGAAAACTTTGTATGGGTGTAATGTGTAGTTAAATTCTTGAAACAAAATATGTTTATAAAATTCATTTTTTTGAGCTTATTTTTTTTTATAGAAAATCCCGTTTGGTTTAGTTTTTCGGAAATAGTTTTTGGAGAATTATGAATACAAAAATCCGAAAAATTCGTTTGGTAACAATTTTAGAAAAAAATTTCAAAAAAAAAAATTGAGTTAAAAATTGGATATTTTTTGAAAACATGAAAAATATGTTCACATTTTTTGATTAATTTTTTTTTTCTGCTACCAAAATGAAAACATAGAAAGCTTCTTCGCAGGTCGAAGTCGTCATCGCTGCCGTCGTTCGAAGTTGTCGTGGTCGTCGTTTGAATTCATCGTCGCCATCGCAAACTTTCTTCGCCGTCAAAGTCGTCGTCGTCGTCGCGACCTTTCTTCACTGTTCGAAGTCGTCGTTGTCGTTGTCGTCGTGAGCTTTTTTCACCGTCGAAGTTACCGTCGCGAACTTTCTCTGCCGTCGAAGGCATTGTTGTCGTTGTCGTCGCAACGAAAATCCATTTGAATTCGTAGCCGTTTCGTTGTCAAACACAAAATCAAACACAGATTATCATTGTCGTCAATATCGACGTCACGAAGAGGTTTTTTGCTACTCACCGGCGACGGTGCGAGCTCTGGGTTCTCTTCTACTACTCGTTAGCGTTAGTGTTAGGGTTAGGGTTAGAATTTCTAAAAGTAATACACTAAATACAAATTCTCTTTTTAAAATATTAGAAATTAATTTTCAAATTCATTTTTTAAAAATAAATTTTAAATTATAATTTTAAAAAATGCAATCAAATGGACCGTTTGGTTCCATTTTCGAAACTCAATTTTTAGAGCAATTTGAGTTCAAATTTTAAAAACATGCGTTTGGTAGAATTTTTCAGAAAAAATTCTCAAAAATTCAAATGCAAAGAGTTAAAAAACTGGGCTGAAATTGAAAACTAAAAAAACATATTTTCAGAATTTTCGAGCTCGCCTCCGTGTTAGGGTTTCAAGTTTCGTCGTCGTCGTCCTATCGTTGTCGTCGTCGTTCTGTTCGTGGATCGCGCGTTGGGCCCGGATCGCTCGTCGTCGGCGTCGTTTTGTGGCCATCGGCATTCTGTCAGCTCGCATCGCAAATCATCGTCCCCGTCGAGCATCCACCATCGTCGCCACCCTGTTATCGTCGTCGTCGAGCTCTGGCTCATTTCTGATACTCGTCGAGCTCGTCATCATCGTCGTCTTGTGGCCGTCGTCAAGCTCTGGTTCATTTCTGATACTCGCCTGCGGCGGCGTGAGCTCTGGTTCATCTCAAGGGGCTCGCCGGCGTTAGGGTTAGGATTATGGTTAAAGTGTTAAGGTTAGGATTATGGTTTCTAAAAGTAGTACACTAAATACAATTTCTCTTTTTAAAATATTAGAAAATAATTTTCAAATTCATTTCTCAAAAATAATTTTTAAATTATAATTTTAGAAAACACAACCAAACGGACTCTAAGCATTTAGTTAAATAATTAAAATATACTAGCTAACAAATTAATTTGTAATACATAGACATGTCTTAAAATCAAATTATAATTTTTTTGGTAATTTAAATTAAATTAGGAATACCTAGGCTATTACAAAAAGGCACGATATTTCATTCATAATGTCCAAAAGAAGCTATGAATGTTGTTTTGTATTTGTCTGGTTGGCGATAGAATATCGAATTCATTGTAAAATTTTATTTAATTATTTATAATTATTTATTAATCAATGAGTATCTCGTTTTAATTCTACATTTTTATTAGCATAAAATGCAGCACAGATCCAGAGTAATTTACTTAGCCTAATTTAATTTTTAATTAATAAATCACTTATTTCACTTTTATAATATTCTAATTAAGCTTGATTCAATTGAGACGATCTTGTATTTGTGGAAATATTTTTTTCTTAGAAACTAGATTTATAAAATAATTGAACTATATATTGTTTTCTATGCTTAAAAGGGTAATTGTGAACATAAATTTTCTTCTTGTAGTAAACATATGTGTTTTATTTGTAAATTAGATTGGTTTTTAATTAACCCCTATAAGATATATGATTTGGAAAGAAATAAAAATTAAAACCGAACATAACAGTGGTTAATTGTTAGTACTAGAATAAACAAGTTAGTTTATTAGATTATTCTAGCATGTGAGTTGACATCATACAAGTACTAAATTTAAATAAAATTATTATATTATATTATTTAATATATTAATTTGATAAAATAATATAATTTATCATATATTTTGTTTATTTTGATATAAAATATTATATAATAAAAATATTTTATATATAATTTTTTTTAACAATATTTTTTAAAATACTTTATAAAAAATAAAAATTATTACTGCCGCTGCCACCATCGTTATTGTTATTGTTGTGACCACCACGTCCGCCGCTGATAAGAACTTTTCCTTTGTCTACCACTTGCAATTTTTCACCGTCCTTCCATCCACCATTCTCTCTTTCTCTCTCTCTCTCTCTCCATTAATAAAGAACTGAGTCACAGCTCATGCTCTTTCCTCAGAGAGGTGAAAGAAAAGATATCCCAAAACCAAAACAAAAAGCAAAAGCAAGAATTCCAAGAAACAGGACACCGTCCTCCTCATAAAAAATTCTCTGATTCCTCTATTTTCTTTCTCCCAATATGATGATCTGATCGTTCTGTGTCCCAATTCGCCGTCTTTTTCCTATTTCTCTGTGCTAATCAGATCGCCGAGTTTGAGTTTTGGGGGAGGGAGGGACCGATATTAAAGGTTTTTCTCTCTAGGGTTAGTGATGGATTCGGAGGACGATATGCACGACGCGAATGACGCCGAGTCCCTGGACGACTACTACAGCGGCGATACGGCGGCGGACTACAGCGACGACGACAACGGCGGCGACTACGAGTTCATGGACAACGACTCCGATGACTCCGATGACCTCCTCGCAAGTCGTCAGCAGGTGAATTTTACTGGAAAAAGTGGGAGAAAAGTTCGGATTTAGGGCTTTTGAATTGGAAGTGGTGAATTGATTTTTTTTTTAGGTTATTTTAGTGTAATTTGGTTTTTGTTTGATTTCGTTGATGGAAATCGTGTCCGATTCACCGATTGAGACTTCGTTTTGGATTTGAGCAAGTTTTTTTTATGCTGATTATTTTGTAATTGTTGATTTTAGTGTTAAGGGTTCGGATGGTAGTAGTGATCGGGTTTTATTGTTTTGTATGGAGATCGTAGTTGTTACCTGATCGCATTTGAGTTTCATGAAATTAGCAGTTATACTGTTTATTAAATTATAAGCTAACGTGTTGGTGGGTGAGACTGTTTCCTCTGGGTGAAGCCGTTGTTAGACCTTAGTTGTTCTGTTCTAGGGGTTTGAAGTTTGGTTTCAGAATTTTGTTTTTTGTCATGCAAGCATGAAGTTTGGTTCTTTGACAAAGTTCATTCGCGTGGTCTGGAGTTCTCTGCTTGTGGCTTAGGTAGCTGCCCCCCCCTGCTTTCTTAAAACTCTCGTGAGTGCCACTGTGTCACGGGCGACACTTCATGGTGCAACAGAACTTGTCCCCATGAGGCATTTGAACTCCACCTAGGCAACTTGCGACATGCCAAAACATGTAAATATATCCATGTTGTGTTGTTCCCCATGGGGACCAGCACGGCTCCTCTCTTCTTGAGAATCCATATATCTTTTATCAGTGTATGGACAACTATCTCTTGAGGGGTGGCCGACGATTTCGTGGGCCCAATTCGAACTCTCAGAGCAAGGCCTTTTGACACTTAAAACAGCATAAATAAACATTTAAAAAAAAATTGTTTTACATACATTGTGAGAACTTCTATTTAGATTCTTTTTTATTACCTTTGAAGATGCATGCATTATGTACAGATGCTCATGAATCGGCTAATGTTTCATAATATGTTATTAAATGAATACATAAATTTGAGTATAAACGTCAAAGGAAAATGGTGCACAGGCTTCTTGCACTGACAGAATTAGATTGTGGATGGAGCCTTGAGGTTAATATTCATAATACTGTGGAATTCTACCGTGCACTTTTTCAATATGAGTTTGCAGTTGTCACAACAACTATTGGTTTATGCCATTCCCTATTTTGTTTCTTCTGTATTTGACACGGCTTGTTATGTGTTCAGAAAAATTATATTGTCTTGAAAGAAGCGGATATATGCCAACGCCAAGAGGATGATATTACAACTGTTTCCACTGTCCTCTCCATATCAAGAGTAGCCGCAAGCATTCTACTTCGTCACTATCATTGGTAAATTGTTCACTTTTTTATCCAGCCGTATATAGATATTGAGCTTAATTTTTTTCTATTTCGTTGATGTGTTTTTTAAGGTGGTGCTATTTGCTAGTATGAGATTTTTAGACTGATTTTGTATATTGCGAATTTGAATATGTGAAGCATAATTGAAATTTGAGATGCAGTATGTCATGAAAACACATCTTCTTTTCACCCCCTCTATTTGCTTACTTCTCGTGCTAAAAAATCTAACTACACAGGAGCATGAGTAATGTGCATGAGGCATGGTTTGCTGATGAAGATGGAGTCCGTAAGGCTGTGGGCTTGTTGGAAAGGCCAGTCGTTCAATTTTCAAATGCTAAAGAAGTAAGTTAGTGAAAGGTCAAGAATTTGATGTATATTATGGTATATGCATAACAATTGATGCTGTAGACCACATGGGTGGGATACTTCTTAAAAACACACCTTTTGAATTTGCTGCGGTAGCCTCTGTATTTATTTTAGTTGCTTTTAAATGTTCTTTGGGCAGCTGACATGTGGAATCTGTTTTGAAAGCTATCCTCTTGATCGGATCAGCTCTGCTGCCTGTGGTCATCCTTTTTGTAGAGTATGTTGGAGAGGTGCGCTTCACTTTACCTTGTTCATTTGATTACTGTCAAATTCTCGCTGATCTGGTCATTGAAAAATGAAAATTCATAAAATGCATGTTTTTATCAATTTTCCCTCAAGTGTTAATACAAGTTACGATTTGAAGCATTTGAAGACAGAAAAAGTTTTGGTAGTCACTGGCAAATAATCTTCTTATTTTTAATGACACCGTTTCTTATTTTGTCCATTTTCTGTTCTAGCATGTAAAATTCTCTCTTATATTTTGTAGAATGAATAATTTTCTACCCCCTGTTCTGAAGATATATGATTTTTTTTGGGGCGCCTTTGGCTTAGGTTGGCATAGTTTTGGGAAAGCAGATTTTTTCTTTTAATTGGTCTTTCATTTTTAGTGGATTTTTTTTTTAAATTTCATTTAATCTTTTGCTTTACATTAGTGGCTTTTAGACTAAATGACCATAAAAATTATCAAAAAAGAATAAAAATTGAAGAAGACCACTGAAGGTGAAAAAGGCCACTTAAGAAGCTTTCTTTTCATTTAGAACAGTTTTCTTTCATCATTAGTGAACTTTTTTCCATTTTCATGTAAGGTTTTAATTTTTTGGGATTATATTAAAAATCCCTAAAAATCACCCCAAAAAAATAATGAAAATTGAAAAAATTCACTAAAAACATAAAAAAGGCTAATTACAAGACACACAAGATGAGCAGTCTTCCATGCATTATTTTTCAACTTCTTAAGACCACATGAACTCTAGCTTGTTTGCAACCCTCATAAACTCCTCCTTAAGATGTCAGCAACCAAACAATGCCAGACTGATAAAGTTAAACTCTCCAGTCTCCACACCTCAATGGCCATTGAACTGGATAGAAGATGGCAGCTGACACTCCCAAAAGTACATATAGCACTAAATACTAATTGATAATCACTTTATGTCTCTTCCTAAGGTTGACTCCATTTAATAAAACTATTTTTTTAGCCTTTTCAGTTTAAGATTGGAAAATGCAATATGTTGCTGTTGTCCTTTGGCAATGAAGAGCATTCATTAAAAATTTTCAGGTTATCATCTTATTTGCCTTCTCAACTCAAAAAAGCTCCAAATAAGCTGAGCATGCTAAACTTACTTGAAGCTTGGTTTGTTCAACTGCGTTTTCATATAGATGCTGTTCCCCCTGTGGGGTGGGGAGAGCCAGCTGTAATGGTTGAAAATATGGGGCCAACCAAGAACCCCTAATAAAGTTTTGGGATCTTTACCAAACGGGGCAAGTTTCAATAGTTGAAATGGTCTCGTAACCTCAGCAGGTGCCCTGGTTCTTCAAATGTCTATCCATGCACTAAAAGGTTCCCCTCCACTAGACAAATCTTGGTAAAAGGAGTGGAATTAAAACACCTGATGTAGTTTGGTTGGAGGTTCCAAGTTTCCAACAACTACATTGAAGGTGCAGCTGAAGAACAATCGGATCAAGGCCGAAAGTAAGCAGAAATCAGATTCATGTTTTTATTTCTGCAAAATTCGGCAGACAAGGCTCGGTATCCACGAGCTGTGGGCTCAAAACCAACCCATAAAAGTTTGCAAAAGTATATCTGCAGGAAAACAGAAACCTGAATCTCTATTCCTCAAAAAACTTCCTTCAAAGCAAATATTGCTGCCCTATATATAGCTATCTAAAGAAGTTCCTTCTAGTGAAATACGTAAGATTATGAAGACAAGTTACAAGGCTGCAGGTTGCAAATATGCACCGCCTCAATGGCAAGCAATTGACACAGCCTACATGCAGCCATTGCAGCAAGAAATAGGTGAGAAGCTACTTACAAACAGCTGCCCCAATGATAAACTGCTCTTAATTAGCTTACACGCACTAACATCTTTGAGGAAAAAATAGCAAATCATACAGTTTAATTAAAGGAAAATCCAGCCCTTTAAATTCCTTTTCTTCTCTTTCCACTCAATAGAGTAGACCATTTTTCCAATGAAAAATAAAAAATAATATGCATTCTTTATCACATCTATTCACGAGTGTTCTCAATTTTTGTAGTAGACGACAATAATTTTGAATTTTTGGTGTGTGTTGTTGGTGTTGAAGTTAGGTGATGTCCATTTGGTTTCATTGCCTTAGTTGGAAACAAATCTATGATATTGATTTCATTTTTTAATGAACAACTTGTTCAAGATTTTTGATCTTATCACCATGGACTTGAATCTACTCATCACGTTCAACATTTGATGAAGACTATTGTAAATAAGGATCTGAGTTTGCTCTGATTCAAAACTTGATACCGTTTGGTTGGAGGTTCCACCAACTATGGTTGAAGGTGCACCCAAAGAGCACTCCGATCAAGGCCAAAAGGAAGCAGAAGTCAGATTTTTTTTTGCTGATTTCTGCGAACTCCAGAGGACAAGGCTTGAAATCCACCAACTATGGGGCGCAAAACCAAGCCCTAAATGTAGCAAAAGTAGGGCTCCAGTATAACACAAACTCTTAATTTCAATTCCTCAAAAAACTTCCTTCAAAGCTAAAGATTATAGGCCTATGTGTAGCTCTCTAAGGAGGTTACTTCATACTGAAGTACCTCAGATTAGAAAAACAAATAGCAAGGTGACAAGTGGCAAACATGCAGCTCCTTCAATGACAAACTAGTGAAAAATGGTCTATATGCAGCACAACTACACCAAGAAATAGGTGAGAATCTAGTTGAAAGCAGCCACCTTGGTGATTAGTTGTTCTCAAATAGCTTATTACAAGCACCCCCCACCTTCCCTTCAAAGGAACTTAACTTACAATTATGGAAACCAAAAAAATAGGAAGTTGTACAACTTAACTAAAAGAAAATCCAGCTCTTTCAATTCATTTTCTTCCCTTTATTTAATTTTGGGTGGACACCCCTCCCCCCTCGCGCTCTAAATAATCTTCATATCCTCCATTATATAGCCCTTTGACCAGATATGAAAAACATGTGGGCCCAAGTGTTTTTTTTTGTCCCCCGCGTTTTTGTTTATCTCGTGTTTATTTTTTCATTAGCTCTAGATATACAATCCCTCAAGATATTATATTCTTCAAAAGTATAGGATATGTAATACCACTTCCACTATGGTATTACTTTTCCTCCACCATCGAATATACTCTCATCCTTCCAAGTATGGGCCCTGGGCAACAAATACCAAGGGCTCCATGCCAAACCACTAACTAGCCAACAATAAATAATCCTCCACAAACATGTTGATGTCAAATTGTCAATAGCCAGACATAAAAGATCCGAGAAACCTTTGTAAGAGGTCTATAATTATAACCACACCATGAATCAAGCAAAAACCTCACTCTTCCTCTCACTTCAAGGATGATTCTTTCGGCAAAGTCATTCCACATAATTCCTTTCCACAATCTCATCACATTTGGCCCAACAACTTTCCTAGTTGACCAGTTTCTCCCCTTACTCCCTTCTACCACCTTGCTCCACCACCTATCATGCTCTAAAGTGAGCAAGACGTTTCACAGCCTTGGTGAACACATTTACCTTATGCACCTCCAATCTCCTATTAGAATGGGCGAACACACGCTAACCCAATATGGCAAACTAAGGCCACAAGCCAAGCTATGGCCAGTGATACTTAAATTCCTCCTCTAAGACCACAAACCAAACTAAGGCTTGTGTTTCAATTAATCAGGGCTGGTTACACGAATCTTTTTTTACCATTTCGTTTTATTAAGGGCTTTCATAAATTTACACCCTTTCTTTCTACAATATTCTCTATCAATTTAGGTTTTCCCTTCCCTTAGTATCTTTATTAATAGTAATTTTATCACTTTAGTTTATTATTTGTATCTATGGTATACATGTGGTATGTATCCAAAATATCTTAGTGTATTTTATCTCAACCTATCTTTAATTTATGCTACCACAATCATTTCGTGAATATTTTTATTTATAATTTTATATTTTCTAGTCTTACCACAAATTAATCTCAACATTCTCATTTCAACAATGCTTGTTTTATTTTTGTGTTGTTTCTAAGTAGCTCAACATTGTATCATATAGTATTGTTGGTCTAATAGCTGTCTTGTAAAATCTTTCATTAAATCTTGTTGGTATTCCCCAGTCGTATAGTACCTTAGAAGCTTCCCAACACTTGAGCCATCCATATTTAATTATGCGAGCTACATTGTTTGCAATCTCTTCATTTTTGTTAATAATTCAACTTAGTTACCAATAATATTCACTTTTTGGTATCTTGGGGTTTTGAATTTTTACTAATACAATATTGTACCCCTATTATTATTAATTTATGTTCCATATTTTTATTTTTATTTTTACTTAATTTAAAGCCTTTTATTCCTATGTTTCTATTAAACTTTGTAATTTAGCATTTACTGTTCTTATAATCTCATCTGCGAAGACAATTATCATTTACCAATAATATACATCATGGAGCATCATTCTAATTATTTGTAGTCAACTCATTCATAACTAAGGCAAGAAAATAGACTCAAAGTTGACTCTTAGTGTAGTCCTGTTGGAATTTGAAATTCAATAGATTTTCCCCTAGGAGATCTAATGGCAGTAACAACTTCATCATGCATGTATTTTATCACGCTGATGTATCATTTTGTAACCTTTCTCTTGGACCTCCATTATATTATAGCTCTAGGCATCCAATCATAAATCTTTTCTAAGCATATAAAAACTATATAAAAATATCTCTTTTTGTCTCTGTACTTTTCTATTAACCTCCTAAGTATTTTGCTTCCATGGTGGATTTGGTAGGCACCAACCCGAATAAAAGAAAAAAAGAAAAGAAATACTATGCAAAAAGAAAACCTTTTGATCTTAATATCAATTCTAAATTGATTCACTCAATGTCATAGTCTCTCTTACCCTATTACATAATAGCCTATTTATAAACATCTAAATGATGGGAAACATGAAGGCATAGAATGGAGATAATTTAGGGTTTAGTAATCTAGTAATTTTTGCAATATCTTATGCATAATTAGGATATTCTTTGATTGTACTATTTTACATTTAATAGCTTTAATGAGGGTTTTCCTAGATGCTATAAGATATTTTGCTAAAATTATGTAATATGATTAAGGTGACTATGATATTGAATTTAGTTTATGCTTGATATTGAGGTCAAGATGTTTTCTTTTTCTTTTGAGTGTAGCCTTTCTTTTCTTTTATTTTATTTGGGCTCTTTTCTTCTATTCGTTTACAATCTTGCTAGTCGCATCGCTTCTTTACACACACACACACATATAGTTATAAAATGCTTTTTCTCCATTCTTCAAGCATTTCCTAGTCATTATGATCTTATTAAAAAATTTTGTTAATTAAGGCACTCCCACTTCAGGTAGGCATTTTTACCCCTCAACAGGGATACCATCTGGTCCTATAAGCTTACCTGATTTTATTCTTTTTATTTTAGTTTTCACTTCAAATTGTCTTATTTTGTGGTCGAATTCGTATTCTCTATTTGCATTTAGATGTGACCAGATTACACTTTTTTTGAACTTTTCAAATATTTTTCGTTTAATAGATTCTCAATATAAAATTTTCATCTTTATTTAATGTCCTCATTCTTCACCAATACCCTTCCTCACCTTTTAACACTTAGCTTGAGTAAAAGTCCTTTGACTCCTCTAAGAACATACTGAAAAAAATAAAAAGGAAGAAAAGAAAGTCTCTTAACAATCTTTCCAATCTCCTCACTAAACGAATTGTGAAAATGGACATTCAATATGTGTCAAAACTCAAAGGAGCTCTCTTAATCAAAGATGACCATGGGGTTCCCAGATCCGAAGTGGACAAGGGGATCAACATGACAACCAAAACACAGAACATGGCTTTCCAATTTAACCAGTTGCCCCATTTTTATGAGACCATTTTAGGCACTGACATGTAAACCTAAGTTGGTCTTGAAACATAACAACACTCACCATAGCTATCTTTATCCCTTCTTCCTTAGCTTGACTAGTGTATCTTCGGCAAAAAGATGAGACACTGGAGTTGCAATGTCATAGATTAGATTATTCTTACCACCTTATCTACTAAATGACTAAGAGTTTTGATAACAATGATAAAAGGAGGAACAAAGTGGCATCCCTTTTGATAACGATGATAAAAAGGAGGAACATAGAGGTACCCCTCAAGCCCTTAGAACCCATAAAAAGCCTGTGGAACTCCATTCAAAATTATCGAGAACGTAAATGCATATACCTATCTTTCTTGTTCAAAAAAAAAAAAAAAACTAAAACTGTATAGACAAAATTTGATCTAAGTCCTCCATTGCACCCAAAACCCGCATACATTAAGCACATAGGAAGATTACAACCTAAGAAGCATGAACACTACCATGAAGCAAGTGTGTCGTGTTGGACACTTGTGTCGGACACCAACAGTCTTCGGACACTTTTAAAAGCATGTCCGATACTTCTTAACTATGTCTTAGTTAAAAAATTAAAATTATAATATCAGACACCTTCTCGACACTTGTGGATATTTCGATAACACTTCTTGAACCCCCAGAACACAACTTATATGATGAATTTCTTAATATAATATTTTGGATTCATCAAAACGCAACCCATGGTTACTAGATATGTGATGAAACATTGATAAAATGAAATACATATCCTTTTAAGTTAATTAGTAATATTTTGCGTTTTTTTTTTATTATTTTTGAATAAATTAGTTATATAAATAAATATATTAAAAAAATTTAATGTGTCCTAAACATACTATGTCTTGCATTTTTTTTTTTGGAAATTTGTCGTGTTGTCTTGTCCGAGTCGTGTCGTGTATCTGTGTTCATGTTATTTATATTCCAACGCATAAGCGTAAGATTTCTTCAATAAATTATTACATAACAAGCCGGCATATAGTTCTATATTGACATCTACTTGGCCGAAGACTGTCTTTTTGCAAGTCTTGATGTCCTATTTAGTAGCTTTAATTTTCTTGCCAGGCAGAAATATGCTTAACTTCCACACCGTGACCTTCAAATTACCCTTACACCAAATCCACAAAACAACTTGTCATTGCGAAAAGGGGTTTTTCCATATCGGAGAGCTCATATTCAAGAAGCCCTGAATGTGATTGGACACTAGTCGAGGCAAACAAATCCTCACTAACTTAGGGAAGTGGTCCTCGTTATGAGAAGAAATTAAAAATCCATCCAACTAGAACATAGAAGGAGATTCTCTTGAATTGCAGCACATGAATCTTCCTTTGTATAAGGTAAATCCATCAACTCAGCCGCAATGAAGTCGAAACATTGCTCTGGTCATACGATCACAACCTAGCCTCTCATTAAGAAATCTGTAACATTAACATGTTCTCAAATACACTTGGGGCAGTTGGATCTGGCCTTCATTGTTCGGTCTACATATCCTATTTCATTGCCTTGTGCCCTACTGAAAAAAGCCATTGGAAATTGTTCTCTCTTCTCCCCCCCTCTTCTCTCTCTTCATGAAACAAATATCCAGATCATGAATGTTTAGAATCTGTATGTTGTCCCCGTATTCATAGTTGGCACAGTTTCCATAATATTATTCAATTTGTTTACTTCGTAGAATATTTAAGCTTATGGCTAGTTCTTTGTTTGATGAAAGAAACATATATCCGTCAATGTATGTTCTATTTTTACATGTTTCTATTTATTTTGGTAGCTTACATGAGCACATCCATTGATGGTGGCCCTGGATGTTTGATGCTGAGATGTCCTGATCCATCTTGTGGTGCTGCTGTTGGTCAAGACATGATCAGTCTGTTGGTATCTGACGAAGACAAGGAAAAGTATGCTCGTTACCTTCTTCGTTCTTATATTGAAGACAACAGAAAGGTATAATTAGCATGTGAACTCTTCTTGTCTTAGTTTAGCTCTAATTATCAAATGAATGTTTGTCTTCGATAGGCCCCCCCGCCTTTTCTGAATTTCTAAGCACATTGCCATTTAAAAAGTAGGTTGACAATTTTAATAAATAATGTACTAACGACACACTAATGCAGTAGTATATAACCTTTCAGTGGAATGATTGTGTTGTATGGTATAGTCAAGTGACATCGTCTTTGCACATGGATAGTGTTTGGTAAAATTAAAATGCCAAAACATGCACAAAAGAATCTTAAAAGCTGGCTTCAACTTCCTTATAACTCTTTTATATGTTTTTGGTTAACCTTTTATAAAATTTTATTTTATTTTCTAAAAACGTGCATCTATAGAGTCATTTATGCAGCAATCTTCTAATTCTTTGAAACCGATCAATTTACTCATCATCCTATCCAATCTAATTGTTCATTTTGTGTAAATTTTAAAGAAAGAAATTCTAGATGTTGGAATCAGATAGATGAATTTTGCAAGTTTTGATTGTTTAATTTTAATAATACCCAGCGTACATTTTCCCAATAGTTATGCTTAAAATGAGGTTATTTATTACAGCTTTTACATTCTATATAATTTTGAATATCTCTTCCTATTTTTTTCATTTTTTATTTTTTAGAAATATATTTAACATCATTTGATACCTGTAAGTGATTGCACACATTTATACGAGATATGCAGTGATGTTTCATTTGAGTTAAACTAACTCAATGACTACACTGCCTGATGTTTGATACTTGATATAAGCCACCTTACAATCATTTAGTGAAGTACAATGATCTGATGTAGCATGTGACTTCATTTCCTTCTCCGTTCTCTGTTAGCAATCATTTCCTTAGTAAAATAGTATAGGGAATCGAAACATTAATAACCACAACACAAAGCCTACTTTGCTCTTGTAAAGGTTGGTTTCAAACTGTTTTTTTGTTGAGTACTACCAAATGAAAAAAAAAACTTTTGAAGGTTCTTCAAGGGAAATATCCACTTTATTTTCACTTAGTTAGAAGTCCTAGGGATATGTACCAGTATTTTAAAGACAAAAAGAAAAGCGATGGAGGCATTTTGACCTTCAAACCCTCAAAAGTGGATTTGGGTAGCTTTTTTGGAGGAGAGTGAAAATTAGGAAGGAATTTTATGGCTGTTGGGCTCAACGGACTATCCAGTTAAATGTTTTGATTTCTTGCAATCGAAGATTTGACCTCACAATTTGTATTGCAGAGGGGTTCATTCGAGTCTTGAATTTTGAGATTTTTGTAGCTATTAGTTTCACTTGTGTCAGCTTCTTTCTATTTTTGACAACTAAAAGTGAAAAAATCCATTCATCAATTCTTGATTTAACTTTGCTGTTTAAGAATTCATGTGTTGACTGACATTTAATTCTTTACACAGTAAAGCTTAAGAATCATATTCTAATGTAAATCAGCTCCATCTTAAGATAAAAAGCATGGGTTGTTTTGATTGTCAACGTCGAAACGTATAAGCTTTTTTTTATTTATTTTAATAGCTGATGAAAAACTGTAAAATCTATTTTAAATATCATTGGATCTTTTGCCGATTTACTACCAAATTAGTAGGCGGTTGAATGTTGACCATCCAATATGTTTTTCAGCCACATTTATGTTTTTCAGTCACATACCTTGTCTGCCATTGTATGTTGACAAAAAAATTTCCCTAAAATTTTCTTGCACCAATGAGTAAACACGTTAACTATTAACTTGTGGAAGCTTATACTTAATTTTTTCATGGTCTGCCCTGAGTTTGTATGACATTGCATTTTGGTCTCCTTGGATTTCTTTTTTTCCTGTTGTCCTTTGTAGGAAAATAATTAATATTAAGTCTCTAGCTTTTGTAATTAATTGTTAGAGATTTACCTATGAAATAATTGCTTAAGTTTTAACGTCATACATAAAATTGATTGGTATTTCCCACCCCAATTGTCCTATTTCTTTTCTTATTTTTTCCTGAGCCCTGTACGCAGATTTCTAGAATTGAAGATGTTTGATATGCAGTGTCAATTTTATGTATGCTGAATGCTTTTGGATTACCCTTGAAATGGATTGTGATTTCAGTGGAAGCAAAAGAATTTTTTCCCCTTTTTATGGCATCCACAGTTTTTAATTTCCCTTTTTCTTACTGTTTTAAATTTTTTGTTTTCTCCCTTATTACATGGCAGACAAAGTGGTGTCCTGCCCCAGGTTGTGAGTATGCTGTTGAATTTGTTGTTGGTAGTGGAGGCTACGACGTTTCCTGCCTGTGCTCCTCTGGTTTTTGTTGGAATGTAAGTTTTTTGTCGTTTGTTTGGAAATTTGTGGTTATAGTTTGATGTTTTGAGGTATATGAGACTAAAGCTTATTGTTTTGAGCTGAAATTGCAGTGTACAGAAGAAGCGCATCGTCCCGTGGACTGCAGTACTGTGGCTAAGTGGATTTTGAAAAACAGCGCAGAATCTGAAAATATGAATTGGTATAGCTTCTGTTGCGTATGAAGTTGTTTTCATCCTTCACATTGTGCTTGCTAATTTTTTTCGTGTTAACATTCTTTTTTTAATTTTATTTTATAGCTAGTAGTTTTTGTTATTATCTCGGGGAAAAAAGGTAAAGTTGGAGGATACTGAAGTTTCTTTTGTATGACTTTTTGTTGATTGATGGGTGGACGTTCTACTTGATGCTTAGCACCTTTCTTTCTTGATGTTTAGCACCATTTTTATTTTTTCTTATCTCAACTGCATCTTCTTTTGGTGATTTTTGTTTATCAGCATAAGTTTGGTTCAATTCTTTTTGGTGTTCTAGGGTCATCATTTAGTTCATCTTTGTACAACCATAGATCTTCACCTAATCAAGAACCTATCATGCACTCTAGCAAGGAAAAAGGAAGAAAAAAACTCGAGAAAATATTAACAAAATTCTTAATGACCAGGACTCTTTAGTTGGCATTTTGAGGTTTTGCAGACATCTATTGGCAGTTTTAAAAAATTGATTGTGGTCTATACTATTTTCGCTCAATATGATTGACAAAAATTAGGCTCAGATCATAAAATTTATTACTAGGTGGGTTAAGATCAGGGGGTTTGTGGGAGCATTTGACTATGGTGATAAACATTCTTTAACCACATCTGAAAATATAAGAAAGCCTGTGTTTGGCATGGCTTTTCCCAAAGTGCCTTTTTTTCGTCTTTTGTTGAATTTTTTTGTCCATGTTTTGGTGAACTTTTTTTTACTTTGCCAATTCCACGGGATGAGAGGAATCTAAAAAGTATGTCCATTTGTGCTACATTTGAAAAGTTCAGTAAAGATGAAACAAATCCACTTAAAACAAGAAGTGTAGGATAAGTGCAATATTGGAAGAGTGGTGTTTGGCCTTGGATCTCTTTTTAGCACTCTTGTCTGAACAATGCTAGGCTTTACTCGAAGGAAGCTATATTTATGTTCTCTCTGTTTTCTTTCCCTTTGATTTATTTTCACACCCACATGCATGTGTGTGTTTTGTGCCTATGTTTGGTTTCCGTGCACTTATTATTTCTGATTTAGAAACTCAACAACTGACAGTCATTTTGAAATATTTGGCAGTACAGCCATATTGAGTTGTTGCAGTAGGTGTTTACATTTTTGTAAGCCTGTGTGCAAGTAGCCAAGAAGGGTTTTTCTGAGTTTCCATGGCTTTTGAAGTTTCCTTTGCTGTTTCATTTGGTTGTTGACTTTTTGTTTGACAAATCAACCGTATGTACAAGCCTAGGATAGTGTAGCACTAGCCCGCCTTCTTGATATCCTGTTTCTGCTGGACCTTTAAACAGCCTGTCAACCTTGCTTAATGTGTTTAATATTCTTCTTATACGAGTACATGCAATCTGTTTCTTGAGGGGCAAAAACTTGGTGTGGAAGGATGAAGAGGGGAATAGTTAAGATAGAGAGGAAGACATACAACCTGGTTATCGACGGGAGGTTGCTATCGGTGAGAGAGAAGGGTAGAGGTCTTCGAAGGATGGAGGTCGCTTGGCTGGTGAAAAAACTAGGAGAAGTCTTGGAGATCAAAAAAGGCTTTGGAGTGGTGAGACGGTGGGAGGGCCTGAGTTTTGTGGTTTGTCGCAGTAGGAGGAGGAATAGTGTTGGTTGCTTTGAGGTAGTGGTCAATGTTCAAAGAGGAGAAAATTGATTTGCATATCGAAATTCTCCATACAACGATGGATGGGGGGGGGAGGGGTTTGTTGTGGTCCTTGTCAATCTTGACCCAAGACCAGAGGAGATCGGATGGCTTATATTAGGAGAAATTGTCTTTGCCAAGGTTACATGGCTGTGGACTTGGCCAGAGGTGAAGTTGGTTGAACACAGTAATGGATCGGATCGCGATGTTGAAGTGGAATACAAATCGTCGGAGAAGACCATGAGTACTTAGACTTGTGCATGGTTGGGCAGCTAGGTTATGGGGATGCAAACCCTATTCCAACTGCCTCCTATCCTGGTTGTTCAATCATTTGAAAACTAGAGTCCATTCTTTGATCATTATGAGTAAGACTCAATAAAATTAGATTAATCCTTTTTTCCGTCGTTAAGGTGGAGAATTGAACCAAGAATTCTCTTTTTCCATTATCAATCGAATCATTGTTCGCGACCCAGGACTCTATTTTATCATCAATTCAATCCATGTTCACGTGTTTACTTTTCCTAATCAATGAATAGATCTCTTTACTTGTCTGACTTAGATGTCTTATTTCTTGAAAAAGTGATTCGATTGGTGGGATTTGTTATGATACTTATGAGATCCGATGATACTAATGAGATTGATATTCAAATATTTTTTCTTAGAGCGTATTATTTGACCCCATAGACGGAGCCACCACCCAACGAAATGTTTCCACTAGAAGCAGAATCCCGTATTTCTTCTAGAGAATTTCCTAATTGCTCTAGATCAACTAGAAAGAGATTTTTTAACTAGAAAAAATTCGGTTTAGATGTAAGATGCCTATCCAGAGCTTTTTGCAACTCAATCATAGATGATGGAGTTATCAAATACTTGACCTTTTTGAACTTTGTCTGTAACTCCCTAGAGGCCTGGGAAACAAAGGAAAAATGTGTATAAACGAGATATCCAACAACAAAAAGAAGGAAAAGGACTGAATAGAGGAACTTCTGAATGACAAGAGTGGAGGCGTTGGATGGTGGAGGTGCTTATTAGCTCTTTGTGTTCCTTTCCAAGGAGACTTCTTATATCCTTGAAGGAGAGTGGGAGCGTGGAGCGAACCCCTGATTTTCTGGATTGGTGGTTGTCATTCAGTGGTAGCTACAAGCCTGGGTTGGGACCTTTGGATTGTTGAATTAGAGATATAGCTCTTCGGTGCATATGTGGGACTTGAAGGTTTTTAGAGCTATTAGTGACCTGTGTTGTAATGCCCCAAACTCGATGTCGCTAACCAACCATTTACAACACACAAAACAAAGAATATGGCTAATAACAAGGTCACTAAACCACAGAGGAAATAATAATGTCTGAATATAAACAGGATTTAATCGACTCGTGAATCGAAATTATAATTTTGTGAATCGTGAATCGAATCGAGAATCATAAGATTTAGTATAAATTAAGAAAGATCATGATGAACAATTTATATGTATTAAAATAAAATGAATAAAACTGATATTTGACAAAATTTATGTAATAAGAATTGGATTATATAATCTAATTGGTAGGATATTTATCTTTGTTATAAGAGATTTTAGCCAAAATCTACTCAACTATAAGATTTCTTACAAATAATAGTATTTTCTCTTTAACAATTTATAAAATGGACCAAGAAACCTCACAGAGAGTAGAATAAGTGAAGAGGGTGGGTCAGAGCTCTTTAAATTAAACATAAATAATTTTAAAATGTGTCTTGTATATTTATTGTTAATAAAAAAGGTTTTGAAAAAAATGTTAGCCATCAAGTCCAACTGATCCACCTTATATCATATTAAACTATATTTGTTTCATCAAAATAATAATACAAAATTTAGTAGATGTGTTATTTTTAAGTATTTTAATTTAGTAGAAGTTTTTTAAGTATTTTGGCACTTTTCATATATACTAAGTAATGTTTGGAGTTCCGAACTAAATTAGTACGGATTCACATTCCCAGGATTAATAGTCTTGGGATATCAAATCCTTCGAATTAAAAGTCCTTACTTTTGTCTAGTGTTGTGCTTGTTTACTTTATAGGATAAATACTTATCCCATGACCTTAGTCCAATCCTTTGCTTATTTTCATGAAGGATTGGATATGAATAATAATGTTGTGACAAAAATGTCCCAGGATTAGAATATCATAAAACACACTTATTTGGTTAAAATTTTTATAAACAATTAACTTCTTGGTTTTCCAGCTTAAAAGGTGTTCCCAGTTCAATCCTGGCAGCATCAATTGTTTGTTATTTTTAGTTAACTAAGACCCTCGTAATTTTTTCCTTTTATTATTTTCCCTTTTCACCATTTCTTGTTTAACAATTGGTAAAGAGCTTGAATGTAATATGTGAAAAAGAAGTTATAAAAAAATGACTTCTAGAAATTTGTACTTAAAAGATGTTCAAAAGTGCAATTGTCTTTTTCAAACATCAATTAGTACACATTACTCTTTAAATTTAATTAAAATATAACAATATTCTCTAAATAATTTTCTTTTACATTTCTATTTATTTTTACTTGATGTCTCTAGAACTTTTGAAAGAAAAATAAATTACTTACCTTTTAGAATTACTAGTTTCATTAATAATTTTCTCATTACTAATTTTATAAATTACTTACATTGTAGAATTATATATCTCTTCATTATTGATCCGAACAATTAAATAGAGCCTCTATGTTTTATTTCATCATCAATTTTTTTTAATAATGGCCAAACAAAAAATAATGATTTTCGTAGCTTTTTTCCACCAATTCCATGCCCACATGCCAAACATAGCTTAGTGTTCACCCAACACATCCATTACATTTGCAAAAATAAGGGAAAAGTAAAGACAAATTTTGAATGATGACTTATTTATTTATTTATTTTATGTTGTTTATTTTTATTTATAGTATTTTTTATATTTTTAGATCAAAGATATTTTACTTTACTAATTCTCCTAATCAAGATAAAATAGAAATTAAAAAAATAAATCATTAATAAATAAAAAATAAATTAATAAATCATTTTTGTACTTGTTTTGTCTTTGGTGAGTTTTAGGGCTTTTGGTGGCTGAATGTTGAGGGAAAATTTGTCATTTTCCACTTTATCCCAATTCCTGACTCTTACTCCTAGCTTCCTCTTGTGACTTGGTTATTCCTTGTTTGTAGGATAACAAGTCCGACCAGATAAATACTCTTGATGAATTTTTATGAAAACGAACATGGGGTTATGTCATGATTCGAACTAATAGTCCAATCCGACCTTGTTGTCTGCCACTCCAAACATGGCCTAAGTTGTATTATAGACTTATAGTATTTTTAAAAAAAATAAAATGTGATGATAGAGGTTTGAAACTTATTTCATATGATAATTATAAAAATCATATTAATTGTAAATATTTAACTGAATAATGAATCGTCACATTTATCATGATTCTACAAGGAAATAGATTCACTCATAGATTCATATTGGGCTATGCATAAATCTTGAACTGAATCGTGAACTAAATCATGAATTGTAAGGTTATGATAACTATGAATTTGAGTACATCAATGTCAAACGTTCTAAAACAAGCCCAAATCCACTCATTAACTATGAAAAGAAACAACTAAAAAACAACCAACATAAATAGGACGACTCCAACTCTCATCTAGACACGCCAAGTAAATAACTTATCACTTTTCGCAATATCCAAATAAATTATTTTCTTCACAAGAGTATGCCACAATGCATTTCAACTTCCCAAACAACTTTCACGTTTAAAAGAGACCACGTGATTACTTAACCTTGCAATCAAGATTTGATTATCAAACATCCAAACATAGTACGTGCGCATTGAATATCCAATTTATAACCCTCCTTGCGTACATTAAGGAGAAAATAATCACGCCATGCGCACTAGGATAAAATCCTCAAGAAAATTACGGTGCTACCACCACTGCCCTACCCCCCACCACCAGCAGTCATACCAGCACTAGCAGAACTAGCAACATTATTTTCAGAATTGCAATCAAATACCTGAAAATGTTTTTGTATGAAAAATATCATTCGAAGAATGTTTTTTTGTAGAAAACGTTTACCCAAGGAAAAGGTATTCCACCGAAATAAATAGAGCATTAGGTATTAATGTTCGTAATTCATTGGGCATCACAAGATCAAGGGCAGAGATGTAAATCGCAGTATTGAAATATGTATTTGTATTGGTGATACAGCCATGTATCGGCCGATATCGGACATCATCAGTGGATACATTGGTTAATAGCAGTCGCAGGTCCAAAATTCCGTCACGTATCGCATGGTGCGATACGTTATGACTGATATGTATAACCCTAATCAAGGGTGTAGTTTTATTTGGGTGTCCCTATGGCATGATTCTACTGTTTGTTCATTCCTAATGTGACACCTTTCTTGAAGTTTTCACTTTTTTTTTTTCAAAGATGGGTAGAAAGAGAGAAATTATCTCTTCATTCTATTTATGTTGAAAGAGTATTCTGAAGGAAGGTAATGTTTAAAGGAGCAAGAAGTTTAAACATTGTATTTGGATTCCAATACGGTCGAACACTGAAGGTGGCTGATTTCTGGTTCAGTAGTCTGATTGGCCAGTTTTGCATAATGTCGTGAAATATAGATTGGAACAGGAAAATCGTGGAAATCTATACAATAATGCCTTGTCATGTATGGATTTTTTTCTCTCCAGAGAACTGGTGGTGGTGTTTGCAGGACTGGTGCTGGTTTTAATCAGTGTGGCGATGCAGTTTTATTACTGAAATACTAGTTTGGTTGACCAGTTATGCATATTATGTCATCTAATTTAGATTGGTAAAGGTTTATATAGGATCTGAAAATTGTTGTTATCTTATCTGAATATAATAATGACTTGTTATATGTGAAAGTATTTATGTTCAGAAACCAGGTGGCCGAGTTTACTGGGACGGTGCTGGTTTTAATCAATGTGGCATTATGGTTTTATGACTGAAATGCTGGGTTTAATGTTATTATTTATTTATAATAGGTGACTGTTGGATTTTAAAACGTATTATATGTAACAGCAAGGAGACACCAGGGTTTCTATGTCTTTGGCGCATTGTTGCAATTATGCTTTTAGCAGTGCATTTTATGGAAAATGAACTTAGTCCTCCACTTTTTTAGGGGTCTGATTGATGATGGTTAATGCATTACTACATTTTTGGTTCACTAAAGAGGGCCTGTTGGTTTTTCATGCTTATAGGACGCTATGAAAATAAAGCAGGGTCCGGATCCTTTCTTTCTTTCTTTCTTTTTTGATGAGAAAGATTCTATGAAGTAGGTTTCTCAATATGTTGGTGTCTTACATATTTCATGAAATACTAAATATTGATGTTATGACTGTCAGGATACTGGCTAATTCCAAGCCTTGTCCGAAGTGCAAGCGACCAATTGAGAAAAACCAAGGTTGTATGCACATGACATGCACGCCCCCTTGCAAGTTTGAATTCTGCTGGTGAGCATTGATACTTATGTTGTGAATCAAAATTTCCTGGACATTTCTTGTCACTTATACATGTTTAATGCAGAATTGTACTTGGTTAATTATTTCTCCTTCAGTAATTTGTTGTTGTTATATGCAAACATGCAAACTTTCTGCATGGTTTGCGCTTTTCCCATTGCATTTTTTCTTCTTAGTAGTTGGCATTTTATGTATTTTCTTAATAATATAGTACATAAATATACTGTGAAGTCACTTGTGCGTTTAATTATCTTCCATGCAGGCTATGCCTTGGTGCATGGACCGATCATGGTGAGAGGACAGGCGGTTTCTATGCATGTAACCGATATGAAGCAGCTAAGCAAGAGGGAGCGGTAATGGAAATTTTCATGTTTGCTTTGTCTTTTAGATGGTATACTAAATTGTTGCTGCCACATTAATTCTCTTATGCTTCGAACATCTGGTGAGTGTTTTTTATCTCTCTATTTCTGTTCTTGTAGTATGATGAAACTGAGAGAAGGAGAGAGATGGCTAAGAACTCCCTAGAGAGATACACTCATTATTATGAACGGTGGGCAACCAATCAATCGGTATGTATAAATTTGTCAGGCACGTCTTGGTTGTGCTACGTATGCCCGGATGCTTGTTACATTCATGTGGAACTTTTTTGGGGTTGCATATGTAAAGGGTATTGAAAAACTGTTTTTCTCTTTTGAAATCAAAACCCTTTTTTAGTTTGATTTTCACGTATAGATTAAATGAAGAACAAAGAACAAACAACCCATGAACAAGCGCACAAGACAAGCGATTTTTACGTGGAAAACCTCAAAAGGGTAAAAACCACGGGACTTATTCAAATCCGAAAGACAAGCACTATAAATGATGTTTTGGTTATATGAAACTCTTACAATACTCAGTTGAATCCTCAACATATTGCTAACAGTCTTGTTGCCGAATCCTCGTGCACCAAATCTGTGGGAGTCTGCCGCTAGAATCCTCCACCGGACTTTTTCACTTGAGAATCCTCTCAAGTCTTGAACGAATCAAGTTGTTGGTTTCTGAACAGTAGTCTTGGAACCTTTGTGATCTCATGTATCTGTCCAGATGAATCACCTTCAAGTCTGTAGTCACCAGGAGTACTCTAATGTTTGTCAAGAAATCGCCCAAAATACCGTACTCAATAATCATCCCAAAAAGCCTGACTGCTGCATAACCCTAACTGAAGATTAATGAAATTTTGCGCACAGGACCGATTGATCAGTGAAAAGACCAATCGATCGGTTAATACTGCCTCTCGGTTTCAGCCTGTTTCAACTGTGCAGACTGACTGTTCTTTTCCTGTAATCAACAGCAAACATACCTCCACGGCCAAATGCACTTCAAAGAACATATAATCAAAGTACCGATTTGTTTCAAAACAACACATGCACTCAAAATAAAAATTTGTCACATATTCACGTTGTCACAGATTTTCCAAAAAGATAATCCGGCGTTAGGAAAATTCCTAACTGGTATATTTAAGGTTTAATGTTCTCAAAGTTGGTATTCCTGCATGGATTTTATTTCTTTAATTTCTATTTTAATGTTCATATTAATGTGTACTAAAAATACTAATTTCTGTTGTGCTGATGTAGTAAGTGTCGATCAAGTCATGTTTTGGTGGTAGTAGAATCGTAGGGTACTCCATCGCTGTTATTAGCTGCTATCAACCTTTGGTATTTGTTCACCTGCTTAATGTGGAGATGATTTGTTCAAGTGTTTCTTTGATAAGATATTTGCTCATTTTAGTGGCAGCTTTTGCCAACTTTTGTTGGGAGTTTTTGTGTTCTTCCTTATGCCAACTTTTGCCAGCTTTTGGCATTCCATATATATATATATATAATATTAGCTCATTTCTGACGTACGAATGCAATATTTCGCAGTAGGAAGTATTTTTGGTTTGCTTATCCAGGGCCTTTTCTCTTTTGTTTGAGACAGACTTTTTCTGTGGGTGGTTTCCCTATGTTTGTGAGGTCTATAGGGGATCAAGGATCATTCTAATATGCTTTTGGGCTTTTTTTTTTTGTAAAATTATTTGTTTAGTGTTATTCTTTTTTCTCCTTTTGAGTATTTTTTAAAATTATTGCAATATTCATTCACTTATTTCATAAAGTATTTTTTTTTCTTTTCTCTTTCCTTCGGGCATAATCTGATTTTCATTCCTTTTTTCTTTGCTGACAGTCAAGGCAAAAAGCCCTAGCAGATTTACATCAAATGCAAACTGTACATGTAAGCAAACTTTCCTTTACTACATTTTTACAGTTTTATTATGTCACTATCAAGGTCTCTGCTAGTGAACAAACAATGGGATGGATGAATTAGGTGGCAGGATTATTTCTTATTTTCTATGACCTCTCATCTCAAATTCATTATTTTCTTGATCTTGCCAAGGATGTACCATAATCAGTGTTGAATGAAGTAACCATTCAGTGGCAACTCTGTTCGAGTGTAAAATTTTGTCAAAATTTGTCATTTAAATCCCCTTAAGTGCCAGAGGTTGTAGGCTATTCCAGCATTTTGTTAACCCATGTTAACTGAATAGTATGTTCATGATGGAATTTTGTAAAATTTGAGTTGATGAATGCTAGACACTTGGCAAGAATATTGAGAAATAGAGAAGATGGATGATAAAGTTGGTTGACGGCGGAATATTAATTGAATTGCTGCTTTGCTATTGTTTGGATGGTATTAGAAAGTTGAAAATAATTTCCCAGTGTTGTGAATTCTTTTTTTTTTTTTGGGGGGGGGGGGGGGGAATTTTCCTTTTTT
>JAOTRH010000027.1:7759560-7777666 GCA_034768845.1 Heliamphora exappendiculata
AGGTGGGAGGTGGGAGGTGGGAGAAATAATTCTATAAATACCATATTATGGCCATGTTTGTATTGATGGATTAAAAGCCCGAATTGAATTATTAATTTGAAGTAGGTTTGTTTTTTATATTTGTATTAAGAGATTAAAAATTCGAATTGATAACCTTTTTTTTCTTCTTTTTTTTCTCTTTATAGGAGGGATAATTGAACAAAGAGAGGATAGAGGGGATTGAAAAAAAATAGTTAGTGAAGTCCTTATTTTCCTATCTTCCAAAGCATACCTTTATTCTACCATGTGAGAGATTTGAGGGATTAATAGTCTAATTTACTGCACTAAACATGGAATTAGAAATTTTTAAAATGTGAGTTCTATTTGTCTTTTAAGGATAGGTTGAAAGCCATAATAGCCTCCCTCGTTCCCCTTTCCGGAACAATTAACTTATTTCAACTAAAGCAATGGATCTTTCTGCCTTTCTCTTATAAGATTATGGGTGAATGTCGTGTGTTGTGTTGTGTTATGGTCGTGTCGTGTTATAACGAACGAATTTATGTTAGAAATTTTTTAATACTAATACTACTCGTTTATAAACAAGTTATCTTATTTAGAACCTAATTAATAATTCATTGAATAATAAGTTTTGTTTAATAATTTACTAAATAATAAGTTTACATTTTTAATTATAAAATCACCTAATTATAATAAATAAAAACTCCTAACAATTTATAAAAATTCTTTAGATAGTTCGAGAAAAAAAAACATGAATTTATGCATAAAGAATTCTAAAGTTCAAACCATTAATGAAAAAAAAGTTTACAAAAAAATTAAATGGGTTAGATGTGTATGTTTTGGGTTTTAACACTAATTCAATATGTTTATTAAATGCGTTATTGGGTTGTGTTATTTTTAATTTTTTATTGAAAAACAGTTGATTTTAATTTTTTAAGTTCGTGTAGAGTTCGAATCGTATTAACATGTCGTGTTAAAAATTTGTACTCCTATAAAAGATAGATTTTACTTTATGCTAGGGGCTTGCATAATTTTTTAAATCCTGTTTGATTGATCGAACTAATAAAGTAGGCTTATATGTTTTCATATGATAAGTAATTTTATGAGACTATTAGTGAATGAATTATTAATATCACATTCTATTAAGTATTATATATTTTATATTTTGTAAAGTTAGTTATTCAATAAATACATAATATTTTCATCACTTGTTGAATTTAAACATTTAACAAGGGAAATATATTTTCAAGGGATATGTAATTTATTTATGTGTCTAATTTGGTCGATCAATCATGCTATTAGTCTTTTGATTGGATTGAGAGAAATGAAAGTGAAGAAAAATAATAACTACGAAAAAAAAAGAAGACAAGACGAGAAAGAGAAGAAAAGTATTTTTTTTTGTGTGGTTAAACATAATTATAAAGAAAAGAGAATGCATAACTTTATATAAAAAAAAGCTATTTTAAACTAACATAAAAATTAAGTTATCAAATAATTTATTTTAAATTCAATTTAGTTTTTTAACAAAAAACGTAAAAAAAACAAAAAAAAAAAAGCTTTTAATTTAGTGTTCGTCAGCAATACCATCATCGCTAATAGGTATCTTTGGCATTGTTGATATTTGCGACGTCGAAATGCCATTGCTAAAAGGCTTTTTGCAACCCTTGCTGTTGCTGCCACATTTGATGTTACAAAGACGACGCAAATGGTTTTTGTGACGGTAGTCCTATTATTTGCGATGGAAAAGGATCGACGCAACGTGCGTAAGTGTGTATTTATGAATTAAAATAATAAAGAATTAAATAGTAAAATTTTTTAATTTTTAAATTGTAAACGATTATAATTTTATAATTAAGTGATGGAGAAAAATAATTTGACAAGTAATTTGAACAAAATAAAAAATTCATCCAATTTTAAATTTGAAGTAATACTAAGCCAGTATATTTTCTGTAGTAAATAAATTGATATAGCTTTTGTTTAAAGAGGAAATTAAATAGGTACTCTATGTTAGAATTTGAATAATAATCTCCGAACACGAATCAAAGTACATCTATACACATACTAAAAAAATTACACAAGAATTTACGCAGTTCAACACAACGTGTTATATTCACGGGTGAAATAAATAATCAACTATAACTATACAGTGTACAATCCTAAATAAAAAATACTAAAAAACTCGACACCCACAATCCGAGCTTTAAAATAAACCATATTTCTCCACTCAAGAGTTATTCTCATACCCCTGATATTTTTTCATCTCTCCCTATATCTCTACTATTTTGATTCACTCTTAACACAAATAACTTGAATTATAAAGTCCTATTTATAGGTAAACCTTAAAACTTAGCCCATATAATTACAAAGCCATACACATGTTAGATTTCTTGTAGATTTATGACTCAAACACAATCCAAATACATATAAATAAAATACGAATTATATGAGTTTATATAATACAAGACATGCACCCATCAATCTCCACCTTGACTTGAATTCTACAAACCACTTTAAAAATAACCGATATCGATGTCAATTCTGCCGTCGTCGTCAATCCATCATACTCGAACTAGTATGGCTCGCACCTCTATATCGAGATGCCCAATACCTATTTCTCGAGGTATTTTAATTGCTAATCATATGTCAAATCAAAAAATCGTTATTTGACTTGACTCTATCTGCAACTAAAATTTTAGTTGCATCTATTGATGATTAGTTTTCTGCCATTAATTGTACTAAATTTCTCTCGATTACCTCTGATTACCCGTAATCAATGCTGATTGCCTATAATCAAACCCGATTTTGAGCCGAATCTGTTTAACCTCATCAAATCATTTAGAATTTAAAAATTCTGATCGTACCGATAAATCTACGACGCTGAAAAGTCTTAAGAGTTAACTTTCTCTAAAATAAATTTGTTATATGTACAAGCCGATATAACAAAAAAAACAATTAATTCAAATTAAACTCTCAAAAACAATTAATCACTTAACACTCCCCCTCAAGCACTTCTAACACTCCCTTTTTTCAGGTGAGACATTGGCGTCGACTCAAGGCTTCATGGTCTACTCACGGTGTTGACTCAATTACGTTTTGGTGTCGACCCCTTCTTATGAGATCAGCTACTAAAAAAATGGTGTCAACCCATCTTGAATTTGGTGTCGACTCTCGAAGTCTGACCTAACCTTCAGAGTTTTGGAGTCGACTCATCTCATTTTGATGTCAACCCAAAATACTTATTTCCGAAAGGAACCTTTGTGTTGACTCAAACTTCTATGATGTTGACACATATAGATTGGAGTCAGGAAATGACTTAAAGTCCTCGGGCCGACCCTTTTCTCTTTGGTGTCAATTCATTGTGCTTTTTGGAGAGTGTCTAGGTGTCGACTCATGTGACTTTAGTGTCGACTTTTAGAGCCTGAAGTCTAGAACTCAAAAGATCACTTGGTGCCAACTTAAAACACTTTGGTGTCGACACAAGTTAAATCTCGCAAAGGGACTGAGCTGTCGACCCATTCTTCATTGGTGTCGGCTCAACGTGGATCGTAGACCAATACTTGAGGTGTCAACCCAAATTCATTTGGTGTCGATTCACTTGAGTTTTTAAAACATCTTAAACAAAACAGTTAAGGTGTTGATCCTAAATTTTAATAGTGTTGACCCTAAACTTTAATGGTGTCGACACACTTGAGAATTTCAAACGTGTTTTGTTTTAAGGTGTCGACTCAATTATTAATTGATATCAAAACAAAATATTATTTTCAAGAACACTAAGTGCCAACTCATTTGGTGCAAAGAGTCAGCACAAAGAGTCAGCATAAGATGTCGACTCATTTAGCATGTAGTGTCGACACTACTTTTTAAAAAATATTTAAATATAATTTTCTTAAATTAATTTATTTTAAAAAATAAATTATTAAAATTATTAAAATCAATTTAAAATATTCTTGGACTAACACTCCCTTTGCTGTTCGCCATCTCTCAACACCACTATTTTACTCTACGTAGAAAACTCTAACCCTCAAAAATCCTCACGGTGATGACGGCAATCAAAATTGCCGAGGCAAGAGAACGACGACGAGTAAATTATTAATTTTTTTTTAAAGTTTGCTTGACCCCTTTGTTAGTATTGCACTTTCATTTTCACAAATTGTATTTTCATTTAAATATAACTTACGGGATTACAAGAATCAAGAAAAAAAGGCTCCTTCAAGAAAATTTATTCCTAAACTTCCTATATGAGATAGGAAAGTCTAATGTTTTAAAAATGGATAAATCAGTTAAAAAAATCTTATCTTAATTTGTTATGGGATTAAAATTATTAAAATAAATATGATAAAATTAAAATTCTTCTGAAGTCTAAAAAATGAACTAATCCTCAAATATTTTTTTATTTTATTACTATTTTCTTTTTTTAATATATTTATTTTCTTACTATTTTTTTTCATAACATAAAAAAAGTTAAATCACATTCTTGAATTTTTTTTCACTACCGAGATACAAATACCAATAAGGATAGTAGCATACACCACACCAAACTTTAAGCCCGATATAATTTTAAAATGAGCTTTTCATAAATAAAAAATAAATTTTTGAGCCATAATTATAGTGTTTGAAATTGTTAAAATTAGGAACTTATATGTTGTAGCTTCTAACAGAAATTATGAGTATTTTGTAAAGATTGTAATTTGCACCTGAAATATAAAAAAATAATCATTATAACTTGTAATAGAAATTATGAATATTTAAAATAGATTGTAACTCGTAATTAAAATTAATAGCAAAAAATTAAAAATTAGTAGTATCAGCTTTGCCGAACACCTCCAATGTTTGACATCTTAAAAAAGTTAATTTAATTTTTTTTCACTTATTTTTTAATATATATATATATATATATATATATATATATTCAATCTCAAACACTAATTTTTTTTAAATAAAATAATTATAAAATTTTTAATTAAAAAATCAACTCTTATAACAAATAAATAATAACACGTAATACAACTCAAACAAAAATAAAAACATATTAATTGAATATTTCAATAAGGCAAAAAGGCAATAGGCCACCATAAAACAAGTGATTGATTAGCCGTTATTTTTATTTTTTATAAATTTTTTAATTATTTAAAAATTGATTTTTTTAAAACATTAAATAATTAAATAAATTATTTTTTATTTTCTTAAAACATTTCAACTATTATTTAATTATTGTTTTGTTTTTCCTATGACCAAAAAATTCTTGCTCTACAAGTTATGGTGGCGTTCTCCCAAACCAACTTGGAAACCAAACGTGTCGCCCACGTGGTCAAGGTTGACGCAGACTACTACGTTGCACTCGAAGAGGGATGAAGAGTAATGATTTCGTAGTTTCAGAGCACCGTGTGATGTTATTTATGTCACGTTTTAATTTGATGATCGCCCCGTCTAGCTAAATTTGTTTATTTACTTATAAGTAAATTTAATTAAATTAATTTTTTTATTTTTAGTAAATTTTTTTTTTATTTAATTAAATTTTTATATTTTTTTAGACTCTTCTTATTGAGATGAGTCGAAAAAATAAAAAATTTTGATCAAAATATTAAAAAAATTTTAAAAAAATAAAAATAAGCAAAAAATAAGCAAATAAACCAAATAAACAAATTTATAAGTAAAATAAGCAAATAAGCCAATAAATAAGTTCACCAAACGGGGCCTATGCAATAAAAAGTATTTTGTATAAAATAATATAATTTCATTTTTATTAGTTAGATAAAAAATAAAAATAACCCACTTAATGTGTATTAAATATTTTTATTTAAAAATAATATCACGTAAACTATGCTGTTCCTTTAATGTGTATTAAATATTTTTATTTTTTAAAAATTTCATATAAACTATGCTATATGATGCTTTGAATATTTTTGTTTATTTTTGTTTTTAATGAATATTTTAATAATATTTAGTTTATTGTTTGATTTTTCTAATTCAAAAAGTAGAAACCTTTGACAAAATAAAGAAATAAAAAAAAATTAAAATAAATTAATAAATTAAATTTATATTTAGTTATTTTTAAATAAAAGGAAAAACGGTTACCTCGGTTTTAGTGGATTTGTTTCACTATGATTAAAATAGTTATATTTTTTAAATTCTCTCATCACCATAGATTAAAAATAATAAATAAAAAAATTAAATAAAAAAAAGAAAAAACTTTGTAAAAATCTTAAAATCCTTTTTTGATCCCAAACATTGTGAGAACCTTTCCATATGAGTATACATTTATTAGAAAGGCGACATAATATGGCATCTTGAACAATGGACGGACACCTCAAATAGAACAAGTGAGTGGGTGAACTTATTTTTGTTGAATAATTAATATATTAAATTATTAATACTCATATTATATGAATTAAAAATTAGTATTGCATTTTTGTAATAAAAGGTATTTGGTTAAGAGGATAATAACTTAAAAGAAAAAATATTTTAGTAAAATTATTTTGAGATTGCAAAGAAGTAGGATAATAATTATTTTTGAGATTTCTAAACACCCTTGGATGGTGGAATAATAATAGTTTCAAAATAAGGGACTTATGGTACTTAAGAAAGTCAAAAAGATAATTTAATTCTCCTTTCAATTTAACAAATTAAACAAAAAATTATATGTGATTATTCTCATATAATTTAATTCCCACCCTCTTAAAGCTCAAACAAGTAAGGTCACAAAAAGTTTACCTAATCAGTTATATATATATATATATATATATATATATATATATATGCACTTAGCACTTATTTTTTGCATCGGTCTCAAATTCGTTAACCGATGAGATCTAACACATGTATTTGATTATTTGGTGGGAATCTACATAATAGTAAAGATGTTAAGTATTTTGTGCTAGTCAAGAATATTATTTTTGATATTGTTATTATCTAGATATGTCCTTAGAGAGTAAACTTATATAAACTCATTATTTGATATAGTAAAAATTTGAAATTAAACTTTGATCCTGTGATTTTTTTCGTAAGGAATTTTTCACGTAAAATGTGGTGTCTTGCATTTTATTTATTATTTCTTATATTGCTCTTGTTCATTTTATTTAATCACACACCCACAAAAATATATTTTGCAAATATTTGATTAATTATTCCCAACAATAGTGTTAGACCTTGGTTTAGATACAATCCAAATATATTTGATATGAAACCACGTACGAAAGATGTTCTTTATACTAAATGCTTCTATCTACCTACTAATTAAAAGTGATAACAAGAATTTAGAAAGTAAATAACTTGTCCAAGTTATTATTTTTTGGGAGTTCATGTCAGAGGTCCCATTTTGTTAGTTTATTTTGGGATAAGTCTCATTAAAAAATATATATTTCATTAGGCCATTTTGTCTTATCATTTACCAAAATTACTCTTATTTTAAAGATTCCATTCACGCTATTCCAAATCTCTCAAACCTGATAACTATTATTCCATATTTGTCGCCAAAGCAGAAGAATACGTGTCTCAACTGATTTATCAATATTTGAATATATTGATTTGAAGATCTTCACGACCTTGTTTCAAAAAGAACTTATCGATTCATCTATATCAAACGGCGAAGAATGACTCTAAAGAGTAAGTAATGAAAATCGAATATTGCATCTTTCATTCGTGAACCTTAGGTGCAATAATCTCAGTATTTAGTATTTTCTCTGCATTTCTAAATCGTATTGAGAGTTTTTATTGAACTCATTATGTAATATTTACCCCTTATTATTTTCGATTGTCACGTTACACATAAGTTATGTTCGATTTTCTCATTTATTTCGTTGCATACTGAAATGTTAAATTTTCATTACTGAATTCTTAATGGAAAGTATTCTCATTGCAGCGTGTTGACATTTACAATGAGAATGTTCTCATTAAACTGTAACAATTATAACCATATTTTGTCATTAAACTATTAAATGAGAATGTAGCATAGTGAGAATCTTCATAATGAGAATATTCTCATTTTCCATGGTAATGTGTTATCATCCCAAAAACTAACTGTTACAATCAAAATTTCTATAAAATTGCACTGTATTTTTATTCGTAAATGAATTCTTAATGAAATGTGTTAAATAATTAAATGAGAATGCGGCGTAATGAGAATATTCATAATAAGAATATTCTCATTAAATTGTAACGTAATGTCGTGAATTAATTTTTATTGAGTGTTGATTCTTTGAAGATTTTTTCACATGAGAAAATTATAAAAATGAGAATATATTGCAATGAGAATGCTCTCAATGAAATGTGTTCTCATTATGTTTTCATTGACATTTATAATAAGAATGTTCTCGTTAAATTGTGATATTCATAATTGTATTTTATCATTACACTATTAAATGAGACTGTGGCATATTGATAATGTGCGTAATAAAAATGTTCTCATTAATTTGTGTCATAATAAAAATATTTTCATTAAAATGTTCTCACTGTATAAATATTTATATTAGAGATCTACTGTTACTGCGAACTTATGGCGTTACCAAAATTCAGAATAGAATTTATAGCGTTACCAAAATAGATTTAATATACACAGAATCTCTTTGCGTTAAATATGGTATTTTAAAATTCAAAATACCATATATATAATCCCTATATATTCCATATATATAATCCTTATATATATATATATATATATATATATATATATATATGTGTGTGTGTGTGTGTGTGTGTGTGTGCGCGCGCGCGTGCGTGCGCGCGCACGTATGTATAAATATGCAAAAGGGTAAATGACAATATAAAAGTTTGAAATAGAAATATATTTAATAGACACTAAATTTATGATCTATTGGCATTAAAAATGAAAATTTAAAATTTGAATTACCATATTTGATCTGCATATATGTAAAATGGTATTTTCGTCTCCAATTTTGAAAAATTTCAAATATAAGACCTTTTGAAATATTTTGAAAATGATTAAGATCTATCCCATAACATGATCATAATATAGTACTTATAATTAATTATCCCTTATTTTAACATCAATTATATTCTTTTCTCTTTCAGAAAACAAAAAAGTAATATTACTCTTTACTCCCTCCATGCCAACCAAGCAAGAGAAGATATACCCTCTTCCCCTTTTCTTAATTTCCTATCCTCTCCTCCTAACTCATAGCCATAGCTTTCCCACCCTTTCCTTCTCAATTTACCAACTCTTTAGCAGCCAATGAACTTTCACAACCACAGGGAAAAGCACAATTTGAATTTGAATTTCTCAATTTTTTGCTTTTCCAAAATTATTGGTTCTTGTCAAGCAATCTCCAAAATATGGTTTTGTTTTTGCATATAACTTTTTTCGAATTTTAATTGAATCAATAAACAATAATATCAAATCATTCACCTTTTGTTCACTTTGGGAGCTTTTGTCCAAAATTTTCAATATAGATTTTATTTTTTAAAAAAGAAAAAACTGTGCCAACTTGTTTGTTATAATTTCTATCTATATCTAAAATAATTTTAAAACTAAAAAAGTTATTTTTATAAGCACTTTTTGGTGCTTTTGGATGCCATTTTTATATAATTATTATTTTTTTAATCACAAATGCAACTGTAACAAAGTGGGGAAAAAAGTATAGAAAGAAACTTTTCCTTAGAAAAAATATTTAATTGAAAATCTTCTTTTTTACATTTTTTTCATCACATAGTTCCAACCCAGCTTGTGATACTGTGTTAGTTGGAAGCATCTGAAAAATCTGTATGCGCACACAATAATGAGGGCATAAGATATTGTTTTATTTAAATAATTATTATCTAAACGCATAGGTTATGTTTGATGTGTCAAATTGAATTAGAGAAATATGACGGATAAATAGCATATAAATCTCACATATTTTTTAATAAGAACATTGGATAGTATTAAAAAATATATGAGATTTAGAACTGAAGAGTCAAAAAATAATTCAAAGAGGTAACATGCTAGAGTTATTAATCACAAATTTGGACTATCAATCCTCTCGGTAAAGAATTAATAGTCCAATCTAGTATAAATAAATATTATAAATTTCATTATTTTTAGTTCAAACTTTTTAATGTGTTACGCTAAAACGTTGTTAATTGAATACGCGCTTATCTTGAAATTACTAATTTGATGAAGAATTTTTTCACTTTTTATTTTTTATAAGAAAAGCTTCCACTATCTTAATTTAAGAGATATGAAATGGAGATCACCCCTAATGGTTTATTATGGGACTCAAGCTCATAAACTCCCCAATTAAAAAAAAATAGAAAGATCCCATTAAGCTACAAACACCTTGACCAATTTCTTTACTTAATTGGGTTTCCAATGAAGCAATTAGAAAATAAAAAGAAAATAAAATTGTAAGATGACAATTTTTTGTCCTCACCCTACCCCTCATCTCTAGTTTTTTTTAAAAAATAATACTAATTTTCTTGCCCTTAGTAAAAAGTTCAGAGAAAACGTTGTTTATTTTTTTTGATTTATTTTTTTTCATCTTATCTTTAATCATCTTAAATACACAAAAATATTATATTTATTTATTATTTTTATTTATATTTCTTATTTTATAATTTATAATTTGAATCATTTATTAATATTATTTTTTAAAACTATATCGTTTCATTTTGGGTTAGTATCATTTTTTTTTTTTACAATTGAGAAATACCTTATGTTATAATCCCATCTTCTCTTTGTTTTTGCTTTTTTAAATCACTTTTTCAAGTTTTTTCTCCCCACCCCAATAATATACCAAATAAAAATAGAATATCATATTTTGAAGAGTAATTATTCAATAGTTTGAAAATATTATGTGATATTATGTAAACCATAGTCCTGTTTAATACTATAGAGAAAAATACTACGAATATGATATGATAATCCATTCTTATTGAGCATATAAAAGACTAAAATATAATATATTTAATATATATTAATACTTTTTATTTATCTAGATTATTAGAAAAATAATACTACCAAATACTTGAAAAGAACTCAATAATTTCTCTATTGGGCATACTAACCAGGTGATATTACATTACGTAGTAGTTTTGACAAATAAATAATCATAACTTATATTTTGTGAGTTACCTTTTATCTTTTAATTTATGTAATAAAATAAATGTATTTTTAAAAAAATGTATTCTCTCTCTTACACATATATTAATAGTTGAGATAAATTTAAGCTTATATCTAATGATAAAAAATACAACTTTAGAAAAATATTATATCTTCTCATTTAATGCAGTTGATTTGAAAAATTATTATCTCTATCTTCGTTTAATATCATCACTCTCTTTAATTTTTTTCCTAAATAAATAGCATATCTCTTCAAAAAATAGGTTTTCAAAAAAATATAACTTCAAAATGTTTTATAGTTTACATTTAATAAAAAAATGCTTTGGAACTTAAAAAAAAAATAAAACAAAATTTTCGAGAATTTGTTTTCTTTCTAAAAAATAAATCTATTTTATTGAAGAAATGTTCTTTTGGATACATTCAATAAAAAATTATTGAATTAATTCTTTTTTAATACAAGAAAATTTGTATTATGTGACAACTTAAAATGTATCTTTTTATAAAAGCTAATTACTATTTTTTCTGGAGAAAATGTTTTTCTTTCCATTTGAAAACTAAAAATTAAAATTATTATTTTCCCATCTACAAATTTAAAAATAAAATTGTTATTTCAGTTACTTTTAATAGGAACTTAGTTTGAATTATTTTTTATTTATTAAAAAAATTATTTTATGTATAAAAAGAAATTGTTGATAGATGAAATTATGGTAATTTTCTAATTCATTCTATATAGTGTAAAAAAAAATTGGAGCATGAAGGTTATAATTGCAAAGATATTTAATATATTATATATGGAGAATGACAAAGTTATGTAAACTATTTTTAAGATTTATCTTTTATTTTTTTTATTGTTAATAGGGGTTTGAATTAAATTTTTTTTAATTAAAATACTATTTTTTTGTGCGAAAACTTGATTGGTTGATAGATTGACTAATAAAGAGGTTATGAGTAATTTTTAATTTAATCTTTAAATTTTACATATTATAGGGATTTATTTATATTTATTTTATTTATTAAAATTTTAAGCATTTTAATTATAATAATAATTGTTTTAAGAATTCAACAATTTATTTAATTTATTTTTTATTTTAATATTTTATTTTTTTTATTAATCACATTTTATGTACAGTGCGAGAGCCCTTTAATAATTGAGTAAAAAAAATTAATTCAAAATTATAAAATATTTTGTTAAAAAATTAATTTGGATCAATTTTATTATAAAAAAATTATACAAAACCTCCGTTACTAGATTTTTTATGTAAATTTTAATTGATTGAATTGTTTATTTTTAATAATTGATCCAAAATACTTTAAAAAAATAATTATTTTTAAAAAAATTAATTTAATTAAAAATACTTTTAAACACGAGTCTAACTCTAATTATTCAATAAAAATAAATTATCATCTCAACTATAAAATTTGTAGCACACGTAAATTTAGCACACGATAAGCATGGAATAATTACTCTAATTGGGCCGGTTTTGATATTCTTGAGGAAGTAGAGAACCTTAGTAATTTGTGCGACGGTGCAAGTCTGAAACGAACCTTCTTCCTCTCTGTGAGTTGATTCGCTTCGATTCGATTCTGTATTCTTTTGACTTATAAATAGCCATCCCCGAACGGATCTCTTTTCGCTGAAATTTCACGTTTGATTTTTCGATTTTGGGTCAATATAAGCAGCGTCTTCGTCGTTCCACCATCGGATTCAGTTTCGATACGGTGATTAATCGCCGCCATTGTGTGTGTGTTTTTTTTTGGGTACGTTTCGACTTCTTTGCTCCTCCGATTTCACGTTAATTCGTCTGGATGCTATTGTTACTTGCATAGGATTCTGGGTTTTACTTTGGGATGAAATTAAAGATCGTGCGTTTGTTTGGTTTTCCTTCTGGTTTTCTGGAAACCGGTTTTTTTAGTTTTGAATTTACTTATATTCCATTCTTTTTTTTCGATTGTGTGCTTCTGTGATTTTGTCCTTTGTTCAAATCCAAATAAGGGGTTTTTTTTTTTTTAACAATCTTCCACTTTTCAATTTCCAGTGAAGATTGGAAGTCTTTTGGTGTAGGGAAAAAGGGATTTTCTTGTAAATCATGGTGAAGGTTGGACTGCTGGGGGGTCTCAATTGGATTGGAAAAAAAGAAGAAGCAAACAATTGATGAATAATTTACAAATGCCGGTGATCTCATAAGATGACCTACGTCCTAGATGCAACTGAAAATATAATTAGTTTCAGTTGATATCATTCTCAAATTTCTAATAATTGATGAATATTTAGTTTAATTTTGTACAAAAATGTATTCTGTTGATTGTTATGAAAAATCTTTTCCTTTTGTGCTGTATATGTTATTTGATTTCGTTAATGGGTTTTGGACCCGAACGCAAGCTACTTTAATTGAAGTAATGGGCTAGTTTTTGTTTTGATTTTCAATGGGTACTAGATTTAGTTTCAAAAGGCTTCCTTAGTTTTGTGAAATTGCTATGTTTTTGTTTGTGTTTTTGTGAGAAAATATCTGATTTTTTTCTAAACACATTTTGAAAAAAAAAAAACAATTCTGGAAATATGTTCAATTTGTGGTTTTGTGAAAGTTTTGGTTGTAATTTTTCAAAGTATGTTGAAAAATTATTATAAGTTTTAAACTAACGTACTTAATTAGCAAAAGCCACGTTATTTGTCCTAAAGATTTGTCAAAATTAGTTTAAAGCAAATCCTCTCACAAAACTCTCTCCAAGAAAATAAACCAAACATAAGTTTGTGAAATTATTTTTTGTTTTCTATGTGGAAATTAAGTTTCGGGCAGCCATCGCTTGTTTGTTGGATTGGTTCAATGCTAAAGGCAAATAGTACTTATCAGCATGCCTGGTCGAGGCCGTGCTTGTATTGATGAAAAATGCTATTTGCCGTATCCGCCTCTAGTGTTGTGGGATGGGTTCAACTCATGGAAATCAACCTCTCCATGACTTCTTTTTTTTTCAGCGAGAGCATTGTACACCGAATACAAAGTCTTATGGGTTCTAATAAGTGACTTAGAATGTTTCCTGTTCTGGGTTCTGATTTATGTATTGTTGATATATAACTTGTGTGGTGGTAGCTTAAGACTTCTTTTGCAAGTATTTGTTTGAAGCACTTACAGGTTTCCATTACAGAGGATTTGTGCTCTAGGATCAGGATACAATGCGTGCTCCATCACTGCTCGCACAGTGCTTGCCTGGCTTGGTACCCCATGACCGGGGTAGTCACACCATGTTCACCGTGTCCGAGAGAGATGTGAATCTCCCTTCACCAGCTGTGGAGATTCTTCCATCAAAGGTATAGTGCTCATGGGATTACTATAATGCATTTTGGATTTCCACAGCTTGACTTGAAGTTGAAGCTTGAAACTGAAGCACTCATCACTTTCCTTTGTGCAGACGGCACACCCTTTCAAGTATGCTGGGGAGAATATAGACCTGCAAGGGCTCAACGTGTTCAAGGTATTTTAAGTACTATTTAAATGATTTGTTCAAGGTATTTGTTTTTAAATATGAAAATTACTTGTGTAAGTTCTACGGCGTTTAAGAATTACAATTTAACAACATTGCAGCAACTAGTTATATCATTGATTCCCTGTGTCCGGTTACACCATTAAGACTGTAAGAAACCCAACCGGAGGTTAACCATCTCATGTACTAATGTTTTGAGTATTTTGACTTGCTGTCAGAATTTGATGATTTGGAGATGTGTCGGGCTTAGAAAATAAGGTTTTGAAAAACTTTTGCTGGTAAATAGACGTGCTTTGTCGAATACAAAATCCTTGTTTTTTCATTTTTCTACCTTTTTCCCTCCTTGGCAGGGGAGGTGTGCAGAGGAGATGATGAGAAGGTAGAGTGATTCTGTTGTGTAGATCACACCTTCTCTTTGTGGATGGAAAAGACAAGATTTATATGGGAGAACTTGACTTAACTATAACATATTACATTATTGCATACCCTTTAGTATTCAGATTTTTTCATTTTTAATGCTCATTTAAAAGTTTGCTGGTCAGTACAATGTTTATGGTGCAAAACTCTTTTGGCTCATCCTATATTGGTTTGGCTCATCAACATAAGTGTTATGCACTTATGCGTCCCAGGAGTCCTAGAAAATAAAGATTTTTCATGTCAGAAACTTAAGAAGAGAAATCTTAGCATGTTCATGTTTCTTGTTTGTTTTAAAGCTTAGGAAGGAATTTTAGACTTCTTATAATTGAAAACCTGCTTCCATTTGGGCCATGTACCTTTTGTATCACAGGTTAATATTAGGATTAAAATTGATCGTACCTATTTCTCCCTCTTGCAGGGAAGAATTAGTGTTGCTGATATAATCAGTTCTGCGGGATGCGAAATGATATCTGCAAAACCTGATGGTAAGAAAGTCACTTCTCAGCAGTCTTGAAGTTGAAAGTGAAGTTGTTTGTTTGTTTTTCTGTGATCAAATGCATGAAGATCACTGTTGATTGAAGAAACCAATTCAAATCAAACCTTAATATTGGAATAATTACATTATTAATTCATTAGATTTTAATTTTAGAAAAATTAACCTGGTTTTGTGCAGGACTGCTGAAATCTTGGGACAGCTCAATTGATCTTGTTAATGTCCTTAAGCATGAGATTCGTGATGGGCAATTGAGCTTTAGAGGCAAAAGGGTACTTGAGGTAATTCAATCTTAATCTATGTGATTTCAACCCCCACCGTTGCTAGTGATTGACAGTTGCTGACATATTGCATTTATGTTTTAGCCATAAGAGGATAGTTATTTCATTGTACCCAAAATGATATTTTTGCTTTAAGGTTCTCCAAAACCACTCTCGGTTTATAAAGCAGATCAGAGTTTCTGCCTTAGGATTCACACAATCAATCCATTTCCTTAGTACATTGATGCATGGACACGCACACTCGTACACCAATTTTTATAGAAGGTAGATTAATCAAAGGCATGTGTGTTAGGATTACTTTCTTTGTTTGTTGTAGTTCATTGTGGGTCTCTATTCTAATTCTTCTTTTGTAATAGGAGGCAAGAGGCCTGGCTTGCCTTCTAGATTTGTCTCATGGCCACACAAGTTGGTCATGTATTATTATTTGCCTATAAGTTGCTTCACATATGTTCACCATACCCACTTTTGTTTGGCAAAATTCTTCTCCTCTTGCTAATCTGGACGAAGTTATGAATCAATCCATATAAAGGGATTAGATTTTAAGTTGATTCAGATTCTGTAAACTGGCCACTGAACCACTTTTCCTATTCTTATTACTTTCACTAGAGTCTTTTTGGTTATTTGAAGTTGCTGCCGTTCTACTGCCTCTCTTCTTTTCTATTGTAGTACTTGAAAATATATTGTATTTGATTATACCACTTTTGAAGTTCAGAATTGATTTTCTTTTTACCCCTTCTGGTGAATCTTTCAGCTTGGTTGCAGCTATGGCCTTCCAGGAATCTTTGCTTGCCTGAAGGTATATTAATTTTGCCTAGCTGTGTTCTATCCTAGTTTTGTACAATACTTAGTTGACATTCATAAAAAGTATCTAATGAATTATGAATTCAATACATCTTATTTAGCTGAAAGACAGATATAGCTTGTTGAATTTCAAAGTATGACTGAGCCATTTAGGATTATTTTCATTACCAGCATAGGTTTGCATGTGCTCGCTGAGTTTTCAAATTAATGTTTTTGAGTTAACCTGGGTTTTTAATGCTCAAAATTATATTTCAGAATTTTTTGGACAATATTGGTAGTTTTTCTTCTAGCAATTTCTTATAGTAGTCTCGCCATTTTAAAAGAATTACTCAAGTTTCAGATGGCTTGAATTATCATTTAGCCATTTAAGGTGGACCCCCTTGATATTGGATCCCAAACTTTTGTAACAAAGCCATTTCACAAAATTTTTAAAATTGAAGGTATTTCCTTTCTAAACTGTACATGAACTATTTGTGTAAGAACATAGTTGATGGAATTTTCTTTATAAATTTTACTCCCTTGTCTGTAAGTACTGGTAGATTGAATTGGTAGTATAATAGAATGTTTGTGCGTAATATATATAAGAGAATTGGTTATTTTATGAGAAACAATTATATGAAATTGATTCCTATATGAAATTGATTCTTGTATAAGATTTTAAATTCTTATGGGGCATGTTTGATTGATCCGATTAAATGTAGGATCAGATTGCATATCTCACATGTTTGTATTTTCCTTATTTGAATACAACAAGTAGTGGAAGGATTACGTATCCATGGGATAATTAATCCCACAAAATGTGATATATACAATACTTAAGAGTTAAGAGAACGTAATATTAATAATCTTTTCACTACTAATCCTATGAAATTACTTATCTTGTAAAGCCTTATTAATCCGATCGATTAAAGGGGACCTTAATTTTTTATCAGTTGCCAAGATTATATTGTTTCAAGCGTTACATGCTTTTTCGAGCAGAATTTTACTTAGGCGATCTGAACTTGTTCTAATTCATTTGTTAAACTCATTACAGGGCGCTGCTACAGTACACTTCCAAGACTTTAATTCAGAAACTATAAGATGCACAACTATCCCAAATGTCCTGGCCAATCTTGAGCAGGTCCGGGACAGGCAAAGCCGACAGCTAGGGAGCCCCCTAACTCCGTCGAGGCAAACTCTGGCCCCAGCGGTGCATTTCTATGCTGGGGATTGGGAAGAACTCCCAACGGTCTTGTCTGTTGTGAGGAATGATGGATTTGAAGGTCCGACAGCAACGAGTCTCAGCTTTTCTGAGGAAGATTTTTTGGATGGTTGTAGTAGCCAGGACGGTAGCATCGTAGGGCATGAATCTTCCTTAAGGAGATCGAGGAAGCTGTCAGGAAGCAGGGCATGGGAAAGGGCTAGTGAGACGGATCAAGGAGAAGGGGGCTACGATATTATTTTGATGACAGAGATTCCGTATTCATTGACCTCTCTGAAGAAACTATATGCTCTAATAAAAAAGGTTAGTCGGTTTCTTTCTGGCCCTGTTTTTCTATTCCTTTGTGATATGCATTCAACTTAAATGCAACATAACCACGCACCACC
>JAOTRH010000027.1:7777766-7808702 GCA_034768845.1 Heliamphora exappendiculata
CCCCCCCCAAAAAAAAAAAACCCTGCCAGCCCATTTCTTGTTCTTTTTGGTGGAATCTTCTCTTCATCCTTGTGTATCTGAGTAAACTGTGACACACCTGTGGCGATCGAGCAAACACTTCAAAGGTCCATCACTCAGACCCAGGAACAAACTATTCAATGCTCTTGTGGATTGGATTGGAACAATGCTCCACTCAAATCGATAAGTGACACATCTTTACATTTTGGACAAAATACACATAAAAAGTGATGGACTTCACCAAGTATACTAATAATTGTGAACTTAGAGCACCAACTAGATTTATTACTCCAAGAGCATTGACTAATTACTCCAAACCCAGAAACGCATCTCTTTTGACATCCTGGATCTCTCTCCCTGTTGATTTTGATTTTGGACATTTGCTTGTTAGGTTAGATCATTTTAGGCACACTTCTGCTGGTGCTTGTTCATCAATCGTCTGGAATCTCTAAGGTGACCATTAACCATGTTGGGGGGTTGGCCGCTTCTACCCTATTTCAATTGATCGGGGACCACTAACGTTATTTGATTCTTCATTTTTTTTGTTGCATCGTATTCGCACTTGAGTTTTGTTCTCTCTCCCTCTGTGCTTGTTCTTGTTGGTGATTTTTCCTCTGTTTTGGACCACCAGTGCTTGAGGCCTCCCTACGGAATACTACTCTTGGCCACAAAAAAGAATTATGTAGGCTTCAACAGTGCAGCGCGGCAGCTGAGAAGTCTTGTGGACGAGGAAAGCATTTTTGGAGTCCATTTAATCAAAGAGATGAACGATAGAGAGATCTGGAAGTTTTTTCTGCGATAACAAAGGTATTAAAACTTACAGAAACCGGTGAATCGTCGAAAGTTTTAGGTTTCGTTTTTTCAGTTTTACTCGAATTTGTTACCAAGTATTTCATTAATTTTTTTCCCTATGTCAATAATAACGGCTCAGAATTGAAAAGAGAAGCTGGTGGATTCTTATTTTCTTGCTTCAGTTTATTCAAATTTGTAAATCAAATGATTGCTGAATTGATATTTTCATATGAAAGTGCATTCCAAATTTGGGGTATTTTCTTTCTAAATTTATAGTAATGTTCCTGGGTTTTTGGCTCACTGTGGACCAAATCCTTGCAAGTTCTAATCTGGACCAGGATTTGAAACCTTCTCCTTTGTGTTGATGCTTATACTCATCTGAGAGCCTAATTGGCAACTAGCTTAATACCTAGTTTTTTTTTGCTTTTTTTGTTTTTTCTTACGATTTACGTCAAAAGTTTAAATTTGGTTAAAAGTAAGTTGTTTAGTAAATTAGTTTTTAAACTAGCTTTTTTAAGCTAATTTGGTTAAATATAATTTTTTTTTAACTTTTTGTTTAATTTGGACAGTAATGATTATTTATATAGTTGATTATAACGATTATATGTAGTTAGTATTAGTAATAAGTAAATTATCAACCAAAAGTATTATTGTCTTTTAAAATAGAGTTGGAATTTGAATAGAGTATTTTAAAAATTAGTATTTTGGTTTGATTTTTTAATTTTTTTTTATTAAAGAGGTTATGTTGGTTTTTTTTTGGCTTGCTTTAGCTAGAAATTTTTTAAAAACTTGGGTCACGCCAGAGTATTGATAAGCAAATGGGACAAGGGCCTCCCAAAGCTTTTGATAACTACATGTTGGTTCATTTTTTGTGAAGGCTCCCCGCATTTTAATTGCTTATTTGTGTATTTTATTTTGCTTATTTTGTTTTATTTATTTATTTTTTTAATAAGTTTTTTTATTATTTAATTTAACTATTAAACTTTTTGATTCTTTTCATTGAGACATGTCAAAAAAGTAAATTTTTTTGATGAAATTATAAAATAAAAAAAAGTTTAAAAAAGACAAAAAAAAAAAAGTTAAAAGAAGTTAATAAACTAAATTTAATATTGTTTATTTTTATTTTTAGTGAGTTTTTTTTTATCTTTTTATTAAATTTTTGGATAAATTACATTGACCTTCTCTTCTAGTTTTCGACAAAAATAAAAATCTCTTATGTGATTTTTAAAATATTACTAACTTCTTTTCAGATTTAATTTTTGTATTAAATTAATCAAATCGTTAAATTTTTGCTTTGCTGCGCACGTTTTTTAAATAAATTTTTATGATCTAATTTATTCATTACGTAAAATTTGTCGAAATTATTTAACATGAAAATTTTTAGATTCACATGATATCTCTATTTCTTTTTTCTTCTGTAATTTAGCCCAAAGAGGGCCAATGCATTTTAAGGGTAAATATCGCGTGGCTCTCAAATATTTGGGATGTCACGTGACAATGCCGTTGGAGCACCGAATAACTTGGCGTGGGACTGTGGGACCAGTTTATCAGGCAGGATTTTGGTTATGTACACGCAGCAGCTATAGATTTCAACGTATTTTTCTCATATAAAATGAATTTTATACAATTACGAGATTCAATTCATGTTCAAATTTATGAGCTTAACATTTTTAATGGAATTTTAGGACATATTTGATTAGTCAGATTAAACATAAAATTTGATTATATATCTTATAAAATTATATATTTTTTATTTAAATTCAACAAGTTGTGAAAAAATTATGCATCTATTAGATTATTAATCTCATAAAATATAAGATATATAATACTTAAAAAAAATATGATATTACTAATTTATTCATTAATAGTGTTTTATAAAATTATTTATCAAATAAAATTATATATTCTCTCGTTATTAATTTTATCAATCAAGCATGACGTTAGCGAGTTGGAATTTTACAGTGTCATGGGTTTGAGTTAGGATAATCAATGAAAAATTGTGACAATCAATCTCTGACACAAAAATGTGAGGGTTCTTGCTTTTACTAATTACTAGCGTTTGGCAGCAGGTGTTAAATTAATTTTTGTGGATTTACAAATATGATTATTAATATACAATTACCAAATATAATTAATTATAAATTTTGATAGCAAATATTGTCATGAAAAGTATTATATTACGAGTGTTATTATAAATTTGTAATTATTATTCACAATTAATTGTTAATATTTTTTATTACTAATATTATATGTTCTTTAATGATTATTACTATCGATCTCTTGTATATATATATACCATATTGGTAGCAAACTTGAATAGTGAGACCTATTGAATTGATGCAATAATAATACATGAAATACACGAGCTAATAAATAAAATTGTTATTAAGATTAATACAAAAAGACAATTGTAATTTTTTTATTAACCGAGGGTAAAATTGTAACTTTATATAGAATAGACATCTTTCAGACTCGATAGTCTTGTGCACTGAAAAATAATTGTTGCTATGGGAGCATTATTGCTTCACTCCTACCGCTAATTGAGCCTGCTTTTGGCTAATTTTTTATACAGTTTTGTTCGTTTTTACTGATTTTTTTTTTAAACGGTAGTTCAAATGAATATATGTTTTAAAATTGTCACATCATGAAGAACTGAAAAGGTAAAAAAATTCTATAAAATATGTTAAAAAATTAGATACTACAGAAAAACTCACTTAATTGTGTTTTAGTTGGGTTTTTCGTCTCCGTGATTTATTTATTTTTCAATTTTAGCCTGAATAGATATGGTGTTTTAGCCTCTGTTTGGTTTAACTTTTTTTTTAAATTTTTTTTGCTTAAAAGTATCTTAAAAATTCATTTGTTTGGCTATCTATTGTAATTAATTAGTTTTTTTTTACATCTTTTTATATTTACTTTTTTATAGAAATAAAAAAAAAAGCTAAAAAGTCTAAAAAAAACTAGGTCAAACACGTGCTTAGTTGGGTTTTTCGTCCCAATGGTTTTTATTTCCAATTTTAGCCTGAATAGATATATTTTATTTCAAAAGATAAAAAAAGTAAAAGGTTTGAATCAAAAGAATTTTTTAAAATCTAAAATAGACTAAAGGAAAAACAAACAAACAAACAAAAAAGTTAGGGCCAAAAGGCTGCAAAATGACTCCTTTAGCTGAGGGACAAAATACCAAAATGAAAGTATTGAATCCTCCTGTAAATTATATAAATGGTCACTAAAGTACACCATTTATTTTATAATGGTCTCTATTTTTAAATTTGTCTTAATTGCTTCTTTAAACTTCACATATTGGCTTTTCAATTGCATAAAAAAAGGGTGTTAAAAAGTCCTTAATGCCTTGTAAATTGGAAAAAATAGGATTTATTACTCTCGTAACCCTTTCAATGAGTGGCATGAGATAAATATAAATATTTTCTCAACCAGAGTAGTTGAATGTGAGACTCTATTAGATTAATGTGCGAAAATTTATAAGAATTGCAATTGATATAAATTAAAAATAAAGGACCAAAATGAAATATGTAGCATACTTTGTTGGCAATTGAGATAAATTAGAAATAAAGGACCAAAATGATATATATATATAAGCATGTTTTATGAACCACTTATATAGTTTATTACTGCATGATTGCATGTATCCATCTGAATGACTGAATTTGTTCATTTACCCATAAAGTAAGAATGAATATTTACTCTCTCATTAATTTAAATTATAAATTTTACTGTTAAATATATGTTGAGTAATATTCGCACACTTGATAGTTGTGCAGAATTCATATTTCTTCCCTGAATCGCTTGATAAGAGAAAAATGGAATACACTTTTACAATTTCCAACCATATGTTTTTCGGGAAAGTACTTAGAGAGGTAGAAAATAAATTATTAAGTATTGTCTTACAGTGTTACGTGACAATATTTTCATAATACTTTTGATAAGAGAGAAATTTCAATATCTATTATTTTATTCAAAGTGTTTTTTATTATGATAATAAATAAAAATATTATATAATTAATGTCACGTGATGGTTAAAAAAATATTGAATAATTCCCAAAATTCTAATAATAATTCTTTTTGAATCCTTCTCCCTCCATTTTCTTCTCCATATTTATGCAACTTCAGAACAACCGAGACTTTTCTTATTACTTCCTTCTCCATCTCTACAGCCACCACCTTTCCCTACTCTCTCGATCACGACTCCAACCCCTCCTTTCCTCTCAGATGTCATTCCATCTGTCCTCATCAAAAAACCCTAGATTGCCCGATAATAGAGTTAGTGTCGCTACTTCTATTTTACACTTGAATCCAAAAATACAAGAGTAGCATTTGTTTTTAAACTGTCAAATTTGACGTTTATATTTTATATATTTTTTAAAATATATATATAAATTATAAGTAAAAATACATTTGACAATTATTTTTGTTTAAAAACTATAAACAATTTTAAGATTTTACTAAACTTTAGTCAAAAATCTCAGGCGCGCACCCGCGCATATATATTATAACTAATTTCTTATTTTTTCTTCTCTTTTCCATGGCGTTCGTCATCTATTAAAAAACCTCTAGTCGCCACTCCTTTGGATATGGGAAAAATCACCCCGACCAGAGTGAATTTAAATTTATTCACTCCGACCAGATTTAAATTTATTCACTCCGACCAGAGTGAATTTAAATTTATTCACTCACCTAACAAAGTAAGTGAAAAATACTCACTTTTTCGTTAGTTCAAACTCTGGAACCCATCATATATTTGATAGTAGATCCCACTGTTTGAACCAATAAGAAAGTGAGTATTCTTCACCCACTTTGTCAAATAGGTGAACAAATTTATTTTTGACCCGAGTACATCAACAAAATTATATGTATAGTGGGTAAATAAATTTATTTTTGACCCAAGTACATCAACTGTACCTCAGTGACAAAACTTATACATATGTATATATGTATATATATGGCTGAAATGTGTATTGTGCTGATATTGTGAAGAAAAAAGGAGGGGGAGAATAGAGACAGTGAGCAACTACTTGCTTCAGAATTGACAAGAACAGCTTTGAATGTAACAGAAATATACTACTCAAATGGTTGTTCATACAGGCAAAAGAAGCATCTCCGATTAATTTGAATTTCTCACTTGTCCCAGAAGCCAACAAAACTAACTTTTATCCAAATCACTGCCTGCTTTGGTTTTCTATCAATCTCCTCCAAACCATCCTCCCACAATACATTAAGGTCAGCATAGCCATGAAATACAGGAGAGGGATTCCGATGCTGCATCCCCCAGACGCAAGGTTTATCAGCGTCTGATCAAGTCAATAAGAACAAACCAAGAAAGTTAGTTCTCATCCACTAAAAGAATAATTTATGCAACTTCAAGTAATGATTTTTTTTTTGGTTAACGGAGGAATCCCTCAAGGCACAGCTCTTCATACTCACCGGGCCACCCCGAAGGAGTAAACCTTTGAATACATGCAATTACTCTCAAACTATAGGTATCTATTAAGAAAGAGCGCTTCAAACTGGAGTCGAACACAGAACCTCCGAATTTTTAATTTGTCTAAGTGATGACCATAAACCGTAGAGCCACCTTAGCAGGTTTCCAAAGTTATGATGAAGTGTTTCCTATTTTTATAACTTCTCATATTTTCAGGCTTTCATATTATTTGTATTTTCAGCTCAAAATGGTCAAAATATGATTAAAAACTAATCTCTTTTTTTCTTTTCAAAGTTAGGTTACCTGAATTTTTGCTTTTACTTTTAAGGGCAAATAAAAACTGAAGTTGCAAATAAGTGAAACCAAACGGGCTCAATTATAAAGTTCAACATCAAAAGGTAGAGGAAATCACCAGCATTCCAGCAACCATGTGAACTATCGGAACAAATATTTGGTCCACTACATTCTTCTCTGCATATCCATTGAATGCGATGACCATTGAGAAAGTGTGGATCGTAACAAATGCGAGAGCAATAATTGCTGCAGTTATTAAAACAATTATTGTCAAAACCAAAAGTTTCCACATCTCATTAATATAAGGCAAGAAATATTATTTCACTCCGCCCCCCCCCCCCAAAAAAAACCTTGTAAACGGGTGTGAAGGTGCTATACAAGGCCCAGGCTCCAAACTCTTTTGCAATTCAACTGGAAGTAAGGACCTAAATGGAGTTTCAGAGCTCTTAATGCTGCTATCTAAAGAATGAAGAAACCTCTACTGAAGGAGAGCAAACAATATAATGCAGCAAGAGGTGGCAGATATTCTCATCTCGATCTTTTCTTTTTCCTAGGATCCACTAATTTGCAGTCAGCATTGCACACATGCACAAAAGGGGGGGGGGGGAGAGAGAGAGAGAGAGAGAGAGAGAGAGAGAGAGTCTTGAAAAGTTGGTTTTCATTAGGATGAGATATTCATGGACACTTAGAGATATCTGTTAACCTTATATCAGTTCGCCTATCAATAAATGTTGGTCGTGGAGATCAAACAATAACTCCATCAGAAAATTCTGTATCATAAATTGCCTCTGCCATCATGTTATGAATGTGTTTAATAAATGTTGGTCCTCTTCGGTTATTGTTCAAACCTAGGGAGCTTGTATAGTTTTCTTAGTATGTACAAGGTTAGCATTCCATCAAATGCATCTTCTCAATAAACTCTTCAACTAATGAAACAAAATGTTGGTTCAATTTATAATTTTTTTTTTTTAAATCCCAGCCAGCACCCCCTCAAAAAAATTCAAGACAATAAATAACTACAAAGCAAAGAAGAAAAAACAAGGGACTAATATGTCAATTCACATGACATTCTTCATGCAAGTAAAAATAAAACCAACTCCAAGTAAAAATAAAACTAACTTCTTGCAAGACAGGCTTAGCTCACCAGAAACAAGAAAAAAAGGTATTTGCGAGCACTTCTCAACATAAAATGTTGCTGGGCCAAACGCAGGTGTTAAGAGGCTCAGACAGAAAAAGACAGCATGAGCCACGCCATGACCCAAACCACCAGCTGCATACAATTGATTTAAACTGCATCAGATTAGCCATGGAAGAAGAGAGTGAGACGGCAAGGAGAACGATATTAGTACTCTGTCATCTTAATCAGTAAACAAAGTGCAAAATTACTAAAAACTTAAAAGTATGGGAGAGGAATAAAGGAATCCCATATTCCAAATTCAGTTCCCGAGACCAAGCTACCAGTTATAGATGTCCAGTCTTTAGAGAAGTAGGGATACATTTACTATGTTCGGGATCGGGATTTCTTGGTTCTAAGCCTATGTTTGGTCTAGCTTTTTTTAAAGGCTTTTGGCTTAAAAGCCTCTTAAAAAGCCTACTCATTTGGCCTCCTATTGTAATTAATTGGCTTTTTCCAACATCTTTTCACATCTAATTTTTTACAAAAAACCAAAAAACTTACAAAAAAGATAGGCCAAACACAAGCTAAATAATCCTCAATGATCCTAACAATTGAATTTATAGCACTTATACTGACATTGGATAACCGGATCAAGTCAAATTTCGTCAATTACGATCAAGAAAAGGTAATAGCGGTAGGTCACGACTCGGGACTAACGTCGACCATGCAAGCATGTAAGTGTAAACATATGAAAACAACAGTGGAAGTATCAACAACAGCTCCTGGTGCAACAAGAAGCACCAATTTAACTTGGTGGGCAGGTGATTTAGAGGGTTGTTTGTTTGAGATTATTTTTCCTATTTTAGCTTATAACTTAGCAAAAAGTTAGAAAAATCCAAACAAGTGTGTTTATAGCCTTTTGCTTTTAGCTTTTGATTTTAAATCAACAAACGCGAATTCTACTACTTAAGCTAGGGGTGAACTTTTATTTAAATAACTGAGCCGACTGCACTGCACCGAACTGTCGGTCCATGATCGGTCTTCTGATAGGCACGGTCGGCTTCGGTTCCACCAGTTGGAAATATTAGAATATTGGTTCGGTTTCAAATTTAAGAGAATTTGAAAGTAGATCAACCAAACCCCTAATACACAGCCTTCCAATACACTTGCCAGTAGAGGATAAATCCACCCTTTTCAATTCCCAATTTTGTCTAACCCTAAAACCATGTTTGATTAGCAGGATAGGGTAAGTAAGATTAGTAATGAGGTGGAATTATTATTGGGATTAGTAGTGAGGACTAAATTTCATAATAGTTATTTGTTTTAGAGAGCAGACTATGTAATAAGATGTTTATTTTGTACGGGATTAATAGATTAATGATAGGATCATTTTTGTAAGTTACATATTTTCCCTCCAAGTTTTTTAACTTTATTTTATCTTCCTTCATCACAAATTTTATACTATTGATATTTTTTAATTACTTTTAAAAATATTCTAAAAAATACATTAATCTTTTTTTTTCTGCAAAATAGATCTTATTTTGTTACAAAATTGAAGAATTATTTTGTCCAAAATTCTCCTGAGTCAGATGATTCTGAGTTGAAGACAACAACAAAGGAGTCTTGCAACCATCAACCGTTACAAGTCGTTCTTTCATTTATGAGAGTTCAATCATTATGTGGGTTAGTGTGATGAATTTGCATGGACAGAAAATTGGAATTCGGGAAATGTAGTTATTAGAGTCAGAGAGAGTTCATGTTTTATCCATCTCAAAAAATACATTAACAATTTTGCATCCCACATACACTCAACATACATAACAGTTTTGAACATTCTAACAAATACATTAGAAAATATGAACAAATATTCAAAACATGTATCCCATGCTACAATTCCGCATACCAAAAAGAATACTCCCAACTTGTAACCCACAGAGGTTAAAATCTGCACAAAAAAAACCTATCAACATGTAGTTGTGCATACCCACGAAAGTTTTTGGTACTTCTATTACAAAAGTACCCACAAAAAGTTTAGCAACTTCATACTTAAAACCAAAAAGTGCATCACTATGAACTGAACAAACAGTGCAATAGCAGTACCAAGTATGAAGCAAATAATATTCGGCGGAAGGGCAGATAATTTTTTTTTTTTTTGCATTCCTGATCTCGTCTTCCCTTCCTTCAACAATTGGAAAATTCCCGATCTCGTATTTTCCAGATAGCGTCTCCTCTTCCTTCAACAGTTGGCAATAATGAAGCAACGTCTTCATTGTCTATACTTGGTTTGGACAAAGCCATATTCATGACCAAAGCATTCTTGGGCTCATCCCATGAGCCATATTTCTTATAAACGGCACAACAAATCCTAAAACTTATTGGGTACGTGCTGCCCAGTTAATGTAAATACCAGGGATGCGGCCCACAAAAACAGCGTAGTAGAAATGTTTTCCTGTTATTCCTACAAATATAATGGTACCAACTGAAAGAAATATATGAACCCAGTCAGCACATTTCAACCACATACAAAGCACACTATCATAAACATATAAACAACCTTCATAGCAGTTCATGACTATTCAATTAAAAATAGCTCTCCACCTATATTACAATCAAAAATAGGTAGCAATTCCTATACCACCTATGGTGGACAGTGGCCTACTTATATAAAGGCCCCAAAAGCAATGACAAAAATAGGCCCAGAAAACAGTTAGTTATAGTGTGATCCATACATATGTGAAGTAGAGCTAGCATCTTAATTCATACTTATCATCACCACCATATTGTTATCTTCAAAAGAACAGAACCAACCCTTCAAGAGAAGTATCACCCAACAACAGACAAACCCATTTAATTTTGTCCTCCTCACTTAAACTGAAGAACAACTCTCAACCTTTTGAGCATCTTCAACTATCATAGTAGCTGCCCTCAACCTTTGTTCCATGCTACAACGCAGCATATGAGGTTCGACATTGACTTGTCTCTTCTATTGGGAAAGCTCCTGAGCATATTCAATCCTATGAGCTACATTCGCAATTGTTTTGTTAATACTATGAAAAAATGCTCCAAAAGCTTAAGCTATTTCAGTTAATCCTTTCGACCCACCCTCACTACATCTTGCTCTCTTTTTCCAATCATGATTGATGTACGGGACTTACTGGTTGCCAGCATATCATTGTCCATGTCAAGTAAGCTAAAACTAAATGGTTTGTCAGACATCTCATCTCCTTTCTCCTTATTGTTATCTTCCCTCTCCAGATTTGCAACTGATCTATCTAATGCCTCATTTATTATACCATTATCTTGATTGGTCAACTCAACATGGCTCTCAAGAGGTAAATGCTCAAGTAGGTCCTTTGGTGCCTCTTCTCAACAATAATTTGACACCACAGCAACTTCTGGTAGGTAGTTACATTTTCTAATAGGAAAATAGGAACGTCCTAATCCAGTAAATTTTCTTTTTGACTAGACTCGATTTTTGGTTCAATTGGAGAAAAATTAGAACAGGTGGGCAACTATTCTTTATCTTTGACTTTGGGCGGTAGAGGCTCGAGTAAGATAGGCTAATATGATACCAAATACAATAATAATTTTTTGGTCTTTTAGTTATGCTCACATCATACGTGTAAAGGACGACCAAAAAGAACAGTGCCACTATGCAAGGGTAGGATGCCACAATAATAAAAATTCGAATATAAACAACCTATATTAATTAGCACTAAATATCGCATTGAAACTAAAAGATTTGAATTATAGTCCCAAGCTACCTTATAAAGCTCTGAATGTGGCTCAATCACTAGTTTTTCATTTTGAATGTACAACTCAAGCATGATATTTATAGGAAAACTCTTATCAGTGTCAATTTTGCTCTTTTTATCTCCAAAATATGTATCTATGTAAAAATTACTAGTAACTTAGTCGGGCACAATAATTGTATGCAACCACAAATAATTAGGCAAGCCAGAGCGAATTCTTGAGTAGATGGATTAGGATACTTATCCTAAATAGAATGATCAGGATACTTATCCCGAGATCTATCAAGAAGATGATGCCATATTTGTGTAGTAGTATGATCAAAGGAAAAAGATCTCGTGTGCCTATCTTGAGAAAAGACGACATGTGAGTAGCTAATAGTGATTCAATGAAAAAGAATTAATTAGAACACAAAAATGGGCCCTTAGCAAAATTTATAAATTCTCTTTAAGGAATATAAATATTAAATATAATTTTGCCAAAAGAAAATATGTACTTCTTACCAATATTGAATTAAAACGTTACGCAACTGAAGATCCACGGTATAGCTCACTTAAGCATAAAAAAGAAAGTAACGACTGGTGGCAATCTGCAATGGCATGAGCGATGGGTGGCCGTCGCGAACAAAGAGAGGTATTGGATCTGGCTATGGTGGCCTTTGGATGTGGTCTAGTGTCTAGGGTTATGGAAGCTAAGGTTCGCGATCGAAGGTATTGGATCTAGTGTGAGAGATGGCGATGCACCGTTGTGCGGTGGTGCCTTGGGTTTCGACAAAGAGAAAGAGCCAAAAATGGGGGATCTCATTTTGCAGCCAGAGCATGGTTTCTTACGGCTGGATCGATGGCAATGGTGAATGGGTGATGGATGATCGTCAACGAGGAAGGTCAATAATAGTGACATTGTCACATCGCTAGTATAGAGGACAAAAATTGAAGGTCATCGGCGACGTTGATGGATCGATCACGAGGGCGCTCGTATGGAAGATCGTCGGCGAGGTCGATGGTGAATGGGCGATGGTGGTCGCAAAAATCGACGCAAGGTTAGAACGATGGTCGTCACATGGATTTGCGAGGTTGCCGACTATGAGTCACATGGATTTGCGAGGTTGCCGACTATGAATTGTAGTTGTCAGCATTGTTTGTTGCCGGCAATGGAGGGCGCAACACTATGGGGAAGCTTCAGTTGGTGCGAAAATGGAGGCTGAAGATTTTGGGGAAGAAGACGAACTCTTTTTTTTAGAAACGCTTTTTTTTAATGTTTATTTTTTATATTACTGTTGATGAAAACCTATAAAGCACGGATGCAGGTATGTGGTTTGGGTACGGTACGATACAGGTACAGTGAAATTTAAAAACATAGGGAACTTGCTATGCCTATGGTATGACAGTAAATTTATTTTTTTTTGTACCTTTTAGCATTACATTACATGTATGCTAAATACAAAATTATTTTTAACTTATGAAAGAAAAAAATAGATGTTAAATCGTAATAGCATTGTTGTCCCAAGACTATCTTTGGTAATTGCTAGTTGGGACTACAAATAGCGATACTTGTTGGGTTAGACAACAATTTGCTATAACAGCCATATTGGTTGAAAGTTAATTTCTGCAGTCGCAAACCCTAATAGAAAGTATCAAAAGATGCATTTTCTTACGCATATTTAAAATTTTAACATTTTTTTTAAATTAAAGAACCTAATCACGTTTTTTAATACTCAAATTTATTTTTATATCAAAAGAGATAACATATTATTTACTCTAATTCTTTAATTTTTAAAAGTTTCATATAAGTTCCAACATATCCATTCATATATCCAAAACGTACCACAGCTGTACCCAAAATGTACCGATGGCGTACCCAAAACGTACCAGCGCCATATCCAACAATTAGAAAAGTACCTGGTACTTTCTCAGAGTACCCAGTACGTACTGGTGCCGTACCGATGCCATACTCGTACCCAATGTGTACCTAGTGCGTGTACAGCACCATTTCCGAAGTACCCGTGCTTCATAGATGAAAACGAAAAAATTACAATACCGTTTACTTCGAACAAAATAGCATTAAAAATATAAATAAAAGAAGAGAAAGAAAACAAATAAGTAATAAATACTAACAATTTAAAGCTTGGATTGTTGAACAATGGTTACAGAGGGAGCAACAGTTGTAGCTTTCTTGGCAGCAATTTTTGCCGTAGTAGTGGCAAAAATCTCATGAGGCTTGTATGGAAAGGAGATCTGCTTTGTCATGGTTGTTGATTTAGGTTCCATATTTAAACAAAAATCGTTGATACTATTTTACTTCAAACAAAATAGCGTTAAAAATATAAATAAAAGAAAAGAAAAAGAAAACAAATAAGTAATAAATACAGACAATTTAAAGCTTGGATTGTGGAACAATGGTTACAGAGGGAGCAACAGCTGTGGCTTTCTTGGCAGCAATTTTTGCCGCAGTAGTGGCAAAAATCTCCTGAGACTTGTATGGAAAGAGGATCTGCATTGTCATGGTTGCTGATTTAGGTTCCATATTTAAACAAAAATCGTTGATGATTAAGATCGATTTGCTTTGATAGCAAGTTGATGCAGAATGATCACGAACAAGTTTTATGGGAATTTGTAGCTAAAAGAACCTACAAATGCGCACCTATGATTGAATCGGAATCCATACTAATTTTAAAAGAAATATTTTTATTCAATTGTTCACTTATCCATAATACAAGCATTAGGCCTTTAAATAGACTATTGAGATAACAAAAGATAAAGATGAAAATAAAAATAATCAATTCTATCTAAACTAATCTTATGATAACAAATCAATCTTATTTAAACTAATCTTATCATGGCAAACCAATCCGATCTAAACTAATTTTCATAAAGTAAATCCTAAACCTGACAAATTCTAGAATAATAAAGTAAAATCTAAAATAATTAAAATTTACAAAATTCAAATATTCTTCAAAATCAAACACAAATAATTCATAAGAAGATCCTTTCTGTTCCCCATCACAACATAACATAAAATGGAGTATTATCAATTAAGGAGCAATTACTTTACTTACATAGGTAACTTCTCTTGCTTATGTGCAAGTCATTATAACCTTGTAGATTGTGGTTATACCAATGGTGAAGGATCCTTATAAAAGCTAACGTTACATCCATTCGGCATGGAGAATAAATAGGAGGTGACTAAGTAGTCTTGCAGAGTTCTTCAACATGAAGCGTTCTTCATTTCTTCTGCACGCAATTTCATCGATAGGTGCTTTGGGTTCTTAAGCTTAGGTGGGCCGTATTGAGAAGCAATTCTTACTTTCCAATCAAGAACCCAAGTACGCATTATAACTGCATGTTCCCTAGTGCACAACCACATAAAACGTGAAATGCTTGTGAATCCAACTGAGGCTCATTTTGATTCTATAGTCCCTTCTCCTAATGTAAGTGAGGATTACATTGCCATTGTGGTGGCATCCAATCAATGGAGTGATTAGGGAAATGCATTGTCTAACCAAATGTTTAATTAGTGCCAAGCTAATAGGGGCTGACTACATATCCATTCCTCTGTTTAGTCATTGTAATCTTGCTTCAAATTGTTTAATGCGGTACAATTGATATGTAATCTTATAATTGAATTGGTATGTAACCTTACAATTGGTAGGTAATCTTCCAACTGAATTGTTGAGTGGTTTAGTACTTCAATTCATCAGTGCTTTAGTACAAGACAACTATTTAAAGTGCAATTTAATATAACCAGTTAATAGGCATGGCTACATCAGAAGCTACTAGTTCTAAAGGAAAGGCAAAACAAGCTCGGCAATTTTTGAATAAGAAAGAGGAAGACTTCCTGATTAGCTCCATGAAAGAGGTGTTTTTGTCATACCAAAGTGAAAGCATGACAATGGTCAATTTAGAGACAGTTTCTACAATGAATGTGAGAAGAAGTTGATCTTGGCATTTCTAGGAACTGATCTTCGAGCGTCTCCTCACATAGAATCAAAGATAAAAATGGAGGAAACAACATCATGTTCTTCAAGACATGATGAATACGAGTGGTTTCGGTTAGGATGATAGCAACAAGATTATACTTGTGGATAGCAACAATGTAAGGAACAACTATGTTAGCATAATTTCACAGACATTCAATTTATATGATTACTTCTTTGAACCTTATGAAATGATTTGGATAGTAATATTTGTTTAACTTTTGTAGAGAGAATCGGAGGCAAAAGGATTCTAAAACCAGCCATTGCCCTACTGTGAAGATTGGCTAGTTCTTTTCTGGAAAAATAGGGCCACTGGTATGATGGCTGAGGCAGCAGATGAATTAGTTGCAAATATGAAGAGGGAAGATAACAATAAGGAGAAAACATGAGATGACGAACGAACTGTTTAGTTTATCTTATTTGATATGGACGACAATACGTCAGCTACCGGTAAGTTCTCGACATCAAACATAACTGAAAAAAGAAGGCAAGTTGTAGTGAGGGTGGGCCGAAAGGGCTAATTTAATTGGCTGAAGCTTTTGGGCATTTTTTCAAAGTAGTAACAAAACAATGGCGGTTATAGCTCATGGGATTGCGAATGCTCAGGATCTTTCCGAACAGGGGAGACAAGTTTCAATGCTGAACTTCATATGCTTCCTCTTATCATGGAACAGAGGTTGAGGGCAGCTACTATGACAGTTGAAGATGCACAAAAGGTTGACTTGTTCTTCAATTTAAGCGACGACAAAACTGAATGGGTTTGTCTGTTGTTGGGTGACAACTTCTCCTGAAGGGTTGGTTATGTTCTTTTGAAGATAAAAACATGGTGGTGGTGATATGTATGAATTAAGATGCTAACTAGTACTTCGCATATGTATGGATCGTACTATAACTAACTATTTTGTGGGCCTATTTTTGGAATTACTTTTGAATCCTTTATATGTGTAGGCCACTATCCACCATATTTGATATTGGAATTGCTAACTATTTTTTAATGTAATATAGCCATATAGGTGGAGGGCTATTTTATTTTTTTTAAATAGTCATGAACTGCTATGAGGTTGTTTATATGTTTATGAAAGTGTCCATTGTATGTTGTTGAAATGTGCTGGTAAGTTGGTCAACCTAGACTTGTTTCATATATGTCTTTCAGTTGGTACCATTATGTTTTGTCGAAATAACAGGAAAGCAATTCTACTACGTTGTATTTGTGGGGCGCATCACGAGTATTTACAATAACTGGGCAGCATGCAGACAACAAGTTTCAGGATCTCATTATGCCATTTACAAGAAAGATGGCATATGGGATGAGGCCAAGAATGCGTTGGTCATAAATATGGGTTTGTCAAAACCAAGTATAGATAAATAAGACGTTGCTCCATTGTTGCCAACTGTTAAAGGAAGAGAAGACGAGATTGGGAATTTGCCAACTATAGAGGAAAGAGAAGACGAGATCAGGAATTTTCCAACTATTGAAGAGAAAATGATATTGGGAATGTAAAAAAAATAACTCTCTGCCCTTAAGCTAAATATTATTTGCTTCATACTTGGTGCTGTTATGGCACTTTTGTTCAGTTCATAGTGATGCACTTTTTTGATTTAAGTATGAAGTTGCTGAAATTTTTGTGGGTGCATTTGTAATAGAGGTACGGAAAACTTTGGCAGTTATGCAAAATTGCATGTTGCTAGGTTCTTTTGTGTAGAGGTTTTTTTTTTACCTCTATGGCTGCAAGTTGGGAGTGTTCTTTTGGGTATGCAAGATAGTTATGTGGGATGCATGTTTTGAATGTATATTGTTCATATTTTAGAATGTTCAAAACTGTTATGTACGCATGTTGAGTGGATTTGGGGTGCAAAACAGTTATGTATTTGTTAAGTAAATCAGTAAAACATAAACCTTTTCTGACTCTAATGAGTGCATTTCCCGAACTTCCAATTCTCTGTTCATGCAAATTTATCACACTAGCCCACAGGATGATGGAATCACATAAATGAATGAAGGACTTATAACGGTTGATGGAAGCAAGACTCCTTTGTTGTCATCTTCAACTCGGAACCATCGGCTCGGGGACAATTTGGGACAAAATAATTCTTCAATTTTGTGACAAAACAAGATCAAGTTTTGAGAAAAAAAGATTAATATATGTTTTAGAATGTTTTGAAAAGTAATTACAAAAGATTTCAATAGTATACAAATTTGTGACAGAAGATAAAACAAAGTTAAAATACTTGAAGGGAATATATGAACTTACAAAAATAATCACATCATTAATCTATTAACCCTATACAAAACAAACATGTTATTACCTAGTCCACTCACTAAAACAAACAACTACTATGAAATTTAGTCCACGCTACTAATCCCATATGATTACTAATCCCAATAATAATCCCACCTCATTACTAATCCTATCCTACTTACCCTAATCCGCTAATCAAACATGGCCTAAAACTTTAGAACTTTCACAATCTTCAGTTTCACTTCTGTATCCTCTCGTCTTATCACCCAAAAGCCAAAACAATTATTTGCAGCATCCAACAAGCCAAGGACCAGGCGACCAGCAAGCACAAAGCAGTACCTCTTCATCGTATTCGACTCGATATTCTCTTCTCTTCATTCTTGAGCACTCTTCGACAATTCGACCAGGCAAACACTCAACCCCTCTCGATTCTCGAGTATTGATTTAGTCATTGAGCTATTTTACGAATCTCGGTGTTTTAAGTTTTTCCACATTTTTTTTTTTATGTTCACTTGTTTGTTAAAGATCATCTCACATTCTCGCTGTTTAGTTGTTTGACAATACTAATTTTTCTGTTAACAAATACTTGTTTTCCAAATACTGGTACTCTCATTTTTTTGATTTATTAATTTTTTTGATTTTTCTGTTACTGGAAATTAATTTCTGTTAAAAAATTCTTTTTTGGATTTTTTTGTTCACTTGTTTGTCAAATACAAATCATCTCACATTCTCACCGAATGCACCAACCAAACTGATGCATTTTGAAATCCCATTCGGTCAGCTCGGTTTCTCCAACAAATGGATTGGAATCAGTTTGCTAACTATGAAACACAACTGCCAGTTCGGTGGAAAACCTTTAATGGAAAACCTTCAACCAACACCGACGGGACCGACCGAATTTCACCCATACTTGAAGCTATAAGTTCACAACTTTAATAAACATTTAGAATTTCTGCTTTAAGTCATAATCACATCTTTTCAGCTATAATTTATGAGTTTACAATTTTAGCTACAGAAAACACCCCTTAATATTAGTGAGCACCAAAGTGGCTTTGTTCAGTTTGGTCCATGTCTTCTCCAGTACCAGCAACAGCGAGTGTCGAACACCCTGGGTTTATTTAAGGTGGGAAGTGGCAGCCGACGTTCAAGCTGTGGGTCCGAATAGTTCTCTTCTCTTCAATCCCCCATCAGCCGAAGAAGCAGAGACAAATCCGTGAAAAAGGAACTCGGAAGTTGAGAGGCAACCCCCTCACCATGAATGCTGGCGCCAGCAGGAGGATGTTTCAAATTGCAGATTGCCCCCCAAAGAGGTTTTATGAATGCCTTGAACAAACCCTTACACTAAAAGTTTGATGAAGCGTTCCAGGTGATCAGTGTGGAGGCTTTTAGGGTTGATCAGAATACAGCAAAGCAGGGCCATTGACTCTGGGCTTAAATTTAATTTAAGGGACAAGTCCTTGATTTCATATTTGAGTCATGTAGGGATAGGGTCATTGTGATAATCGGTAGCTATTGGGCCATGACAACAAAGAGAAAATAACAGAAGCACGCACCTGAAGCCATTTTGTGGATATTAAAACATATCATAGAAGTGAAACATGGTCACTTTTGAGCAACCTTATTCACATAGCATAAAGCAACCCGGGATTTCTAATTTTAGATTGAATAGGCGGGGAAATCATGCCAAGGCATACTGCTGCAGAGGCATATGGCGAAAGAAGATTGATATTGGCACGGGGTGCATCACAGAATAAAAGAATTGCGCAAAAGGAAAATGGTTGGCGATGTGTTGGGTTGGGCATAGGGAAGCTAACTTGGGCAAAAGGAGAATGGTTTGTTGGCAGGGAACGGCCATTACGTAACGGTACTTGAGAGCTACGATTCGGATATGCTCATCAGAATCGAATTTAGAGAAAATCGCTTCTATATTGATCGATACAGCCGTTACGTATCGGGTATCAGTTGTGTATCAGTGCATAACGGCCGATACCGCAGATAACTACCCGCGACACAACGACAAGCAAAAATAGTAAAAGCGAACTCACCTTGCAGCGATTGCTCTTTCCGAACACATCTTCCTCTCCAGATCTGGTATTCGGACTTCGATTTGAGCTCGATTTGAGCTTGATTTTGGGATTTCGTTGGCAGATTAAGGATTTTGACTTTGATTTTAGTTTAATTTCAGTTCGACTTGGAGATTAGAGTTGCCGATTGTGTTCGATTTGAGCTGGATTGGGGATTCCGATGGTGATTAGCTTCGATTCTAGTTCGAATTTGGGATTTCGAACATCGATCATGGATTTCGGTTGTCGATCGGTAATTCTGACTTCTCGATTGTGTTGGATTTGAGCTCGATTGAGGATTTCGACCATGAGTAGCTTTGATTTGGGAGTTCGGTGGGTGATTGATGTTGGATTTGGGATTTCGGTGGGAAATTTGGGTGCAATTTGGGGATTTCAGCTACTGGCTTCGATGTGGGATTTCAGCAACTAGTTAGCTACTAGAGTGGTAACTGGCTTTTGTTTGGTTGTGATGGGCATTTGTTTAGTTTAATTTGGGATTAGGGACCGTTGGGATTTTGACACATTTAGGATTCTAAATTATGTATGCACATGTATTAAAAATATATTTTTTATGAAAAATAAAGATAAAAGTTGAATTTGAAATAATATTCATATTATAAGACAATATATATAATAATATGAACATTTATTATTTAGTAAAATATTTTTTATGATTTAAGTTTGAATTATTAATGACTTAAGTTTGACTTAAGTATGAATTAGTTAAATTAAAATCATTCATATTTTATGCTTTTTATGATTCAAATATTTGTAAATTTGAATTATTCTTGAATTATTTAGTTAAATTTTTTTTATGTTTCTTATTAAATAACATTCATATAATTATTTGTAGTAAATAAAACTAGAATATGTTTTATATGTTAAGATGTCATTTAAAAACAACTACAAACATTCAATTTGTAGTAAATAAAATTAGAATACGTATATCAATAAATTTTATGCCATTTGCTATCGCTTGAAAAAAATTCGCGTGCACGCTTACCAATTCTTGTTACAGGTTGACCAATAATCCCAATACCCGTTACACGCAACCTCGACCGTTACGCCGGCCAATACCGCGATTTAAAACCTTGTTTGTTGGTACCTCGTGTGGGGCTCATGAAGGGGATGGTCATGAGGCCCACAGAGATCATTATAGCTGATGATGCAATTAGCCCCAATTGATAGAGTGGTTGGCAAACAAAGCATTTTCACACCTAAATTAGAGCAACAACACAACTGGGTGTTGGCAAGAGAGCAACAATGAAAATTCTAAATATTTGTGTTACAAGCCTACAAAAGACAGGTGGAGATCATCATTAAGGATGTTATTAAGAATGTTTGGAATGGTGCGTTTGCAGATAGGGAAGGAGGAGGGTTCTAAATTGTGGTATCGAAATATGTATTGGTATTGATGATGCGACTATATATCGGTTGATATCAGATAGTCGAATGACCAAAATCCCATTATGTATCGACCTATCCAATGCGTAATGACCAATATTTAAAATCTGGAGAAGGAGGGAGGGCATAGCAGGTGGTGGCATGTCCTTGTCATGTGGCACAAGAGGGATGGTTAAGATACTGGACGGCTATGTATTGGTTGATATTGGATTGTATCAACTAATGCATTGATAAATATTAGTATCGGATAATCAAAATCTTGTTATGTATTGACCAATTCGATGCGTAACGACTGATATTTAAAACCTGGGGAAGAAGGGCATAGCAGGTGGTGGCATGTCCTTGTCATGTGGCACAAGCGGGATGGTCAAGATACTGGACGGTTTGGTTATTTTTCTCTATTTATATATGTGAGGTCATCTTTTAGAGAGGTCTTATAAGAAATCCACAGCCCATAAAAGGATTCCAAGAGAGAGGACTCATGAATAGAGTTGGCATAGTGAGGAATAGGCAGGACATGCCTTAGTATTAATTCGGGTGGTCCCTTTTATTAGAGTTAGAGTTGTAAATGAGCCGAGCCAAGCCAAACCAAGTAGTGGGCCATTCAAATTTGATGGAAAAATTAACAAGTTCCAATATATGTTCTAAACTTGGCTTACTAATCTTTTGAGGTGATTGAAAACAAGCTTCAATCGGGCCAAGGTCAAGTTTAGCTTCTGTTTTATCTAGCCCTGGAGTGCATATAAGTTCATGCACCTGAGCTTAAGTAGTATGCTTTCATGCCTCTCAAACAAAGAAGGTCAAAGATGGCACAAAAATGCACACACAAGCCGTTCCACATATTCATCTTCATCCTCTTAATTTTATTCTTCTGAAGGTACAGTAAGATTTTGCACCAACAGTTCCTATTTATGAGCTTCAGATACCGTAAATACAAATAGTGAAATTCTAAACTCTTTCCTCCCAACGTACTAAAACACTGCACAGAAATCTCTTCGTAAAACTCCTAAAAGGACTGAAATTTCTGATATTATTTTGATTGCAACTGCTCATGCTCACAAAGTCACATGCCTCAAATCTCAACTATGATCATAAACCTGCTCATGGCTCCAAAGCTAATGGCCTCAAATCCCATCAATGATTATAAGCTTTTAAGGACAGTGGGGAAACAATCTCACCTCCCTGAAAAGGGCTTCAATAACACTCATAAGTCTTTTTACTAAGGAGAGATTTCATCACAACAGATAAACAAATAACTACCAACTCCATTCAAAGCTTTTTGACTTTGAAAACCAAACAACCATTTAATGGCATACCAAAATAGAAAGAGAGACTAAAGATATGGGTTAAGGAAAACATAGGATGAGGAAAGACAATAAATATCAAAAACTGACATGGAAACAGATTCTACATATTATGTCAATGATGGAAAATGTCTTTTAACATGAAATTCTACACCTTCCAAACCATCAATATATTTTTAGTTACTTTTTACTATGTTAACCGACAAAGATACTCATGCACGTATCTACGTGTACTGTGTACATAAAAGTGTGTACAAAAATAATGCCTTGGTACACGTATATGTGTGTGTATGTTATACGCTATACAGTTATCTATACAGAACTACGGCCAAAGCTTGCAAACGTAGAATGGGAAATATAATTAACATGAGAAACTAAGCACTATAAGAAAATTCAAATGAAAAGTTCCCTAAAAAGGGGGAAAAAAGCAAACACGATTGTTAACTCGAATGATCATAATAATATAAAATCGAAATCACTAGCAAAGATTTAGTCGGATCACATAGACTTATCTTAATGAACTGAAAGAATGGGTCAAAGCTTACCAAGAGCAATTTGCATCTTATCTGTCAAAAAGAGCCGCGGTTTTGAGACTCTGTCAGCAAAGGCATCCAATATATCTTCCAGCCTCCTAGACAAATCCAAGAAAAGGAAAATAAAGAATATAAATAACAAATTGAAGGGCAGCCTAGTGCACAATACTCCCGCATGGCAAGGGATTGAGAGGGGTTAGAACTTTGATGCACAAAAAAAAATAAGTCAAGGTCCTAATGAATAATCCCAAATGAAACCAGTGTTAGCAAAACATCCTTCATCAAAAATAAATAATGTTATCTAGATAGACCACCCTTACGTGGTCATAGAGCTCAATAGTATTGCAAGGACTTGTCACAAGCAAATTGGCTCATTCAGCCAACTCAATTGTGGCATGCATGGAATATACTCCTTAGTTAGAAACATGCAAACATTAAGAAGTACAGATATTTCTAGAGAAGAGGCAATGAATTCAATAGTATTGCAAGGACTTTCACAAGAAAACTGGATCATTCAGCCAACTCAATTGCGGCATGCATGGAACATACTCCTTAGTTAGAAACATGTAGACATTAAGAAGCACGGAGATTTCTACAGAAGAGGCAACGAACTCAATAGTATTGCAAGGACTTTCACAAGCAAACTGGGTCATTCTGCCAACTCAAATTGCGACATGCATGGAACATATTCCTTAATTAGAAATAGGCGGACTTTAAAAAGTACACACATTTCTTCGGAAGAGACTTGTCATGTCGGACACCAACACTTTTTGAATACTTCTAGAATTATGTCCGATAGTTTTTAAAGTATTAATTAAAATAAATGAATTTATCAAATCAAATGGTTTCCCGACACTTTGTGGGCAATTCAACGACATTGTTTAAGCACTCCAAATATGTCTACATGATGAATCTCTTAATAGTAATAATGTTTTGGATTCTTCGAAACGCAATTTCTACACACTAGTGACGTGTTGCATGATTTTTCTTATGTTAGAATAAATTGTCATAAAAATAATGTGCCCTAGACATGTCGACCAAGGGCAGAGCCACCAAGGTCCAGGCGGAACTAATGCGACACTGAATTTTTGTCAAATTGTACTTATAAGGTTAAAAAATTTAATAATTTCTAATTTTTTCCTCCTAAATTAAAAGTTTGTTCTCTTAATATAAAATTTCTCAATTTGAATTGGTATCAGTTTTTTTTATTCTGTATTTTTTATTATAAGTTTCCATCAAGAAATGATGACTTTTTTAGTTGTTGGTTTTTGTGAATTGGTATCAATTTTTTGTTGTATTTTTTATTTATTCTTTGATATTTTCCATTGGTAAATACTGTAACTTTTACGTGAATCTCTTAGATTGATATCAATCTTATTGGTACAAACTGTTTCTCCTCACTTTGTTGATCAATTTTTGGATTGTGTATCCCTAATTATAAGGTTTATGATTCCTAATTACAATCGTATATTTTTTATAAAACTTTTGTGAAATATTTATGTGAATATCTAATTTTGGTGATTATAATTGCTTATTTGATAATATGTCTTGTCCATTGGTAATTATTTTTAATTTGTTTTCATTAAATTTTAACTTATGGAGAGATATTTTAAGAGAATTTTTTGGTAACACTTCAATCTAATAATTTTTTTCCAATTATCAAATAGAAAATAATATACTTATAATTTTCGATATTGGCCCTTGCTGAACAAGAATTCCGGCTTCGCCCGGTGTCGAGTCATGTATTTTTTTAAAATCGATGTGCTGGTGTGTCCGTCTCGTGCCACGTGTCAGTATACTTGCTACTTGGCGCAAAAAAAAAGTGCATCCTTTAATAAAATTAATAGTTGCATCCAACAAAAAGCATAGCTGAAACATAGCAAAATATAAAATAAGCGCCTACATCCATGATTTCTAATTAAAAACATTCAAAGATAGAATGACTAGAACAAAGACCTTTGTTTTTAGAGGCAAGAAAAAGAGAACATATATAACAGGAAAAACAAAAGGAGCATAAAATCAGCTAATTCTATTTGCATACAAGAGAAAGCTTAGATTGCATTTCAAAAATATGCAAACATGTCCTTATTTCTGCTAAGACAATGTGAAGAGTGGTACTTGCCCAAAATAAGAGAGACATGCATTCAAGAACAAAAAAGACATGCATTCAAGAACAAAAAATTCATTTCAATATGTAGTTTTGGCTAGCACAGAAATAGAAACATTCAAAATATTTTCAAAAGAAACAAAAAGAAATTGAAAATCCCTGATAAACACGAACTATAACTTATTTAAATATATAAAAGCTTAATAATTGATTAATCAAACGTATTCAGGGTTATAGATTCATCCACTAGTTTTTCTAGATAAACACGTGCAAAAGCAAAAAGTAAACTACAAATCAAAAATTGTTAAGTATGGGAAAATAAATTGTTTTTTTAACAAAGACAAGGGTATATGAATGACTACATAAGTGCAGAAGATCCCAACAAAAGATAGCCTTAAGATAGCATTAATAATGGTATTTCTATACTGCTACAAATAATTCTTAGTAATTTATTCAAATGCAGTTTTTTTTCCCTATGTTTTTTGTCTTTTAATGGATTTTTCAAGGCTCTATTGTCTTTTGGCGGAAGTAGTAGAATTTCATTATTCCTTTTGTGTTGCATTTCGATCTCTTAGGAAACAAAAAATGTTTCGGCCATTTGGTTGTACACAAATGGAAAATATGTTCATTGCATGTATTTGGGGTAATTCATTTAAATAATATCAAGAAGATTGTTCAGGAAACATATGCGCATGTGTGTGTGTGAGGCTAATAACTTGAGATTTCACAATAGATATGGCCCAAATTGAATGCATGTAATTTGCATACCAAGTTATCAAATAAAGTTTAATTGAAAAGTACTAACAAATCTAGTAACGGTTAAACTAGGGCCACACCTTAAATAGGATGATAAAAGAAAAGTTAAGAAATTGGTCTGTGATAAGGTTTGCTTAGTGTTTAGCTTGTAAAAGAAGGAATGCAGGTTGATAATGATAGATAAAGCTGATTCATTGGATGGAAAGCTTTAACTTTCAGTATATGGAGCAACAAGATTAACTGAATACAAATCATCAATAACACAAATAACTCCATTACTGGTATGGTATCCCGAGGTTTCATGAACAAGTGCAAAAGAGGCTCTAGAACAAGTGCATTCATAAGATGTAAACGTGAAAATTTGCTTCAAATTTTTAAAAGCCCTCCTGGACCTTGGGGAAAAAAAGGTTTAGTAGTTAGCTCATATTATATTCCTCTACGGAAAAATGCTGCCAGTTAAGTTTTATTTGTGTTTCTAACGTTTTATTGAACCAAAGGTACGATTGGGGTTTTATACTTCGTGGGTCTAGGTTGAAGTTGTAGCCACAGATTTTCTACTAAGACAGTCTTCGTTGTGTTAATGGGCTCTTGGGTGTCCTTAAGTAGGAGTCAAGGAACAAAGTTTAATTTTGTTTCCATCAAAACTATAGTGATATTTTATTTTCTAGGAAACTGAATCGAAGCATTAGTAAAATACCGAAACTCCAATTTCTCCACCACAACATTGCGAAATGCAAATCATGTTGAAACAATGAATTGTTTCTACCAGCTATTAGACATCCAATAATGGTCATTTCCCTATTTTTGTTCAAATAAAAGATTTGATAGAAAAAATCTTCATTTTATTAGAGGATCTGAGAAACTATAAAGTAGAAAAGAAAAATAGAGGAGAAGATAAAACAAGCATGATTAAGTCATTAAAGGTTATAAACATAAATCAAGTAGAACTAAAAAAAATGATCATGAACCTACTATTTATGTACTACATTTTTAATTTCAAAAAAAAATTAGAGAAAAATTTGGCGTTGGAATTCTATACTTGGTTTATAAAATGTTTATTGGTTTCGTTATAGTGAGCCAATTTTTGTTTGTATCATATTCCAAATAAGCCATAAGCTCTGTCCTAACCAAATCCTTCATGGTGACTGTGTAGAAATCCTACCACATAACTTAAGAAACTTTTTTCACTCTTTAATATTAAAATCCATCATGTTGATGCCCTTTCCAATCTAAATTGACCATGACGTTTGTAACCCATTATAAACCCTAAAGCTAAAAGCTACACATATTTTAGGGTAATTCCACTTAAAATTCTCATTTTGACTCCTTAAATTATTGGCCAATTCCAACTTCAATCCTTAAAGTCCAAATTTCCCAATTAGTCCATGAACTATTATTTTTTTCTCAATGTGATCCAATTGTTAATTGTAGTCCGCTTAGCTAATGGAAACTGCCATGCGATGCCATTTGTGACATTAACCCAACCTGGGCAAGTGGCAACACGTTAAACTTTTGGCAGCTAATTGCACAACAACTAATAAGTGTACCAAATTGGAAACTGAATTATTTCAACGATTAAATCTATTTAACTACTTTAAGGACCAAAATGAGAAAAGGGGCACTTTAAGAGGTAAGTGTAATTTTACTCAAGTTTATCACAGTTAAGTCAAACCAATCCAAATAGTAACTTATAAAATATTCAAAATTTCTTCCTTCATATTTCCAAAGGCAATTGGATTTGCAAATTTTGATATGTGATACTCCAGAACTGCACATTGAACCATGGGTTTTAGATTTTAAAAACCACAACCATATAAATGATCAGCATTTTGTGGTGCTTGTGATAGTGGCCACTCAGTTGTTCCGCAGAGGCATGTAGTGCCGGTGAGAAAGCCCTCCCCCTCTCTCTTTGTATGTGTGTGTTTGGGTGTGTATTGGCCTATGTAAAGAATTGGCAGGCATGTTGACTGAGGAGGTAGTTTAGTGGAGGATTTTGGAGATGTGTAGACAGTAATAAGTTGGCATCACAGAGGTTTGGTTGCAGAAATCGTGTTGATGTGATTGTTGCAGAAGGTCAGCATGCACCGCATTTATGGCGGCGTTCTCTCTTTTTAAAAATATTAATCCCTTAGTGTAAAACATAACTCAACTTCAATTAACTAGTAGTGTGCGCTGCAGTTATGGCGGCAATCTCTAGTATTAAAAGGTAAAAACATAAATCCACTTGTGCCTCATATATAACTAACCCCTAATTGTTAATTTGAATCCTCAGCGTTTAAAGGTTAAATATTATATAAAACCCCTGACAAGTTCACCAATGCAATTAACATTGTTATCCAAAAAACTAAACAATCTGTTTGGGTTCAAAGAGAGAACCCAAACCACACCCAATATTGCTAAGCTGTTTCTTTGCTCTAAACTACCATGCTCTTTTAATTCTAAACTTGTTCTTACTTTTTTCCATTTTTCAAATTATTCCTTGCACCCAAAAATCCCATTCTTCAATTCAAATTCTCAAATTGATTAACGAATAACATTAAAACATTAGTGACAAGAAATATTTTACATCGATAACAACATACTTGTAAACTCTCCAGAAAAGAATTCGAATCCCTTCTTGAAAGCCAACAGAAGTGAGTATAAGAATCCCATATGGCCACCATGCTGTTGTTTTCAGTGGAAGAAAAGCTCTCCACACTCCTGAGAGCGCTATCAAACTTATGAGCCATACCAGTGTACTACACCCATCAATTCAAGAAAACCCATTAGAACCCAACAACAAATACCTACTGTATACAACATAAATATAAATATACATATATGAGCTGAGCTCTCCTCCATACCTTCTTCCCTCTAAACTCTTCAATGTTTCATTTTATGGGTCTGGGATGGACCCACAACAATTATTCAAACCATTCATCTCGTGGGTCTCACAAAGAAGATCAGTGATGAAAATAATTCAGTTTGATCGGACATCATAAAAGTACATTCACAAATTGTATTTCATTTTACAAAACAAACATTTTTGTTTTAAAATGAACTGATTAAGTTTAAACTGTTTATTTCGTAAAACAAAACGCAATTTATTCGTGTATCTATCATTCAAACTGAATGTTTACATAGGTGGTTTTCAGCGTAGTTACAAGATAAACGGTTTGAATCATCATTTTGAGCTCATTCTAAGTCACAAAACAAAATCTTGAAGATATCGAGGAGAGAGATGAGTGTGAAAGGATCAAGAACTAAAATTGGTATCGAGTCTTAACAGTGAAATTTTGACAAGTTATTTTGTTAGTGTGCTAATAATTCAAGAAAAATAGAGGAATTGAATTGAATTGGAGAGGCATAAAAGTACCTTGAGAGAACGGTGAGGATCAAGAAGGGTTTCTTGGAGATGACAGCAACGAAGAGGGAGAGAGAGGGGCCAAGGGCTAGCAAGGCGTACCCAATTCCTGCTGCCACCGTCATGGTGTATCACTGCAACCAAATTTGGGAATGCTGTTACCCCTACGCCGATCTTCGTATAGGGCTCTGATGATTGGCGACTGTGAATTTTAAAGAAAATGAATTTTTAGGCCATCTATTCTATCTAATACATCTATTCTATATGATAAAGGAGAACAATGGTGTTTGTTCCCTAATATCGAAGTTGTGTGAAATTTTCTTGTTTTTTAAATTATTCTCAATTGTCCGTAACTGTCCATCCTTATAGACTTTTTTAAAAGTCCATATCTATTAGACTCTTCTAAATTTAATTATTATTTATTTAATTACTTAAAAATTAAATATTTATATATATAAATTATTCAAAATATATATTAATTATTTATATTTAAAAATAATTCGAGTTGCACAAGCATCGCGTATAACAAAAGTGCTAGTGTTTGATAAGAGTTTTGGATTGTAATTGTTTTAGGCCTTTAGCAATAAAATGGGTTTCACTATTCTTTGCTCTTTTTTTTTTGGTTAAACTAGTAATTCGGTTAAAGAGAGACTTGGCATAATAGTAGAGTTGTCGCTGTGTGATCTGAAGGTCACGGATTCGAGACGTGAAAATAATCTCTTACGAATGGAAAGTAAAATTGCGTATTATAAATTCATCGTAATCTACCTCCTTCCTAGCCCCTGCATACACGAGAGTTTCGTGCACCAAATTATCCTTTAAGTTAGTAATTCGATTGAATTACCAGACTTTTTATTAGGCCTCGTTAACAAATCCAACAAAGAAGTGATTTTCGTCGTCCAATCTATTAGGATTAGAAAAAAAAAAAGAAAAACAATATTACCTCCACATATTTTATATATTAGTTGTGAATTTATTTTTATATATAAATTCATATATATTAGACTAAATTCATAGTTCTAAGTTTTGGAAAAATATAAATATTTTATTTTTTGTTTAATTTTTTATTTTTAATTTTAAAAGCGTTTCAATTAGTGAATTTAATAAATTTAAAAGAAATTAATAAAAAATAAAAAATAAAAAAATTAGAAATAAATAACATAAAAATTAACTTATTAGGTTTTAAAAAGATTTAACTTATTAGCTTATTTAAAAAATAAAAACATATTTATTAGTTTTTTACTAAATGAATATTTTTAAAAATTAATTAACAAATATAATTTTATCTCACAGTATCCAATTCCATCTAAAACAAACATGAGTAATCTATTATATTATTCTACCCAAATTAAGCACACAAATAAATAATCAAACCTCATTTCTAATCTCACCATATTTCTTAATCACACTTCACTATTAATTTTACTCAATCTACACTGATTATTAAACGAGACCTTTTAAGTTATTGGTTTTGTTTAAACCCTCAAGATTTTCACAAATTAAGTCAACGTAACACACCTTTTTTTAATCTTTTAACTTCTCTCAAAAACAAATGAGAAATTAAAGGGATAGTGTTATTATTATTATTTTTTTGTAGGTAATAAAATGAAAAAATGAGACGTCACTAGAAAAAATGAATAAATTTTACTAATAGTATTTTAGGTAAATTTGACCCAGTCCTAATATGCATAGTGATGCAAGAATTAATCCCGCTTAATATTATTTGATGAAATTAGTTCTTTAAATTTTATTATTTCTAAATGATTACTCTTGTTAGGAATTTATGTCTCCGTTTAATTCGTTTT
>JAOTRH010000027.1:7808802-7823109 GCA_034768845.1 Heliamphora exappendiculata
CAAACGAATGGTTGGTGCATGAGTTCTATGCTTTACTAGAAATTTGTCGGGATTGTTTTTCTATAGCAACAAACAGAACTGTGGTAGATTGGGGTTGAGTATTGAAACCCTTTACTTCAGATTTTACTGCTTGTCGGCAAGCTATTATGAGCGTATTGGTGAGAATTTATTACTTTAGTTTAAAACACACACCCCTTCCCTTTCATGTGCGACTTTAGTTATATTGATTTGGTGGTGGATTGTCTCCAATTCTATCTCAACTGGGGATCTTTGAAGCTCTCCATCTTGAAAAATGAAAAAGAGAAAAGAAGAAAGGCTCTTTGAAGCCTTGGCAGCTTGAAATTAGACATCTTTTTCTTTGGTACAACTTCGGTGGCTTACGAGGTTAAATAAAAGAAAGTCTTCAATTGTTTTTTTTAGTATGAATTTTGAGGGTAGAATTATAAAATGAAGTTGTCTACTTGAGCTGACTGGACAGTGGCTTGGCTAGATGCTTGCTTGAGATCAACTTGTTAGATAAAACAAGCAAGCTTGATCATAATTTCAAGCTCATTAATTATTAGGCTCAAACATGGCTGGATCTGCTATTGAGGATTGTAGGATTGCATAAAAAACCAAGCTACTCAACCTTAATTTAAGAGGTCAACATGAGATTAGCTTGAGAAATAAACGAGCCAAGGTTAGTTTTTTAAAATTTATCAAGCCAAGCTCAAGTTGCCTACTACTTGGTTCAACTTCTTCACAAAATTTTTTGTTACCACACCCCCCCCCCCCCAAACAAATGGAATGCCTCTGACTTTGTTTTTTTGATCTTGTTGCTTTACTGTGGTGAGAGGGTGAGATAGCTCTTTCCTTCTGGCTAATGTCTCTAAAGGGAGAATGATATTCTAATAATTGACACTAAGAAGATGCTAAGGGAGGAAGGGCTGATAAGAGAAAAATGGTATGAGTTGAAACAGAGTTCTAGCAAATGGAAGTTAAATTACACAATGGAAACCGTCATGTTTCAAAGACATGCATAAATCTGCAAATCCATTGGATCTGAGGCATTAATAAGTTGAAGAGGAGGGACGTGCTATAATAGAACAAGAGCTGAAGGAAAACTCTGTAGTCTTAGTTCTGAATAAACTACTGCAAAATATGTGTATAAGAGTTCATGAACCCTTGTGAGAGCACTTCTCATTTTTAGACGTTCATTTCAAGGATTTAGTGTCTGTCATCAATGCAGGTATAGAAATTTCTGTAATTCACATTTCCTCTCACAATTTTAACTATAGCTAGTTGTCCATGATATAAGTTGATTATTAAATGTTGTTTATTATTGATACTGCATTTCACATTTTAATAATATCTAATTTTATCAACATATCCTTTCTCTAAGTCATTAACTACCATATAATGGTTTTTCTCATATTGTCTGTAAAACTAGCTTCCCTTATAAATCTTCTTGGCATAACATTGAATCGATTGCCTCATTTGTTGTTTCACAGTACGTTCAGTCCATTTCCTTCCCAACTTCCATTTTGTGGAAAATAAGTTTAATTTGAAGTAGTTGGTGTAACTTTGAATCACCCTTTATCCTTATCTGGGGTAACCATAGTGTTCTTAGTGATTCAACAAGTATGTTGAATGGTATATTAGATATTGTTAAATCAATTAGTTAGACAGGCCATTCCACAACATGGACCAAATTGACTTGAACTTTATAAGGAAAGGTGGGAAGGATCGTGATGTCAAAGATAAAGACTGATTAGAATCATGGTCTTTATTTGTTTTGGTAGAAAGTAGAAACTCTGGGGTCCAATCATTTATTGCTTTACAAGAATTCCATCCAATGCTAAATATTAACTATTTTCATCTTTCAGCCTTTAGGATGTTAACTACTTTTTTTTTTCCCAATAAGTAAATTAATATGTCAATTACTCCAATCTATTGACAAGAATCTCTAATTTCATTTATCACTAAAGCATTTCTAAACTTGAGCTCCTTGCATAAATTTGAGTTTTGAAGCAAATAACTTGTGGAAATGAGCTTTTCATTGGTCCCATTTTTTTCATCTTCTTTTGTTAGCAATCTTTGATCCTTGTCCTCAACACACTTATTGTAATTCAAGTCTTTAAGTTTTATTTCTGTCATCCTGGAAAACTTTTATATTTGTGTATATGTTTTTCCCATCCTTTGTATTAATCCTAAAGTCTAATCACCATGCGCCTTATCTTTCATCTTTCATACTGTACTGTTAGCTTCGCTTTTAGATAATATCTTTCATCTTTCAGGAATACTCTTGTCAGTTTGTTTCTCTCTCTCTCTCTCTCTCTCATGCTTGCATGCGCTTCGTTGGAGCTATTAATTCTAATAATGTTGAGAAAAGGTCCTCCTATAGATAATAAGCAAAAAGTTTTCTGGGGTAACAATTAAGGAAAAGTAGGGACTAAATTTTGAACTTAAAACAGTTTGAGTGCAAAACTTTTTGGAGGGGAAAAAAGAAGGAAGATGAAAAAAACTAGTAACAAGGGGTGGGGGAATAAGAAAGTAGTAGAGAACACAAGAGTATGAGGTTAGGCTACACATGGTTATTCTATATGTTACTACAGCAAAGAAATATAGCTTCTGTTTATTGAAACGTTTCATCTAACAACTTTTCCAAGCCTACACTAAGCTTCAGATTTTCCCTGAAGTCATTTACTATTTGAGAATTTGTAGTTCGATTGTATGCATAATCAGTTCTTATGCAGATTTAAGGCAATCAGACTAAACTTTACCATCTTTTGCAGGTATGGCAGTTCAGGCGTTTAATACTTGAGGCACTGAATGCTGACTTGCATGATGAAATGACTTTTGTTGAACTTGTTGCTGGGGATAACTCAAAGAACTATCAGATATGGTCAGCTACAGCTTTCATATTCATTTTCATTTTCATTTTATATCTGCCTCCCAATGATTTACATATTTATTTATTATAAGTGCTTAAGTAGAGGTCACGGGGTTATACAAGCAATGAATGAGAGCTTGTTTTGGATGTTTGCATTGAAGAAAAAGAAGAGTTGATGAGAACTTCCAAAATATTATGTTAGTAGTCCTATAAGCTTGTTATTTGTGAATAGACTCATTTTCTAGTTTGACTCGAGTAGGAGATGGTTAAATAGATACTAGGATGTAGGTTGTAGACCCAATGGTATCTGGTTGACCTCTCGATATTAATATTAATGGCCCGCATCCTTTGGTGTCTTGTGTTGACAATATATGGACTAACAGGTAGTTTAAGAAAATAAAGGTACTCAACTTAGCTCAAGAGTCACCAGAGGTGGAAGGAAGTGGGAGTTGGCGATCTTAGGGTAAGACGGGGATAGTAGTAATGATCCAAATACAATGATGTTGATTGTTATGTGTAATAAATGAGAAGCGCCCTTTATATAGACTGAATCGGCGAAGAGACACAACTCGCGTGGACCGTGCGACTTGTCACTCTTGGTTTAACTTCTTCAAGCTTTGACCTTTGTTTTTTGACGGCCTCAGTACTTGTGTTATGGGATAGTTGCGATACATCAATGTCCTTATAATATGTACTTCATGATATCAAAATGGTCAAATCAGAACAGTCAGGCTCCCTTATGTCCTAAAGTGGTCAGGGTGGGAGGTCAACTTTCCAAGGATGGTTAAGCCAAGTAACCTTGACGATCCAACTCTAGCCTCTAATCCACTTATCCTCCTGATATTCCCGAGTGGATCCTTAGATCCTGCTCCCAACTTGGGATTAACGTGCTTGGGCGCTTGATGCCCTTGGCACGCGGGTGGCGCAAGGGGTGGAGCCATTGGTCCGGGCATCTTCTTGACTTGTCTACGTGCATCTTGCCTTGATAGAAAATAACTAAATAAATAAATGAACTATACATTTTGCTAGTCATTATCATAGAGTGACCAAAAGGAAAAGAAAAAAGAGTGAATTTTTTTTTCCATATACGTTTGGTTTACTGGAGTATCTGTTAAACACATATAACCTCAACTTTCCCGAGATGTGTAAGTTTATGAAGTATTTCAGGAAAAGTTTTGAGGAATCATATTTTGATGTAGGATAAGCGAGGAGAAACACTTCCCCACAAATTTAATGGGCACCTGAAGGAAAGGGCTATTTTTGGGCAGATTTGGCTTTTATTTGTAACAGAAAAGGTTGCTTAACTAATGGGCTTTTAGGGTTTGATAGGATGCAAGAGGATGATGAGGTTTTGGAGTTGAAACATGAAAGGATAAAGTTAGAATTTGGTCATTCTTTGGTGCTGTGACAGTGGCGTGAATAGTAACATTCGGTGTTAAATTGGTTTTGGGGTTCTAGGATTGAAGTTTTTTTAAGGGAATGAGTCAACTTTGCAATATAGGTTGAGTGAAAAGAATAAAATTTATGTATGATTGTAGCAGAAAAAGGAAACTATCCCTCGCTAGAGTTAGGAAAACCACATAATCACAGCACAGATTCTCATAAAGTCAACTCCCATAATGTCATCTTTTGAATTACTGAGATTACAAATATAGTTATCGGCTGAAAGACTCATACTTCAGTATGGACTAGGACTCGGATTTAGGAAACTATGAATATTTGGTAACTACAAAAATTCTAGACCAACTAAAAGTCCTAGTAAAATTTAAATACCATTACTTTACCAGTTGACCTAATTTACGATCCATGGAAAAAATTATTCCAGTACTTTGCTCTTTTTCTTCTTTTCATGCGCATCGTCATATTTCCTCTGAGAAAGTAGATATGGCGAGACCTCCACTTTCTTTTGTCCCCCAAACGCTCAATAGTAAGGAAAATAATTGTTATTTTCCTCTTCCTTTCGTTTCCCAATATCAAACAGAGTCATATGACCCCTGTAAATGTTCGATTATAGTGTTGCATATTTTATGCAATTTAATACGATGTGAGGTGCTTAGGTGTTCATGTTATAGGTTGATGCTGTTAACAGTTTTCTATGCCATAGGATGTTGTCAGACATTTGTTAGTATGCCAGTAGTGATGAAATTTTAACTGCAAAATGTTCTTGTTATATTCTGGCTCTCTAAGAAGTACATACACTTTTACAGAAGAGGTGTGTCATGCCGGACACTCGTGTTGGATATTGACATTCCTCGGACATGCTTGGTCACTCCTAAAAGCGTGTTTGAGACTTTTTAAACATGTTTTAATTTGAAATTAAATTTATAATACTAGACACTTTCCTTACACTTCGCCGACACTTTATTACACTTTTGAACTCTCAAACACCTTTGATGTGATGAATGTGTTCATAGTACCAATATTTTGGATTATTTAAAATGCAACTTATGCACACTAAAATATGTTTTGAAAACTTATAAGATGAAATATGACGACTTAATTTAATAAATGTGATGTTGCATACGGTTCATTTCTTTTGACTAAATTATTTATATATTTGATATATAATAAATATATAAAAATATTAATTTTTAACTTGTCATGTCTTGCATTTTTAAAAGTTGACGTGTCGATGTGTCAGTGTGATGTCTGTGTCATGTTGTGTGTCTGTGTCCAAGCTACTTTGTTAGTTCTAGAACCAAAGCATTTTACTTCTTTCTTCTTTGCATCTCATTGTTCATTAGCATAGCTAGTGGTTAGTATAGGTGCATACTTATGGTTCTATTATAGAAATTATCAATGGATTATGCCGAACAATAAATAGTTCTAATGGGGCTTTCTGGTTGGGATTTTGCTGAGGGTGTAAACTTCTGAGTTGAATAGACTAAGGTATTGCTTCATTCTTCTGAACTAAATGCTGCAGGCATCATAGGCGGTGGGCTGCTGAAAAACTTGGAACTGATGCGATGAATAAGGAACTTGAGTTCACCAAGAAGATTTTCTTTAAAGATGCTAAGAATTATCATGCCTGGTCCCATAGACAGGTAGGCAGCGTCCTATTACCTCTATTATGCAGGAAAACCTGTTATTATGGTGTGTAGTTGAACTTTGAATCTAGTTATCGCGTACCCCACTGATGGGAAAATTTCTCTATTTCGAGCACACTGGCTTTTAATGTTTGATAAATAAATGGAACTGAAGGGTGAAAATGGTGTTTCCATGCAGTGGGTTCTTCAGAATCTAGGAGGGTGGGAAGATGAACTGGACTATTGTCAGGAGCTTCTTGAAGATGACATTTTCAATAATTCTGCTTGGAATCAGGTATAAATGAAAACCTCCATATGATTGCAATTTGATTGATTGGCTATGAATATTACAAATGATTTTGGGTTTCTTCTCACATTGTTTCGGAATTATTATACTTTTTGTGGGTATCTGTCCATTTCTGCCACGTGGAACCTTGGGAGGCTCCACATCATCACCAACAAGTGAGTCGTTCAGGCTCCTTGCTATCTCGTTTCGGAGTAAGCAAGTCCCTGAAACTCCTTGCCACCTTGCGAGCAGGTCGCTTCGCCTCCTGCAAGTGAGCCATGGGCAATGATGTGGACCCTCTTGAGGTTTCATGTGGCAGAGAGATGGCCAAGTACCCACAATTCTATAAGTCAATTGGCTTAAACTCCAGCAGAAAAGTTGTTTGCCACCATTACTGGCTTGCGACCGACCTTGTGTTTCATTTTTGAGAACTCTGAATTATAACTCTGACCACAAATGAGAACTATTTTCCAATATTTGCAGCACATTTTGCCTGCATGCTGAGGGAACCCCTCGTGCTTATACTTATCTTTATGCACTTCCTTCAATGGACGAATAGATTCATAGATGGAATATTGCGTTGTATGTATGCATGTACGTAGATCCCATTTCGTGACAAATTTTTAATTTTTAGCTTCTTTTTGTTTGTTTTGTTTTTTTTTGGACTTCTTTCTTCTTTTGGCTTTTTTTTTTTCCATATTGTCTCATTGAGAAGAACTGGAAAAGAGAATTTTGATCAAAAAATGAAGAAATTCCACTAGAAACAGAAGTAAGCAATATAAAATCTGGCTTATTGTCTTTTTTTTTTTTTTTTTTTGCCTTTTTCAAAAAAATTTCATGTTTTGGACAAAATTTTGTTTTTTTTTTTTGGTCGTCTCGATGAGGAATTTGAAAAGTACAATAGTTTGGTCAAATGTTGAAAAAAGTTCATTACATACGAAAATAAACAAAATAAAACAACCAATTAAAGCCAAATGGGGCAGCTTGTTTTTGCATGTATAACTTGTTGCCCGATTGCCCTTGTAAAGAGAGCAATTATTTGTTGTTTTCAGAGATATTTTGTTGTCACAAGATCACCTCTCCTGGGAGGCTTGGAGGCCATGAGAGAGTCAGAAGTACATTATGCAGTGGAAGCCATTATAGCGAAACCCGAGAACGAAAGCCCATGGAGATACCTACGAGGCCTTTTCAAAGACGATACACGATCGTGGATCAATGATCCCCGAGTCTCTTCAGTGTGTTTGAAGGTTTTGAATTCAGAAAGCAGCCATATCTTTGCTCTGAGCATGCTTTTGGATCTTCTCTGCCATGGCTTCCAACCAACCCAAGACTTCAAAGATGCTATAGATGGTTTAGCTTCTGAGTTAGATTCATCAGATTCAGGTTTATCAAAAACAATTTGTTCTCACTTGGAAAATGTAGATCCGCTGCGGGCAAATTATTGGAAGTGGCGGAAGAGTACCATTCCGGCTCAAGTGATTTAATGTCACGGACTGGTTGGTTTACTTGGTTAACCGTTATGCATTTTTCTGCATCTTTGATTCAGTTTTAAGCCATGTTATTCCAATGTTGTATCATAGTTTTCTAGTACTTCATTTGAAGCATTTTCTGCTCTGAAAAACTTGGAGAAGATAAAAGAGAAAGACCCTAATTCTATTGTGACCAAGAACTGTTTTTGTTTTTTGTTTTTCTTTCCTTTTACTTCACTTGGGCCCACTTAGATAGCTTTTTTATTTTTTGAAAAAAGAGGAAGAAAAAAAAATTAAATTGTTTAGGATAATGTGACCTTTTGGCCTTTAAGATTGTTTGGAATAATGTTTTACTTTTTTTCTTTTTATTGAAATGTTTAATTTGCATTATTTTTTTGAAGCTGCAGTGTTTGAGATGGGTTTTTTTTTCTTGCCCGTTTTTGTTTTTTAGATTTTTTTGTTGAGGGCATTATTGTTAGTTTATTAAAAAAGTTATCGTTTTTTGAATGTAAAAATGCTATTTTACGAGGAAAAAAAGGTCAAGAAGGTTTTTCATGATACCAAGCAAGCTGGCTTAAAAACTTGCTTTAGTTTTTTTTGTTTCTTTCTTTTTTTTATATATATATATATAAATGAAAGCTCTTCTCTGATGAGAGCCCAAACAGGTGCGTTCAGCACCTTTTGCTTTTGTGAAGACCTCGTAATTAAAATTATGGATAATGAGGCAGCGAACTCGATCCAGTTAGTTGATTTTGGAAAAGTCCAAACATTACCCATCATCTGAGAGTGTTCTATGATGTTTAATGAATGAGGAAGAAGGATGACTCAATCTGGGTATGCAAAAAATTTGTCAATCTGTTTTATTTTGTTAATCAAATTTAATTTAATCTTTGCAGTTTATGTAGACGAGTCAGTTAGATTAGGTGGATTGAGTGAAGAAAAAAATAAGGGTGAGTGAGTTGCAAATTTTAAAAATATAGCATGTAATCAATTTAATTCGAGGTGTTTATAGTATATATTAGTTTATTGTGTTTTTACATACGACGAATATATATTTATATTTAGGGTAAATTACAGTGACTTCTCCTGAAGTTTAATAAAATATCAACCACCACTCATGTAGTTTTTGAAATATCATTAACTTCTTATCTGGTTTAAGTTTTGCATCAAATTAGTTCAATTATTAAATTTTTGCTCAGTTGTGTCTTGTTTGGTATGTTTTTTGAATATATTTTTATGATCCAATCTGTTCATTACGTAGAACTCGTCGATTTTGTTTAGCATGTTAAAATTTAGATTCATCCGATATCTATAACTTAGTGATTGAATAAGATCTCCTAATAAATAAATAAATAAAAATTATAATTTTAAAAAATATTGTTAAACAAATGTTACTCAATCACTTAGTTACAGGTATCAGATGAATCTGAATTTTATTATATATATTAAACTCGACGAGTTCTACATAATGAACGGATTTAATCATGAAAATTTATTTAAAAAACACGCTAAATAAAGTACAGTTGAGCAAAAATTTAATAGTTAGACTAATTTAATGTAAAACTTAAACCAGAAGAGAGATTAATAACATTTCAGAAACTACAGAAGTGGTAGTTGATATTTTACTAAATCTCAGGGAGGTCACTGTAATTTATTCTTATATTTATATTAAATTTTTATAATTTATAAGAAGCAAATTAGATCATTAGATTTTAAATTAATTTTTTTAAGATAATTATTTGGTTAAAAAATTAATTTTTTTAACTTTTTATTTAAATTGGGCAAAAAAAAATTTTATATAGTTAAAAATAACAATTATATGTAATTAATAGTTTTATTAAATAAATTATAAATAAAAAATATTATTTTTTGATAGGAGTTTAAATTAGAATAAATGGTAATTTCTTTCCTAGATATTTAAATTTACTATAGCAATCTTCTTGAAATTTTTAAAATTACACCCTCTTTCGTCTTATTTTTATATTTTATTTTATTTTTTTTATTAATTGATTGTTAATTGATTGTACAAAAATTAATTTTATTATTAAAAATTTTATATATTTTTCCTATTTTACCCATGATGTATAATCAATTTTTCATTATCTTTTCCTGCACACTCTCTCTCTCTCTCTCTCTCTCTAAACCTCAGTTAGTATAATTTACTTTAACTTATCTGATTCCATTGTTATACCAACAAGCTCACAAATTCAACCAGAAACGCCACCACCTTTTTTTTTGTGGTCAAATCTATAATTGAATCTGTTCATTAGCTTTATTTTCTTTCAATTCATGACTAATAATCATTTTTTGTTTCAACCTGTGTTGTTCATTATATATATATATATATATATATAGAGAGAGAGAGAGAGAGAGAGAGAGAATGAAGCTTTTTAACAGAAGCTCAAAATGTCTTTTCTTCCCCAAAATAATTTTTGCAATTGTAACAGAAGCTAAGAAAATTCTCCATCGACCCATTACCGTTAAAGCAAACTTCCAACGAAAATCCACGAATTCAAGTTCTCGAAGTTGGAATTTGAAGACCCAAATGGCGAGAAGGGGAGTTGTTGAGATAAGATCATGGGTTTTTGTCTCAAGTTTTTATTGTGAACTGGACTGATTTTTATTGCCAACCACTTCCTGGGTCCTTGGTCTTTCCATTGATTCAACAGGAACGAGCTTTTCATCTATTTGGTTTGTGAAAACAAATGTGACCTGCAATAGAAAAAATAAAAGTGTGTGTGTGTGTATATATATATATATATATATATGTATATATATATGCTTGGAGGTAGAGGAGAGAAAAAAATTATAGAGAGAGAAATTATTAAATTATTGGAACTTCAAATCTTTACCTCCCAATCCAAAATTCGTCTCTCTGATCACTTTGTCCGAAGATGATATCTTTTAATCCTCCAAACAATGCCCTATCACTCTGTTTGTACTTCATTGTGATTCCTTTTTTTTTTTTCTTTTTTCTCTAAATTATTCCTCAACAACAACAGCAGCAGCAGCAGCTTCTTCTTCTTCTTCTTCTTCTTCAAGACTCCTCTATGGATATTCACAACAACTCTTGAGTTTTAAATCTTTACCTCCCAATTCAAACCCACTCCTAGACTTTCAAATCTTCACCTCCCAATCCAAATCTGCTCCTGAACTGGCTCATCAATGGCAACCGTGAAACTTCATTGATGTTGAAGATGAAATGGGTTTCTCCTTGAATATTATTCATTCCCCAATTCTTCATCCAAAACTTGCTAATCGTTTGGTTATTGGGATCAAAATGAGTAAATTTTAATTTGTTGGATGTTAAAAGAGAGAGAGAGATTATAGAGAAAGAAAGTGTGGCAAAGAGAAGGGTTTTGAAGTGGTGGTAGATGGGGTAGATGCAGGTTCAGTCGAGGTAGTGGAGGAAGGAGGAGATAAGAATTTGGAGAGAGAGAGAGAGAGAAGTCAGTTAAGAAAAATATAAAGCGGTAAATAAGTAATTGTATATTTTTTTTGTTAGCAGGGCTAATAGACAATCCACAGTATCTGACTAGAGAGAGCAGTATAATTTTAAACATTTTAAGAGAAATTTTTATAATAATTTTAAATTTTAAAAGAGATAAGTGTAATTTATTTTTAAATATAATATTTTAAAAATTAATATTTTGATTTGATTTTTTGTTTTTTTTGTTTTTTTTGTTAATGGATCATATTAATTTTTTTATATTTTTAACTAAAAAATTAAAAAGTTAATATAGCCAGTTAGCGTCTTAGTCTACCTTACATATTTTTAGTTATCGAGAGTACTATATAAATTATATCACATAATTTTTTAGAAATAATTAATAATTTTTTCAGAGTAAAGTCACAATTTAAAGAGAAATAATGAAGAATTTTCAATTAGAGAAATGCTATGCCACCATTTTTTTAGCACAATTCAGCTACAACTGTTTAATTATATAATATTTTTATTTTTATTTTTTTTAATAAAAAAATATTATACAACTCAACAGTATAACTGGATTGTGCCCTTAACATTCTGTTTCAGTTATCATAATTACTAAGATTTTCTTTTTAGCCACAAGCTCCTCCTCCATGATTGAAACCACGAACCCCTCCTTCATGCGGAATACGATTTTTCTCTTTTTGTAAGGAGAAAGATACGGATGGTGGAAAAAATATTTAGTTATATTATGAAATTTATTTTTAATAAATTAATTTAAAATTCTGTATAGAAGATTTATTCCTAACTATATATATATAGATATATATTTATTTATTTATATAGGTGAATCAATAAATTTAAAAAATAAAATCTAATTGAATGTGTATATATATATATATATATTTTTTGACCACCACTGATTTGAAATTTCCTTCCCCGTCGCGCACAGCGCGCTGCCACCACCGTTCCCGGTCCTTCTCCTTTGAAACCGTCAGAGACACCACCGGCGAGAGAAGATCAGCGTCGGAGAGTCTCCCCGACTGAGGCGGCGAGTGGCCGCTGCCATCATCGTCCATCGTTGGTCCAGATTCTGGTTCAGAAGGCAGCGCGATGTGACGGCAAGGGCGATGCGACGGCGAAGGGCAATGGCGAGGGCGCATCGAAGCACCAGGCGGTGGCGCTCCGCTCCGGCTCTAACCAGGCTGTCTTTTACTGGTGAGATCAACCCCGACCGGTTTTCTATAACAGTTGATTTGATTTGTTTGAAACTCACGTTTGCGTGAAAGTGGCCATCGATCTCCACCAGGGAGCAAAGTCAGAAGCTCTCGCGTTTCGGTTCTGCGATTCCAGCGAAAAGCACCGAGTCAAACTCAAACCTCGATTGCACGAGTAGATTGGTGAGATGAACGAGAATCTGTGTGTGTGAGTATACTTTGTGCGTCTGCTCGTGTGTCAAATTTGTGTAGAAATCAGAGAGTACATGGGTTTGGGTAAACATCCTCTCCAGATTCTTCCTCTCAAGAATCCTCAAGACTACTCACCACAACATAACACATCAGCATTATTTATGATCAAAGGCCCACCTTCATCAACACTCAACAACCACCTTTTCTCTATTTTTCTATTCTCGCCAATAAGGAGTTCCTCAACAGCCAAGCCTTAACCCAGTAGTTCACTCCATTAGTTTTTTCAACTCCAGGACTCAATTCTGACTCGAAAAGGAAACGCAAATGAAACTCGAGTATATTAAAGTTCTCCAACAATAAAAATTGCTGATATGAATCACTACAAATGAAATTCAATTAAAGCAAAGTTAGAAATGTGAAGCTTTTTAAAGCATGATTCTTTTTATTTATTGTATCCAAATTTGAAGCTCACAGCTCTTCTTAGACGTCCGTCCATATGAAGTCTCACAATGAACAGAAATTAAAAAAACCAAAAATGAAAAATCGTAAGCTAATCAACTGATCAAATTCAAAAACTCATATTACCAACCTATCATTATATTACTATATATCGAAAGTTAAAATTCATGTTGTTGCCAAAATGAACTGATCAAGAATCCCATTTGAGAAGAACTCTCCTCAGCATCTCTAAACATGATATATATACACACACACACACACACAAAACAGTTAACGCAAATTGTCATTATATATATTTTTTGATTGGCAAAAAGAATATTTTATAAAAGTAAGGGTGAATAGCATTTAAAGAGAATGAAAATTCTTGCAAAGATGCATTAAATATCCTCAAAAGATACATAAAGATTCCAAAGTTGACAAGAGGCCAACCAAAGGCACAAAGAAGAAAAACTTGCTATAACAGCAGCAAAACAAGCCCCCAAAACCAGCCATAGAACAGCACCCAGCCCAGCCAAAAAACCCAACCCAGAACAGCAGCAAAAGGAACTAGCAGCACAAGTCCATCAACTGAACTAGCAGTAGAGAATTAGCTAGAAAAAATTAGAAAAAGCATCTGAGATGAAAAGTTTGATCATGAAAACTCTCATATTTTACTCCCAATATTGATTGCTTTGCCATGTTACTTAGCATCAGATGCAAAAGACCCCCTTCACAGCAAGCTTGACATCATTACCGACCCTAGCATGCAACAGCAATCTTAACATCAGCATACTTGCAGCATCAAAATAGTAGTCGTTGGAGGGTTCAAAACATTCCCATAGCTAGTTCCTTCTCCAAGGTTTGCAAATACTTTGAGAAAAATTTTCCATCATGCTAGCAAGACTGTATATCCACAGAGCCGCAAAACCACACCCTATCAGCAACCATAGGACAAACCAGCAGAGTCCAACAACAATCTAGCTCCCAAGCCAGCAAAACCTCATACCAGAAAAAGTGTAAGCCCCAGCTCATCAACAACCCGATAACACACCAGAAACTGTCATTATATTATTATATTTCAAAACCTCAAATTTATGTCTTTGTCAAAATCAACTGAGCAAGAATCCAATTTCAAAAGAGCTTCTCTCATCAACATCCATTATAATCCTATAAATTAAAAGAAAGTACACATATAAGTAGAATGTTGTCAAACTAACATAAAAGAGTTAATAGTAAATTATTAAGAGGCGTTACCTCATTCAAGATGCTAGCTGGTACATTTGGATTAGAAAGTAATGGCTGTATAACTTGAAACTGATCGTAATTCCATACAGAAGCAATTGAGTGGTTAAGATTCTATAAAAAAAAAATAGAAGAGGA
>JAOTRH010000027.1:7823209-7835402 GCA_034768845.1 Heliamphora exappendiculata
ACAATATTTTGTGATTGGAAAAGGTTATTTAAAGCTTAATCTTGAATGTTTATGCATTTTGAGGTTTGAAAATCAAAATAGGGAAAAATCTGGACTTTTCTCGGGTACCAGCGCGCTCGAGCGGAGCCCTGTCTGCTCGAGTGCTCACATGGCAGAAGGTTGGGCGCTCGAGCGCCCAATATCCGCTCGAGCAGACTGACTGCGCAGGGCTAATTTTGTTAGATCATATCTCCCTCATCCATACTACAAATTGGATAATTCTTGTACTCAAATCAAAGCCCCGGAAGTTATCTTTCCAACAAGACTACTCTCACAAAAAAAATTATTTTGAAGAAAAAATTATGATTAAGATAGTGAGGGTATATCAAAATTTCTTAACTATTTTTCACCCGTTTTTAGCCGAATATTTTGAAAAAACTTATTTGCATTAGTATTGGCCCGTTTTACTACATTTCTAGTCCCTTGAGCTTGCAGCACATCTATGGATATATCTAGATTGAGTTGGGATGCAGGTATTGAACTTATTGATTTAGTCTTCTTTACACTAAACGTGGTTTCAAATTAATATATGTATATGTATACATGATTGGTGTATTCTTTTAAAATTGATGTGATGCTCTAATATCAACCTTGTGTTATGGGTATGTGGTAACATTGTGTTCTATGATAAATTGGTAACACTGTGATTTATGAGAAACTGTATAACGAAAGTTGTGAAATGAGACATTTTATAATAAACGCTGGGAAATGAGAAATTGAATACTGAAAGTTGTGATGGTAACTTTGGATTGAGAATCATAATGATATAGTATGGTAATGAGTGGGAGAGGAACCATTTGTGGGTTGAACTTCTGAGTTGTGAAAAATAATCTAATTAACCTAAAATGAACCGTACAGATTGATGTGGAATAAGTTAGGTTAGCGGCTTTTCGGTGAAAGACCGAAAACTTGCGCAAAATGGGGACCACATGCCCACGGGTTAATTCCCGAAATGTGGTATTGTGTCGTGGTAAGTTATAGAGCTATCTATTATCCAATGGCTTTGCATAACCTATTGGGATTAATATGGGGGATTTCTATAAGCTGCACCCGACATCGATTCATTAAAAGTGATACGATTTTGTGAAACCGAAAATAAAAATAAAGGATTGATGAATGGTAAAGAAACGGATAAATGGAGATAAATTTGGGTGTGCGTGAGTGTGTGTATGTTAAAGGAAAAACTTGGTGAAATGTGCATTTTTCTTTGGTTACACCCATCACATCTTACAAGTCATGCATTATATGTGAGTTAATATTTATCTTACGAGTTTCGGTTCATGTATATATGTTAAACACATTTCAGGTTCCGAAGAGCGAGGTGATGCAAAGGTTATGGATGCTTTTGGAAAGAACAAAGAATGGGAGCCATGATTTATCTGTTTCTTCATTTTTGTTGTGTATAAGATAACGGAAATGATGTAATGAAAGTGGCACTTAATGTTGAATGTATGTAATTTCAAACTCCTGTGATAGACATGGGAATGTAATCTTGTACTTGTTCGTTTTGGAAAAACGTTTACATGTGATTTACAATGTTTTTCCTATATCTTGGAGTAGTATCTATGAATAAGATTTATGTATAGCATGTTTGGAGCTTAGCTCACAGACCCAGGTTTGGCTCGTGACAGAAAATGACCCTATATTTATAGTGAAAAAAAATTCTAATTTTAAAAAAAATCTAAATTAATTATTGAGCCGGGCTCGGGCTCGAGCCGGGTCGACCCCAACAGCTCTATTATCCTCAATAGTTAAAAGATTTCAACTGTTTAATTCAAAGCCTAAGCTATCACAACCGTTCATTCAAAAATCTAGTCGTTGGGTCTCGGGCCAAGCCAACGGATTGCCGCCCAAGTAACCGTTTGGAATTCAAAATCCGAGCTTGGGGCTGGCTTAGGGGGCGGCCACCGGATCGGGCCTTTAGCCGAGCTAGTCACAAGCTCATAGGGGTAGGCCCAGGCCCGAAAAACACAAATTCAGGCTCGGGCTTGTCTTGGGTCGGGCTCGACCCACACAGTGTCGGGCCTCAGGCCAAAATTATACTCCTAGCTTTCTCAATTTTTTGGAAGCCCTCAACTCTCCTTTTTTAAGTTAGAAAGTTTTTTAATTTTTTATTTGTTTGGAAAAATTATTTTTACATATCAATCAAATATTTAAAAAATAAAAATAAAAATTGTATATTAATTTTACATATAAAATATTTTATATTAAAACAAACAAGCCTTATTTTCAAGATTATATTTTTAGTTTGAAATATGATAACTAAAGATGAGTTAGTCCAAGTTTGGCTTCTCTTAAAAGTTTTTTTATTTTTCATTTTTTTTGTAAAAGTGCTAATTTTTAATCAGTAACGTTTAGCATCTCTAAAAATCTATTAATATTTTTTTACTTCTTTTTCTAAGAAAAATAATACATATTTCAAACATACTAACTTTTTAAAGTAAAATAACTATAATACTCTCAATTGAAAAAATCAATCATTCTCACAAATATATATAAAAAAAGTTGTATTAATATTTCAAATACTATAACTTAAAATCGAAAAATAAAGACGTATTGATATTTTAATAAATGAAAAAAGTAAAAAATAAGCTAAAATAAGTCAATAAACAAAAGTTTATGTTGCTTATTTTTATTTTCAGTGAATCCTTTTTATTTTTTGATCAAGATTTTTTATTTTATCAGTTCATTTCATCAAGACAATTTGGAAAAATAAAAAAAATAAGTCAAAAAATTCAAAAAAATTCAAAAAAGAGAAAAATAAGTCAAATTTCCAAAATTTAGCCCAAATAGAGCCTTTCGGATTTTCTAATCTTCAAAACTTGAGCCCTTGATTTCGCCAATGGCCAAGGGCATTACTATAGTTTGATTGCACAAGCCTAAATTCAGAGCCTACTTAAAAAGTCAATAATTAAATTAAGTTTTAAAAAGATTATTAAAAAATCAAACTAATATTTCAAGAAAATTTAGCTTATTTCTTCAGCAGTCACTCTCTCTTTTTTTGGGTATATGTTTATAAGAATTTTCAGGTTATTAGGGGAACTGAAATATAATCTCTTTTGCCTAAAAATCAAGAATTTTCATTAAGAACGTGTTAAAATTCTTAAAAATAAAATTGACTTATTTTTTAATAGGATCGTGCAAACTATCACTCATTAGATAGTAAATAATAACTTAATAAAGATAAAATAATTTAATATTAATATATTTTTAAAATAATAACAATTTAATAACTTATTTCATCTCTTATTTTGGACAAGAGATGAACTTTAATATAGTAGAACAGAAAGATATATTTTGTAACAAAAATTTCGTGCTCATTATTTTTACAAATTTTAATCTAGTTATTTAAATATATAATATAGGGTTAAGTTTCTTTCCAGTCCATCTATAAACTAGAGAGATCCAATTAAAGCTTTTTCGCACTTAAAATAAATATATTTTAATAATTTAAATCGTTTATTTTATTATTTTTAATTTATATATTATTTAAAATGATGACTTTTTGTAATTGAACAATATTTATAAAAAATCATTATTTTTTAACTTTATCAATCAAATGATGAAATAACTTTTCCGTGTACCATAATTTTAAGAATTAATTTATTATTCAATTCTCACAAGTATTCAAATTTATCCTTTAATGTGCCCATATTTTTACTGTAATTGATTAATAGTGAAAATACTAGTATCTTAAATAATGAATACATAAAAGTAGTAAGTGTAATTCGAATAGGTATCAAAAGTTAAACTCATTATTAAAATGTTATTATTTTTTTTAAAATGTATGTGTTTTTTTGTATAATTACGATTTTAAATTCAAAAAGAATTAATTTTTTATAAGTGTTTGAACTGTGCATATCCATCACAACTCTTTAATTGCCCATTGGATTATAATGTTATATATTGAATTCAAGACTTCATATAAATAATTTGATGTTATAATTGGTTATTCATTATATTATATATTATTGTACATTATTTTATATATTTGAAATTGATGTAATTCATATATAATTTATTTTTTAAGTACAAATTAAAATAATTAAACATTACCATATCGCTGCACACGCATCGCGTGAGCCCGATCACTAGTAATAATATAGGATTAGGCTTCTCTTCAATCTACTTATGGACTAGAGAAGTCCAATTAAAACTTTTTCGCACTTAAATAAATACATTTTGATAATCGAAACCGTATATTTTATTATTTTTAATTTATATATTATTACTATAAAAAATCAAATGAATCGGATATCATTAACTATATAAAAAAAATTACATTTGTATTAATAAAATAAATAATAAAATAGACATCACTGCTTATTTTTATTAACGTAAATGTAATTTATTAAAACAGTTAACGATATACAATCAATTTAATTTTTTACAATAATAATATAAAAATTAAAAATAATAAAATAAACAGTTCAAATAATCAAAATGTAATTATTTTAAGCTAAAAAATGCTCCAATTGGACCTCTCCTGTCCACTTATGAACGGGAGCGAAGCCTCACTTCTCTCTCTCTCTCTATATATATATATATATATATATATATATATAAAAGTTCGTGTTAATCACATTCTATTATATATGATAAATAACAAAATAATGAAAATAATTTTTTTAATGTCAATGCACATTTAAAAGTAAAATTTATTAATTTTATAAATATTATATACATTTTACTTATGATTCATTTGGCAACTTAATTTTAAGTTAATTCTTTTACTTAAAATCAGCTTAAGTTAAATAAGTAAAAATTTTAATTTTGATGAATTATAAGAACAACTTAAAACCAAGACACAATCAGCTAAAATACTTTAACTTAAAGTTACTTTTAAGTTAAAAAAAAATTTAAGTCATAAATAAATTGTTATAAATTGTTTATATATTTTTACATAATTTTATATTTAACAAAATCTTGTTTAATGGATTACGTAAGTAGATTTTAAAAATATAATTTTTATAAAAAAAATTTATGTTTTAAGTTAATAAACAAAAATTTTAAAAATTAAAAATTAAAAATTAATAAGCAAAAAAAGCTAAAAATTGAGCTTAAGAAATGGCGTTTAGAGCTTATTTTAACTTTTAAGTACAAAGGCGAACAAGGTATTAAATTTTATTCGTAATTGGGCGTTGGTTTAACATATTCCTTCTTTTAAAAAGGTTCTTAAATTCTTACATAATTAGGAATTATTCAATTTCTAGATATATTGGTCAGATCTCTCCACGCTAGATACTCAAGACAATCAGAGAAAAGCCGTCGTTGGTATAGAAGGAACGAGAAATATAGCGTTGAGGAAGAATTCTGATCGATTTGTAGCCAAAAAGAGGCGCAGAACTTCTCTCTAGAATTCCTAATTCCCCATATTCATAATCTCTCAGAAAAAACATTTTTGGACCCCGGAAATTCTATTTCTTACCTTGTTTTCCCATTCCACTCCGTCGGTATTCGTTGATTGAACGCAAAGAAGGATTATGCTAATGGGTTTTCTTCAGTAGTTTGTGAAAATTGCAGAGATAGGAAGTTATTTGATCGATTCTTGAAGTAGTTTGTCAAAATTGCGGAGATAGGAAGTTATTTGATCGATTCTTGAAGAACACAAATCTTCATTTTAGTGATCTGTGATAGTAAGATTTGCAAATCTCACATTGTTCGAAGTAACTTTTTGATCAGTGGTTGGTAGTAAGAGATTTGCACCTCTTTTGATACTTGTGAATCTTGAACTAGGTTTTTTGTCTTTGATTTCTAGGGTTCCCAAAGATCTTGATTTAATTGAGCTTTTATTACTTCTGTTGATCTTAATAAAGTTCTATTCTTGTAGAAATTGGAGCTGTGTGTGTATTTATTTAACACTAGCTTGATAGATACTGGAGAGGGTGGATTAGAGTCCCAGATGGGGAAGCCACTGTTCTATGAGATCTTTGAAAAACCTGCTACAAGTTGTATTATAGGATTATGTACTTCAATTTGGTTCTATATCCAGAAGAAAAATATTGGGTATTCACATGTGGGTATGAGTTATGAAACAGCCATTGAAGGACACTATTGGAGGATAATAACATCGGCATTTTCCCATATCAGCGTAATTCATCTTGTTTTCAATATGAGCGCACTTTGGAGCCTTGGAGTTGTAGAGCAGCTAGGGCACATGGGACTGGGGATTGAGTTTTATCTACATTATACCCTAGTGTTGGTACTCTTATCAGGCATGCTAGTTGTGGGGGCATACCATGTTTTGATTCGAAAATTCAAGTTAGAGTACTTCAGGAGAGTGACGGCCGTTGGGTATTCTTGTGTAGTCTTTGGGTGGATGACGATTCTTTCAGCGAAGCAACCATCGTCCAAGCTGGACCTTTTTGGGTTTCTTTCTCTTCCAATCAGTTTTGCACCGTTCGAGTCACTTATATTTACTTCAATAATTGTTCCACAAGCAAGTTTTGTAGGCCACTTATCGGGGATAATTGTTGGTTATGCTATTGCTTGGGGCTTGATCCATGGGATGAACAATTATTGGGCAGTTTCTATGTTGGGATGGACTGGGGTTGTGTCTGTGTTAAGTTTGAAGCAGTCTGGCACATTTGATTTCAACTTTCTTGAGATTGAATCCGTTACAGATCCATCATTGCCTTCTGTGCGATTTCTTGCTTCTGGAAATGGTAGAACCTTGCAGATGAGTTCACTTCCTGCTGCAAGGGCTGATCTTGTGTAGCTGATGGTCAAGCAACAATATTTCTTGCGGGAAGTGTACTGGGCTTGGGTAATACTCTAATTACCTTGTTCATTTTATTTCCCAATACGCATGGACCATTGAAGATTTTGAGATTTTCCAAATACAATCATTAGGTACAGCTTTATCAACTGACGAAGTTGTTGGATGCATGTCATTCTTACACACACCTTGTTATGTAAGGTTACTGGTCATTATTGTTTCCAAATGTTTCATTTATGTGCTAGGGAAGTGTTCTTTTCTAGTCTTTAGGATCTTGTTGTCCTGTCAACATCAAAGGCAATTGCTGTTCCACCAGTGTTCCTAAATGAAAATTGCACTTTTTTTTATAGGTTCATTAAATCAACAATACGTTTCTAATTAACCTTTTTACGTTCCTCTTTTTAGTATAAAGTGAGTTAATGAATTTTGACATGGCCTCTCATAATGATAAAATGAAGTGTAAGATAAATTTGCTGCTGCTGCTGCTTCTATTCCTTGTTTTTCTTTTGCCTATTGCATTTAAACAGTTCTTTTTTATTGGATGAATTTTTTATCATGCCTTTTTTTATTTTGGGGATGATATTTATGCTCCACTCTAGGCCTTCCAATGGTCCATTTTTGGCTTTTAGCCCCTACAAGAGGATTGTGGGAGGCTAAGGTGGAGTCCAAATATCATTCCTCGGAGCTTCTAAATGCGCTCTATTTTGACCCATTGCCAACAATGACCATGGCCTAAATTGTCACATAATTTGATCCCCAAACAGCAGCAACTAATTGCCAACAACACTGGATATCCACGCCTTACCTGATCCCCAATCAGCTACTACTTCAGGGAAGATGCCTCATTCCCAACAGCCGACTACTACTTTGCCAATGATGCCAGATATCCTTGGCATGGCTACTACAGTTCCATGATTTCTATTTGCACTCCATTTCGACAGGAAATCATTTCTTTGCAAAAAAAAATTTTTCAGGAAATGTTTTTCATGGAAAACATTTTCTTATGTTTGGCCGCAATTTTGAAAATAATGGTGCTAGTGGTTATGGTAGTGCCAATATAGGCGGTGGTGATGGTCGTGGTGGGAGGTAGTGGTCGTGGTTGGGTGGTGGTGGCGAGGGTGGTTGGGGGTGGTGGCGTTGGCAGTGTTGGAGGAGGTTGTGGTAGTGGTGGTGGTGGTTATGGCGGCGAGGGTTGTGGGGAGAGGTGGTGTTGGCAGTGATGGAGGAGGTCGTGGTCGTGGTCGTGGCGGTGGTGGTTATGGCGGCGACGATGACAACAATGGTAGTGGTGGCGGCGGCAATGGTTATTGTGGCGGTGAGTAGTGGTGGCAGAGGTGGTGGTATGGTGTAGGGTGGTGAGATGAAAATGGTGGTTCTAGAGAGATGGTACTGATGTAATAATAATATACCTCATTAAATATGCAAAATATTATCCACCTTTAAAAGTTGGAAAACCTTTTTTGGGAAAATTGACTTATTCTCTATTGATTGGGAAAGAAAATCGTTGACTTTTAATTCCGTCGTACTAAATACCAAAAAATGCAGAAATTTTTTTCAGAAAATGTTATATGTTGAAACAGACAGAGCATAGTGTTTCATAACGTATTCGCAATCGTTGATGAATACATTAGAAAGACTGCTTACTCGTTGTATATAATTTATTCTTTTGTAATGCACTAGTTGATTTCTACGGCCCTAGTGAATAGTGGGGTGAACCTTTAGACATTTGATGCACCTTGAATCGCTAGAAAGTGTTGTGTGACAAGGATATCCATAGATGGTCTTCTTGGGGGATTTTATAAGCAAATTGATTGATGACTTTTCTATGATGTGATCCTGATGCAGACGACATTTTAAGAAATTTTATTTTTGGTAATTACCTTTTTTACAGAGTTTCTTTTTCATGGCAGCCTTTTGGGACATTTTCGTATATTTTAGTAGTCAACGACTCAACAGTGAGTTGAGCTTATTTTAAATTTATCTTTCGGCTATTTTGTGTTAATAAGGAATTTAGTAGAATTCGGCTTCTTTAATGGTTGATTCCTTGTGTTCAAGATTTTATCATTATAATTAAGTTGTAAAGGTGATGCAGCGGAAACGTGCCTTAGGGTACATAGTTGATTATTGAGATTAAACAATCAGAGGGTTATATCTTTGTTTCAATTGCTTTGGTATTCTCTTGAATTAACAAAGTTATTGAAGACTCTTGTTTTTGCTATTCGTTCGAATCAACAAACTCAAGTTCATTTATTTCTTTTTTTTTTCTTTTATGCATTTCCTCTACATCATATTTTAACATTGGTGCAGATAGATTTTTGTTTGTATTTAACACAATAGTATTTTTTATGCAGACTTCTTTTAGAGAACCTAATCACCTTTAGATAATTTTGTTTCTGAAGTGTGAAAATAATTTCATGATCGGTTTGGATTTGCATTGGTGAATGGTGATCTAGTTGTTGTTTTACCGTCACATCTAAGTAGTTGTTTTGATGCTGTCAAGGGGTTTAAATTTTCCTTTCAAGTTCCACAGATGCATTCTTGACCAAATTGAATTTAACAAATGTCTGTCTCCTTGTCATTGTCCCCTTTCAATTATCCGAGGTTTCTACATTCCTTTGTGCATCTGTTATTCCAAGAATGCTGGGTAAGTGCACTACTATAGACTTAATAGTTGTACATACTTCTTATGTTATGTTGACTCTTCTAAATGTATAAAGTACTCGTATTAGACTTGATACTTGAAAAAAGAGTATGCCACACGTGTCCTATTTTTTTGTTAGACTTTCACTTAGAAAGACTCTTTGGATCTCTAACTCTCGAGAACCCAAACCCCTAAAGTACCAAGATCCCCTAAAGTACCAAGATCCCGGACTTCAAGATCTCTAACTCTCGAAAATCCAAACACCTAGACTCCCAAATCTCCAGATTTTGTACGCCCGATCCTCTAAACCCTAAACTAGTGATGCTAGTAGTAGAATGGTAGTACTGAGAGCGGTGACAATGGTGTGATGGTAAAAGTGAAAAATATTTGATACCATAAAAAAATAAAATATTTTTTACCAAAATTAACTTATTTTTTATTAACTTGTAAAATATTTTTTGTTGACTTTTAATTTCTGTCATACCAACCATCAAAGAATGTAAAAAATATTTTTTTCCGAAACAAACGAAGCCTTAATGTGACATTTGTTCTACGAAATAATTAATTCAATCGTTTAAATTCTCTCTCCTGAGTTCTCTCTAATCAGTCTTTAAAAATGTGGAAATTCAAGCTCTCTTTATTTAATGCTGAGATCAAGTTTTTGAGAAGAAGGCCTATGGAAAGCGTTAATATCTGAGATTCATCTTTCCTCTCATTTAAACGAATCAACGGGTTAGATCAATTGGAAAAGATTATTTTTTTGTTTTAGGTATATATCCATCTCATAATAACATGAAGATGTATAATTGTCGAAAAAATCAATTGGATTTTGCTATACATCCAATCAAACTAAAGTAGGGTTTTATTTATTTTGACGTAAACTGTTTTATTTATTTGTTAATATTTAGTTTGATAAAAATTAAGTAAAATATTTTATTTTATAAGATCAAAATTAATTTATTAAAAAAAGATGTAGGTTATTTTACGGTGGTGGTGTTAGTAGTGGCGACGGATGCGGTGGAGATAGTAGTGATAGTGGCGGCAACAGTAGCGGGGTGGTGGTGACAACGACCATGGTAATGGCGATAGCACTGGCAACAAAGCAGTGACGGAAATTTTTTTTTTTTTTATAGATATTTTTGAAGTATAGAACCAAACATCGAAAAATAAAAATAAAAGAATGTCTTTTGTAAAATATTTTATATTAAAACAAATAGAGTCCAAGTTTTTGTTTCAATTAATTGGGATCGATAACAAAAAAAATTTTATGCTATTTTGTTCTGTAAAACATTATATCTTCAATTAATTTTAATAAATTTATATTTTTTTTAATGACATTTTGTATCAATTTAGATCTTTTTCTCATCTAATGTTTTTTTTTTTGTTGTACACACATACCATTAAAAATGAATATTCATAGTACTTTTTTTTCTTGTTTCATTTTCCTTGGATATGAAAAACTCAAGACCTACACACTTAATTGATGAGTGAATTTTACTTAGATCAAAAGGCACTAACATCTCATTTGATTTGAGTGATTTAGAGAAAAAATAAAAAAAAATTATATTTTTACTACATAGTCACTTGTTTAGTAGACTACTAAACAAGGGAGAAACCAAAAGAAAAAAGGAGAACAATTTTCTATTTCTTAATAAGTACTTTTTGAATCACTCCATAATGGAGAGATTTGAAGAGAAAATAGAGATAAATTTTATAATATCAAAACTAACTCTAGAAAATAAATTTAAAACACTCTTAATTTAAGGTTAAATTGGTAAATAATACTGAATATTTTTTTCTATTTTCTTTTATTGAAGCTAACTAAACAAGATAAAACAGAAAAAAAAAATATATTCTTCTCTTTTTTTTTTCTTTTTATCCAAACGAGATAGAGAGAAAACATAATCTTTTTTTTTCTTTTCTTTTCTCTTATAATTTAAGTAATTATTTCTTTTCTTTTCTCTCCCCCTTTGCCAAACATACTGTAAAAACTTGATGCCTTTATATGCTCCTACTTTGCCAAACATACTGTAAGAACTTGATGCCTTTATATAAGACAGTCCTAAGATCGTTATGCTTTTCGTTTGGGTCAAACCTTACACTATGACAAATGAAATTGTTGGCAAATTATTGCTTCTGCTTTTAAAAATAATTATTAAGGTCCCGTTTCGTAACATTTATATTTTTTATTTTTTGTTTTATTTTTAAATTTTTTATAAACTGTAAACAATAAACAAAAACATATTTGATAATTATTTTTATTTTTAAAAAATTATAAACAATTTTCAAATTTTACAAAATTCTTATAAATAGAAAAAATGTGTTTTTACTTGTTTTGTAAACACGTTTTGATTATATCTTCTTCTTTTCACTATCCTCGACTATTACATTCGGTTACCGCTTCCAACCACTGCCTCCAACTACCACATTCGGCTACTCTCTCTGGCCGCCACCTCCGACCATCGTCTCGACTTTTAACCACCCCATTTGACTACCATCGTTACATCTTACTATCTTTCCGGCTAACACCTTCGATCACCTTCTTCAACTATTACTTCCGACCACTATCGGTACATCTTACTATCATTTCTAGTTAACACCATTGGTCATCACCATTCGACCATCACCGCCAACCACCTGCTCCAACCACTGCATCCAACCACCACTGTCGACCACCTTCTCTATCTCTTGCTATTATCACCGAATAACACTTTCAACTACCACCTCCGACTATTATATTCACCTGCAATCTTCTACTAAAATTTTTTTAACATTTATATGCCAAACATGTTTTT
>JAOTRH010000027.1:7835502-7856621 GCA_034768845.1 Heliamphora exappendiculata
ATGGAGTGTCGGCTGTGTTCCCAATCCTCATCTGGATAAACTGATCATACTTCTCCTGAGTCATATCGATAGTCCTCCTCTCAGAAGAAGAGGCAGGAACATCATAATCGGCCACTACATTGGCCACAAAAGAAGTAGGACGCCCATGTAACTTCCAACACGATCTTTGTAAGTGTTCTTGCTCTCCACAATAATAGCAGGACCTGGTCTCACGTCCACCTCGGCCTCTACCTCGTCCTCTATCACGGCCTCTACCTCGTCCGCCATCACCACGGACTCCATCACGAACACCTCCTCGACTTCCGCCCCGAAATGCACCGATGGCTGTGTGATCACCCTGATCAGTAGTAGTAATACCAGGCCCGTCGGTACTAATTGCTCTGTTCATTCGCCTGAAAACCTCAGATAAAGAAAGAATATCTGACCCAGCCAAAATCTGTGAACGTGCTGAGTCAAGTTGCTGGTTCACCCCAACTAAGAAACACAACCAAGAACTGCATCATTTGCTCTCTGAAAATCTTATACCGATTGGTGAAGGGGACCAACCGATCAATACTCATCTGCTAATACCTTGAACTCCATGAAATAGTCTGAAAAAAGTCGTTCTCCCTGCTGTATTCTAAAAATATTCCGCATCACATCATATAACCGAGACAGGTCATTAGTCGAGGCAAATGTCTCCTCGAGTGTGGTCCACACCTCACGAACAGTTGTGGCATTGGCCACCAACACCTCAACGGAAGACTCCATTGAATTCAACAATTTACTGAGTAATCGGGCATCGTCACGCTTCCATCTTTTGTACTCGTTAGTTCCCTTCTCATGAAAATCTTCAAACAAATGATCTTCCTTTTCCATACCCTCAATTGTCAGTAATACATTTTTCTTCCATAATACATATGTTTGCGGTCCAGTCAACTTCGAATCTACCAATCGTGTGGATGACGAAAACACATCTGTGATTCCTCCTTGTCTATCAGGTCTCACTAGAGAATCCTCAACGCTTGTGGAACTGTCATTCGACATCACAATAACTCAAATGGCAAAACCCTCAAGGAATCACAAGGAAACAAACCAACAATCAAAAGGACGCACCCACACCTTCAATCAGTCATATATGGACCACGAATCACACCATCAACTCATCTCCATAAAATAAGAACACGACTGCAGTAACCCTTAGACCCCCAAACCAACAGTCGGTGAAAGACCCTCGAACGGCGAATCAAACAGTCGTCAGAACAGTTTCCGATCGCCGGAACAGTCGCCGGTCGACGGAAAAGTCGCCGAAAAACGGAAAGGTCGCCGGAAAAGCGACATAAGGTGCTATCGGTGTTGAGTAAGGACAATCGACGCTGGAAAGTGAGAGAACCGAGGCCGTCGGTGCTTGAAACAGGGAGAACAGTGGTCGTTGGCACCGGAAATAGAGAGAGCAAAAATCGCCGGCGCTGGAAGAAGGGAGAACCAGGGTCGCCGGTGCTGGAGAGAGGTCGTCGGTGGTCAATGAAGGGCGAAAGTGGTCTACAGTGGTGTTTCGTTGGTCGTCGGCCTGGTTTTAGGGTTTGATGGTGGTCGTCGGCCTGGTTTTAGGGGTTGATGGTGGTCGTCGGCCTGGTTTAGTGGTTGATGTTGGTTGGTGGCTTGGTTCAGTAGTCGGAGAGTACAGTGGCTGGGGTTTTGGCACTGGTTTAGGGTTTCGGCACTAGTTTAGGGTTTGTGGCTGTGGCTGTGGCTGTGGCTGTGGCTGTGGATGGGGTTTCGGCACTGGTTTAGGGTTTCGGCACTAGTTTAGGGTTTGTGGCTGTGGCTGTGGCTGTGGATGGGGTGGCTAGCTGTGGCTGGCTGGCTGTGGATTGCTGTGGCTGGTTGTGGCTGGAGGAAGGAAACTAGGGTTAGGGTTTCGTGGTTGGTGGCTGGTGGCTGGTGGCTGGTGGTTCTGGCTGGAGAAGGGAGGCTACGGTTAGGGTTTCGTGAAGGCTAAGGTTTTACCTTAAAAATAATGGAAAGCCGTACCCTAATGGGTAAGCGAGCTCTTATTTATAATCAACTTATAGAACATTATTACAATCATACACTCACACACACCGGAACATAATAATAATATAATAATAAGCTACTAACAACATTCATAGAAACAAGTTTGCATTCGGAAGGTGGATGACAATATTTGTAACATTTTTAAGTTGGTGAATAACCAAGGAAGAAATATTTGACAACCTTGATATCATGCTTGCTACAAATATGTAGTGGGAGTGCGGGAGATGAACAAAGAAAACACAACGAAACATTCAGGGGAAATCTAGAACCAACTTAAGAAGGCAACAAGGACACATGAGCAGACTAAAAATGAAGTACCCAATAAGGCATCTGATTAATGAGATATGTTGCGGAGAGGACAGCCACAGGCCAATACACTTCGAGAACATTCATAGAAAAATGCAAGGATCAAGCAACTTCTAAGAGATGGCGACTTTCACATTCAGTAACACTATTTTTGTTTAGGGGCAGCACTGCACAAGTGTTGATGTAGGATACCATGATCACGAAAATAGGAATAAAAACCCCCATAAAAATACTCACCTTTGTTATTAGATTGAACAACTTTTATTTGAGTCAAAACAAAGTGGACACAAGTTTATAAAATGTCTGAAAGCAAGAGAATCACTTTAGCAAATAGACCCATGTTACACGAGAAAAATCATCAATAAAAGTGGCAAACAATTTGAAACTAGAAAGGCCGACCACACGACTAGGGCCCCAAACATTAATATAAATAATGGCAAAAGGAGAAACACTTTTATTCGTACCAATACGATATGAAACTCGATGGTGTTTCACATTACAAGGTTCACAACAAAAACTAGAAACATCTAGGTTTCAAAACAAAGGAAAAAGTCTTCTCAATAAAGTAAAAGGAAGATGTTCCAATCTCCGTTGTAAAAGCCAAACTTGTGTCGTAGAAGAGTCGTTGTAGATTGATGAGCTTGTGTAGCCCATTGAGAATCAATGAACTACAATCTGGCCTCACTTTACCACTACCAATTGTACTCCTCATGACTAGGCCTTGTAAGACACAATGAATGGGAAAGAAAGTCAAGGAACAATTTAGTTGTTTAGTGGAACAATTTAGTTGTTTAGTGAGACTACTAACACAGAAAAGAATAGTAGACAGTTGGGAACATGTAAGACAAACAAAAGAGATAGAGAAGGCGTAGCAAGAATTAGAGACAGAGAGCCATTAGCTATTTTTCCTTGTTGTCTACTTGAGCAAGTGGTATAAGAAGAAAACAAATTTGATATCCCAACCATGTGATCTGAAGCTCTAGAACAAATAATCTAGAATGTGTAAAGGAATGACATAAAGTACTTAAGGCAATTATAACATTACTTAAATGGGCAAAAGAAGAGGACAAGAAAACAAATTTGATATCCCAACCATGTGATCTGAAGCTCTAGAACAAATAATCTAAGAATGTGTAAAGGAGTGACATTCACGACTAGTGCTGATCTCTACTCCTATGATTTTTTCTTCTTTTTCTCGATTTTTTTATTTTATTTTTTATTTTTTTTCATAATTTCAGCGCTCCCGCCTTGTTCTTCGCCGATCATGCTTTTGCACCTCTGATCTAACTTTCTGTTGTTACGATCTTCCCTATGGGTGCCAAAATCATCTCTATTGGCCCTTTAGGGCATCGATTTGTTAATTTTAATACTTTTGGAGAGGATTCGAGCTTGCACAACTTTGACGCCTGGGGTTTTCCGTGCGTTTTGTTTGGTCGCCGACTGTTTTGCTTCAGATCTGGTTGCTCAATCCACTATTTTGACTTGGCTTTGCGTTGATGGGATTTCGGTTCACTTTCATGCTCGTTTGGGATTTGATGCTCGATTTGGATTTGGCTTTCTACTCGATTTGGGAATTCCTGCTCGCTTTTGGCTTTGAAGGTTGATTTCTGTTCGATTTCATGCTCAATCTGGGGATTTGCTGCTCGATTTGGTGATTTGATGCTCGATTTGGGAATTTGGCGTCCGCTTTGGTGCCTTGATGCTCGATTTGGGAATTTGATGCCCGATTTGGTGATTTCAGTCTGATTTGGGAATTTTGATTCAGTTCTTGGTTCGATTTGGGAATTTTCGTTCGATTTGGGCTTTCCCATGGCAATTTCGACTTCGACGATCTGCGATTTGGTGTTTACTTTGATTTGAGTTTGAATTTGCACTTTTCTTGTTATTGACTTTGGACCCTTCATTTGGAGATTTGTGGATTGTTGGGATTTCTGGTTAGATTGTTTGATTTTGCCCTACATTGTGACACGACCGCAACTGTTGGTTTGCTCTTCTTTGGATTTGGCATCCTCTCCTTTGCTTGGTTTACTATGACTACAGTACAGACTTCTTCTGATACTCTCCCTATTCAGCTTTGCGAGCTTGTTCGGACCTTGTGTCAAATTCTGCCGCCCTCTTCTACTACTACCTTAGCTAATTCGAGTAATATTGCATGTGCGGCTCTTACTCCTCTATCTTGGATCCTTGATTCAGTCGCTAGTTCTCATATGTCTGGTAATCATTCTCTTTTCTCTCATTTGAGTCATATTAAACATCATATAGTCTTAGCTAATAGCTCTTCTCGACCGGTTCACGAGCAAGATATCCTTCATCCCTCTCTTTCTTTGGCCTTATCTTCTAGTCTTTATATTCCTGATTTTCCTTTTAACTTACTTTCGGTTAGTCAACTCACTAAATCTATGCATTGTTCCGTAAACTTTTCTCCTATTTCTTTTGTCTTTCAAAACCTCAAGACCAAGAAGATAATTGCTTCGAGACATGAGAAGAACAGGCTCTATTATCTTGACATTGACTCTAATTATTCTTCCCGTACTTCATCCGCCTTAAGTGCTACCATTTCGCCTCTTCAGTTGCACTTTCGCTTAGGCCATCCTTCACCAGTTAAGCTTAAGTTGGCCATCCCCAACTTACTTCCTACGTCCCATTTCGAGTGTGAAGCATGTCAATTAGGCAAACATCACAATAGTTCTTTTCCCAATCATAGCCATCATCGTCAGTCCAAGTCCTTCAATTTGGTTCATACAGACATCCAGGGTCCTTCTCGAACTCCAAGTGCTAGTGGCTACTCTTACTTTGTTATCTTTGTTGATGACTACTCTCGTATGACTTGACTTTTTTTGTTGAAACATCAGTCTGAATTGCCCCATGCTCTCACTACATTTTACAATAAAATTTTTACTCAATTTGGCATGTGCATCAAAGTTATTCGTTCTGATAGTATATGCAGTCTACTATTACTTCCTTTTGTGTCATTTGTGGTATTATTCATCAGACGACTTGTGCTCATACGTCACAACAAAATAGTGTTGCTGAACGCAAGCACCGTCATCTGTTAGATGTTACTCAAGCCTTATTGTTTCGTGCCCACATTCCTAAACACTTTTAGAGTGATGCTGTCCTTACTGCTTGTTATCTGATTAATCGCATGCCTTCTGTTGTCCTCGATAGCCAGTCTCCCTTTTCATTGTTATATCCTACCTCTCCACCTTTCTCACTCACTCCTCGTGTTTTTTGTTGTATTGCCTTTGTGCATGTTCTTGATCCTAGTACTGATAAGTTATCCCCTCGTTACGTATGTCTTTTTTGGATACTCTCGTACTCAAAAAAGATATCAGTGTTATCATCCAGAGTCTCGCCGCTACTTCGTGAGTGCTTATGTGACCTTCTTTGAGTACACTCCCTTCTTCACTTCCTCTGGTAGCCATTTTTCTTCTAATCTCATCTGTTGTTGTGGGGGGAGTCTCTCTCTTCTTCTTCTCCTACTCTTCCTCTCCCTCTACCTATGGCATCATCTTCTCCCTCTCACCCACCTTTGCAGGTTTATCAGCGATCTCAAGATAGACCCATTGTCTCCTATGGCCCAGATTCTTCATCTTCTCTGGTAAAGGTTCCTATCTCATCCGCTCCTAGTTTTGATGGCTTATCAATTGCTTTGCGCCGAGATAAACGTACATGCACACAACATCCTATTGCTCATTTTGTATCTTATAATCGTTTGTCATCTTATCTCCATTCTTTTACTTCTACTTTGTCGTCCGTGTCTATTTCTACTTTTTACAAGAAGACTGTGTCCGTGTTTAGCTGAAAACTTGCTATGGATGAGGAAATGCATGCCCTTTATAAGAATAAAACTTGGGAGCTTACCACTCTTCCCCCTGAGAAGCAAGCGGTGGGTTGTCGTTGGGTTTATACAGTAAAGTACCTTCCAGATAGTTTTGTTGAGCATCTTAAGGCACGTTTGGTTGCAAAGAGCTATACTCAGGCCTACGATATTTATTGCTTGGAAACTCTTTTTCCTATGGCTCGCCTTAACTTTGCTCGGATCCTTCTATCCATTGCTGTTAGTCGTTCTTGGCCATTATATCAACTTGGCATTAAGAATGCCTTCCTTCACGGTGATCTTCAATAAAAGGTTTATATGGATCAGCCACTAGTTATGTTGTGCCTGACAGTGAACATCTTGTTTGTCGCTTGCGAAAACTTTATATGGTCTGAAACAATCTCTTCGTGCCTAGTTTGATCGCTTCAATTCTGTTGTCATTGCCTATGGTTTTCGGCATTCCACATCTGATCATTCAGTGTCTGTTCATTACTCTTTTGCTGGTACTATTGTGCTGATTGTTTATGTTGATGATATCATTATTTCCGGTGATGATTCTACTGGTATTGTTGCTTTAAAACAGCATTTGGCTCATCATTTTCACGCTAAGGACTTAGGCATTCTCCGTTACTTTTTTGGGATTGAGGTTATTCGTTCCTTTCGAGGGATCTTTTTATCCCAACGTAAATATAATTTTGATATTCTCACCGAGACTGGTTACTTGGTGCTCTGGTTGATACACCTATGGATTCTAGTATTAAGCTTGATACTGACCATGGGGAACCATTGTTAGACGTCGGTCGTTATCGGTGGCTTGTTGGGAAATTAATTTACCTCACAGTCGCCCGTCCTGATATCACATATATTGTTGGTGTTGTTTACCAGTTTATGCATACTCCTCGTCAGCCACACTTTGATGCTATTTGTCGTATTCTTCGCTACTTAAAACGTGCCTCAGGTCGTGGATTGTTATATCGTCCATCTTATCATTTGTCTGTGGTTGGCTTTAATGATGCTGATTGGGCTGGTAGTTGCTTTGATAGACGGTTCACCTCTGACTATTGTACGTTCGTTGGCGGTAATCTTATCACTTGGCGTAATAAGAAACAGAATGTTGTTACTTGTTCCACTGCTGAGACAGAGTATCGTGCTATGGTCCATACTGCTTCTGAAATGTTGTGGGTTCGTTCTCTTCTTCATGACTTCGGCATCATGGATTCACATCCTATAGAGATATTTTGTGATAATCAGACAAGCATATTGCTAATAATCTTGTGTTCCATAAGCGCACTAAACATATTGAAGTTGACTGCCACTTTATTCGGGATCTAATGATGACGAAGCAAGTTGTCACTCCATATGTTCGCTCCGAATATCAATTGAGTAATATTCTTACCAAACCGTTAGCTACTTCTGGTTTTCAGCAACTTCTTTCCAAGCTGGGCATGTTCAATCTCTATGCTCCAGCTTGAGGGGGAGTGTTAGATAATTACTTATATATATTAGAGTCGTTTTGTAATTAATTTGATGTCTCTTATATAAATACTGGTGTGGTGTTAGAGGTGAAGTTAAACCTCATTATTTTTCTAATAATATTTTCTCTCATCTTTCTTCTCTCCTCTTTTAACCTTAAATCACTACTTTACTATTCAACTATAACGTTACTTAAATGGGCAAAAGAAGAGGACGCAGAAGTAAATGTACTAAACTGAGACATGAGGTGACGAAAAGCATCTACCTCATCCTGGGAGAGAGCCAATGAGTTAGATGTGGGTAAACAAACCTGACTTTCATTAGAACCAGCCTCAAGAGCAGATGGCTGATGAATAGTGGTTTGACTGGCTCGAGATCCACCTCTACCACCATTTCGGACTCCTTTACCTCCAACAGGAGATTGACCATGGAGTTTTCAACAATGATCTCAATCATGTTGTGGCTTATTGCAAAACATCACAAACAACTTGTCCCTATCATCAGAAAAATCACTAGCTTGGGTTTTCTCATATTTTTACCTCTGGACTTGGGATCACGAGGAATGGAAGTAACTATCAGGCTAGGATAACTGAAACATAACCACCTGTCTACTCTGCTCAAGTTGTACATACGAATAAACCTCCTGTAAGGATGCAGAGGTTCCTTCCCTAAGACTTGAACCCTAATTTGGTCGTACTTTTTGGTTCAAACGTGCAAGGAACTCAATAATCCTTTCCTACTCAATCAACCTCTTCAACTTTATGGCATCTGTAAGACTACCCTCATCAAGAGTCTAATGGCGATCCAACTCCAACCATAAGGTGCATAGATAGTGAAAGTATGTCGCAATAGAGGACTCTCTTTGTCTAGTACTGTGAATTCTATATTTCAAGTCATAAATCTGTGCCAGAATCCACTTTTGTGGGTATATCTGAGCCACCTGTTTGGCCATATCCATAAATAAGAAACCATTACAAATTTCAGGCTGCACTAAGTTGAAAAGCCAAGACATCACTTTGGTCTAAATTTCACTGATCATGACGTGGATCATCCACCTCAGAGTTTGTAGCTTTCCCCCTCATAAAACCCATTTTCCCTTCAAGTTTAACTGTCGTAACCTGTAAAGTGGGATTCTCAATGCCAGAAAGGATAGGAAGAGTACCATGGCATTGGTTGACTGGGAACCAATACTATTATCAGAAATCTTGCCACATAACTTCACAAATCAACACAAACAATAGAAAAAATAGAAAAGATTAGATAACTATCTGTGGAGATGCTATAAAAAGAAGGGGCGGGGTTGCTGCATCCAACAGAAAAACTCCAGAAAATAAAAGTAGTTGTTGGACGGCCTGAATACTGAGTTGGCTGGGAAAAAAATGCCCGCAAGCCCAAAAAACTCCCAAACACTGCACCAACCCTTGAAAGCCCAAGGAACACCTCCCGGGATAGTTTCAGCACCCTACTGGCTGGGTTCGCAGCTGGGTCGTTTCAGATTCTCTTGCCAATGCAGATCTGAAAAACTCTGGCCATTTTTTTCGAAATAATATGGAAAACATAAAAATAACATTAAAAAAGCTATAAACGGTTCTCAAATCACAAAACAACAAATAGAGTGATCATGGGCTCTAAGAGTCGACCGTGCTGGTAGTTTTTTTTTTTTCCATCAAGACACAGCAAGTCAAAGAATTAAAGAAAAACCCTGATTTTCAGGGTGTACTGTGTAGTCAAGCCAAATCAATAGGCCGGCCTTTAAGAGAGTAATACAATTAAGGGTTAGCTCTGCCGTGTTGTGATAGGGGATGAGGGGTACTGGTCTGTTAGGAATTTTGACCCTGGTCTAATTCGTTTTTAATTTGGCAAATCTGTGACAAATTATTATGTAAATAATTTATATTTTATTCGTTGATATTTTGACACTTATTCTTTTGGAGTTGTGGTTTGATATTGCAGTGCAACGAAAAAGAAACAGAAAACGTCGAAAAGCTGCAAGCAATGTTAGACCGCTCGACAGACTAATCGAGCGGTCCATCAAGCGATCAAAAGTAACTCTCGGATTAGGGTTAGGGGTTTGGCAGGCTGCTATATAAGGGTTGCTAGGTTATTATTTTCGATGTCTCTTTTGATATTAAGAAAACCTAGACGCTATAGAGAACCTCTAAAGTTATTCAATATACTCTCAAGCTAGTCTACATCTCGATGATTATTTAACTTCCGCGCAGTCAAGTCAATCAACAAGAATTCAAATCTTCAACGATCTATTCATGTTCGTGGAGTCACTTGAGAGGATTCTCAAATGTTTGAAGTCTGGTGGAGAAGTCCGTCAGCATCTGAAGTCCGGTGATAAATTCCAGCGGCAATCAAGCACAGAGTTGGTGTACGTGGATTCGGCAAAGATAGACTTACTACCATTGATTGTGGGTGTAACATCGGGGTTGTAAGATTTCTTTATAACCAACGTTTAATATAGTGTTTGATTTTCTAAACCCGGAGTGATCTCGTAGTTTTTACCTAGTTTGGAATTTTTCACGTAAAAATCGCTTTATCGTGTGTGATTGTGATTGCTTTACTTTATTGTTTGTGTGATTGATTAGTTAGCTTTACTTGCGGTGTTTAACTTATTTAAGAAAATCAATTAATGCAAATCAATCTACAAACGGAGTTTTTCAATGGTCGAAAAAAGTCTTAGTTGGTTGAGATCTTTGAAAGCTCTTATACCAACTTGGAAAGGGTAAATCTGAAAAGATGACGAGAAGGGAGGAAGAGAGAAAATTTCCGATGGAGAGAATAATAAAACTAGGGTTCTCTCCTAATCCTTAGTATTTATACTCATAAGCTCCAGATACAAAAATACAATTCCAACTTAAAATGGAATAACTAGAATCCTCAACAATATAGAGCATGCTTCCACATAGAAAGAAAAAAGAAAAAAAAACACATGTATTTGGCAAATTTCGTGGCTCAAGTACAATTGGATCCAAGATAGATAGAAAACAAGAGTATTAGTTTATCAACTATGTCAAATGAGGCACATTTCATCCATGCAAGTAACGGTTCATTCATATTCTGAGGTGAACTGGAATTTAAGTCCAACTCTTTTTTTCCTTGAAGGCCACACACCTGGTACAACATTTTAAACACCATGGATTTGAAGTTTTATCAACAACAGGCATGTTGTAATTGCATGGGCAGAGGATGCTTCTATGTAGAAAAAAAAAAGATATATATTGGCAAATTTGGTGGTGCAAGTCCAGTTTCATGCAAGATAGAAAACAAGAGTTAAGGCACATTCCATCCATGCTTATAATGGTTCGTGCATATTATGAGGTGAATTAGGTATTTATTTCCAAGTCTTCTTTTCCTAGAACACACAACCTAGTTCGACATTTTAAAGACCATGGAGTATTATCAACAAAAGTAACTAAAATACGTAGGAAACAGAGGTCCATTCTATGTGAAAGGCCTACTTATTTTCAATCATCAAATTTGAATAATTGTTTAAACAATTCACAATACTTACCATTTATTTATCTCTTTTCCACTATGTTCAAGATCAACAACTCCATTTACATGTGATGAAGTAGAAATCGAGCTGCTTTCCTGAGGACCCAAAAGAAGAAGGTTGGAGAAGCCTTGCCCAATTGATTTCCATAACCGTGTAGACAGTGATGATTGCAAATTACCAGAACTTCCAACAGATGATAGCTCAACTGGCCTAGCTGCAGCATCATTCAGCTCAGAGAATCTTACAGCTCCTAAAATTCGTTCTGGAAGCTCTGACTCAGTTTGGCTCTCGATGAGAAAAGCTAAATCAACAGTAAGTGTAGTTAGGTAACCAAAAGCCAAATGAACAATTGCACTTGCAACCATAGAGGATCCAATATCAATATCTACTTCTATGAAATTCTCTGCTAAACAGTACTGGCAAGTAAGTGCTCTGCCAATCACACATATAGCCTGCTCCCCAACTGCTTTTCTCACAATCCACGGTCCTTTGACAATGTTGGCAATCAATTTAAGCCTTGAGTTTCTAAACCCATCGTCCCCTTTCAAGAACTGGTCCATTAAAGATCCCTCTGGGATAGGTTCCATGGCTACGAAATATGCAATGGCACTATAATTCTCCTTGCTTGGGACTTGTAGATTGAATGCCCAAATGAAAGGCATACTACTTGTTGGGAATTCATCCTCAAGAGCTTCCGTAATGCGGTTTTTTGGATTCTTTAATACCTCTGAAATCTTTGTAGAACCTTTGATCCAATCAAAACCGAGTGGCTTCAGAAGATATTCGCCAGCAGGAATTTTGACCCTGGTCAAGAAGTACTCTGGACCACGAACCATAAAAATATCCCCGGGAGGGGAAGCCCAGCCATTTGAACAATTATCTGGTTCAAGAAGTGGAACAGCTCCTTCTGCCTTCACTCTCTTTATCCATTCATGCTCATTTTCACCATCAGGATTGTCCATAAGCAATCAAAGTCACCTGTTCAGCAACAATTTCTTATAAAATCAGTTGTATGGGAGGAAAGCATGAAAATATAACTGTTGCCCTCCAATATAAGTCTAGGCTTCATTTGGTAACCTGGCTCGTTTGGTTAAAGAATGGCCTTAAGCCACCATATATAGAGAAAAAGTTGTTATTTGACAGTTGACCTTTTTTATGACTTGAAGAAAGAAGGCTACAAGCTCGTCTTTAAGCAAGAACCAAAAGAGCCCTTAAATGTTTACTTTGACAATAAGCCCTGTGCCTTTGCAAACAAACCGATAAAATGGGCTTCATCTTGCAGAAATGACAGCTCATGCTAAGACGGAAATAGATGTACTGTACTATAAAATAAAAAAATATTCCCCACAGAAGCTTTTTTGTCTCACAGAAACACCTACTAGAAACCAATCAAACCATGGCCCCTTCAAGAGATTATTAATGTGAGAAATACAAAGAGTCAAAGACCCCACTAGGAAGAACCTAAACAATGGGCTTATTGTAGAGACAAAGCTCTTTCCCAGATTGTGTTAACTGCTACTAACTGACTGGTTTCCAGTTCTCAATAATGTACCATCAGCTACAGTTTTTTATTTTTCCTATTACAAAACATAAGAACACCAGAGGTAGCCTTCCTGTAAATGATCGTATACTACAAGCCAAAATTACCTCCAGCCATGGCAGCTTCTAGTTTCATTGATGAGCTCACTAGCAATATACTATTCATCACTGAAGACGAAGAAATTAAGGCAGTGTTTGGTTCAATGGAATGATTTTGTATAGGAATGAAATGAAAATTCCATGGTATCTGCCATTCTGCGTTGGAATTCTCATTATGTTAAATAGAGGCAAAATAATTAATTTTTGAATTGACATTCCATCATTTTTTGGCTAATCAAGCATTGGAATGGATCTTCCTCATTATTCCATTCCACTGTTGATTCCAATAAACCAAGCATAGCCTAATGAATCAAATAAACCAAACATAGCCTAAGTTTTGGGTGTTCAAACTGGGAAAGGATTTAAACAAAAAATATATATAACTCTAGCACCAAGTCAGTTATAGTAGTTGTTTCTCAGTAACAACATTTCCCAAGGACAAATTCTTGTTTAAAAAAAAAACTTTTTTTTTTGGTGGGGATTATGAAAAGAAAAATTCATCAAATACTACCCAATGGGACCAACCCAAGTCCAGTTATTTCTTCAATTACACCCTTAAAATCTCAGAAACTTCCCCTGCAGAGATATTTTCTTTCTCACCAAACAAAGACTAAAATATATATTTCCACTCAATCAAGCATTCAATTCCTCCTTTCTTTTTTTGTCATTAACAAGTAACATTTTATCAAAATCTAAACTGCTTCCCAGGAAAAAAAAAAAAAAAGAATTGATGTTGAGAACATTAACAACAACAGATACAGAAAATTAGCTGACGTTTACAGCCAAGTTAGAATCAAACACCAAGAGAAATTGTTTCATTAATCAAATAAACCCAGATTACAATAAGCCCATGAAAGCATAAGAATTACCAATAAACACGTGCATCAAATTCACCAAACAAAAAATAATAATAATAATAATAATAACAATACTAATAACTTCACCTTTCTTCCTCTGGAAAACCCGGATTCGAAGTTGTTTTCAGATCAGAGAATCGCGGTTGCTTCAGTTTCTTGTTAGATATATAAAAGAAAAGAAGGAAAGAAGCTCTTTCTTTGTTCTTCAACCTTTGGAGATTAAAGAATCATATTCCTCGTACTTTAATCTTCTCCTCATTCGCTTTTCGTTTGTTGGCTTTCAGACCAATCCAAAGCGAGCACGGGGTCCGCGCTCGTTCATAAACTGGAATTTATCGATTTTTCCTGGAACATACTACGAATCCCATCTAAACTAGCATTTGGTTGGAACAGATTAGTAGTTTGCTTAATGACCTCATAGGTTTCTAGTTAAAAAAGTTAATTTTATTTTAATTTTTCTGCAATTTTTGTCTAAAAGTTTATTGAATTGGAATTCAGTTATTGGGTAAATTAGGCCTCATTTGTAAATCTAATTTTAAATTGAATTTTTTTTTTAAACTCGTTTTAAGTCAAATAAATAAAAAATTCATTAATAAATTATATGATTAACTTTAATTCAAAAGTCATTAAGTTAAAAAGTTGAGGTTAAAGTAAATTTAAACCCAAAGAGTTTTAAGTTTTAAAAAATTGTTATAATTTTTTTTTTAAATTATTTTTATATAATTTTATATTCAATATGAATCATGTTTAATAAATTTTAATAAATAAATTTTAAAAATATAATTTTAATAAAAAAATAAATTTATATAATACAAATTATGCTTTTGAATTTTCAAACGAATTTTTTTAACTTTTTAAATTTTAAGCTAAAGAAAGTAAAAAGTGCAGCTTATATTCAATTGCGTGGTGGACTTAGTTTTACATATAGTTTTTTTAAAACTGGTCGATGGGGATAAAAAAAAAATTTATTTTTTGTTTAAATTTGACAGTATTTTTTTTAATATAGGTAATCATTATAATTATATATAATTAGTATTGATAATAAATAATTTATTATTTAAAAATATTATTATTTTCTAAAATAAAGTCAGAACTTAAATAAGATATCCTATATATTAGTGTTTTAATGTGAATTTTAAATCAAAACATTCCCTTAACATTGAATACAATTAGCACGCCTACATAACATATAGAGTAAATATTATCCCGAGATTTACATATATTTTTATTAGCTTATTAATACTAATGCTTGTGATATTAAATTAATTAAAATTATTTTTTTAATGATTAAAGCTATTTTAAAATGTGAAGAAATTTAATAATTGAAGAGTATGATTTGAATTTACGTATTTATATTTTGTTATTGAAATTTGAAAGGTTGCATAAAAAAGAAGCTTCATTACAAAAAAAATGTTACCATAAGGGCATACTTGTTTCAAGAATTAATGAGTATGATTAATTTATTTGAGTAGATTTCTTTTTTAATTTTTGGATTCCAAATAAGAAAGCGGATAAGATTGACCAATATGCATGATTAAATAAAAAATAAATAATATGGAAGTAATTTAATTAGAATTCTTCATACTAATTTCCTATTTAATTAAGTTGTAAAAAATAATTATGCGTTTTATCCAATAGTTTCTTTACAGAACACATTAGAAAAAAATTTATGATATAATTTATTTTTTGAGTTATATTTTGTAATTTATTGGTATAATAGTCATTATAACTCTCAATAATTCAATCATCTAAGTGTTATGATATAATTTATATTTATAATATTAGAATTTTATCACCAATTTTCAAACGCAAACAAAAACACAATCATAAACACACCAAAGAGTTGCACAATAATTTATGTGGTCTGGGACAACCTGCATACTTTTCACATGTGAGAAAGATAATTCACTATAATTATAGAGTGTACGATCACATAACCAAAAAAACTCTAAAATCTGACATCCACAATTTGAGTCTTAAAACAAATCTCGTTTTTTCACTCAAGAATTACCCCAGTGCCCCCAATATATTTTTATTTCCTCCCTGCATTTATACCCCTTTGATTTACTCGTCATATAACAGTTAAAATTATAATGTCCATATTTATAAACAAATCCTAAAATTGTAAATGTTATACAATTATAAAATTATAATTATATAGGTTCATAGAATATAAGAAACACCCAACAATCTACATTTTAACTTGATTGTCTGACACCTATTTATCGAAGTATCGACCGTCACTTTACCTATTTACCAAAGTATATTGATTGTCAATCATCTATCAAATTAGAAAATCGCCACATTTTACCTTACACACCAGACTAAGTCACCGCCTCTTTTTTTATTATTTTTCTATGCAAAATAAAATTTCTTTGATCAACATGAACCGAGATTAAAAAAAATAAAAAAAACCAAATATATCTATACTCTAATCGCCTATTGTGATTTTGATTCATCAACCATCGACTCTGATATCATTTGTTGATATTTAATCACCAATCTTTGAATACAAACGGATTCCGAATACAAACGGAAATATAGTTATACACACGCGGAATGAAAAATCACACAAGAATTTTTGTGGTTTGACATAACTAACATCCGTCCACGAGTGAGAGAGATGGTCTACTATAACCGTAAAGTGTATAATCATGAAACTAAAAATACTCTAAAACTCGACACACACAACCTAAACCTTGAAACAAACTCGTTTTTTTGCTCAAGAATTACCGCGAGGCCTCCGATATTTTTTTATCTCTCTCAACATATCTACTTCTTTGATCCACTGTCCACACAAAAATTAAAATTATAAGATTCATATTTATAGGTAAACTCTAAAACTCTAGTCGCTATATAATTACAAAACTCTAAGTCCAATATATAATTATATTTGTAAATTTTACTGTAAAACTATTTCTTATACAATATAATTATTTATTACAATTCTATCAATAATTTAATCATATTCAATCATCTACTATGTCATTTGAGACAATATTTTGATAGAGAAATGCATTTTATTAAGTTTTGGTTCTCTGTCTCAGTATAGTTCTTACTTTTATCTATTGGTATAATTTTTATTAATAATTCACTCTCTATAAAAATAGTCTTACAATCAAACGTAGTATAAATATCCTAAGAATAAGGGATGTGTTTATCGATGGGATAATTAGTTATAAGTCCAATTATTAGTCTTTGCAGTACATTTAGCTCATTTAATTTTTTTTTTAACTTCTTAGGTCCATTGTTTTAAAAAGTTTATGGCATAAGGTCTTTTAATTTAATGCTTGGTAATTTTATGAAAAAAATTTACCATTATTTCTCACACTCTCCTAATTATACAAATTCTCGCCACGTTATCACCATTTATTAATTCCAGTCGCTGCCAGCGACTATTTTCTACCACTACTAGTAATCATTTTTTTTCTACCACTACTAGTAATCATTTTTTGACTTTCCTACGACTATTTTTTCTGGTGACTCTCTGATGATGGTTTTTGACGGCTTTTCAAAGACCTTCGAGAGTTCTCTTGTAATTTTTTTGGTAACTTTTTCGATGACTCACAAAATAGATAAATTTCACCGTTTGCAGCATTTGAACACTGAAATTTTTTTTTATTCACTTATTTATGAATACAAATAAATAAAATTATCTCTGATTTTAGTAGTCACTGGAGTTGGTGGTTGTCGGTCGTCGAAAAAGCACTAGAATTAGTCATAAGAATTGGTCGCAGAGAAGTCACCAAAATTGATAATTGAAAGTCGTCGAAGTTGATCGCCAGAAATTATCACCAAAAATCATCGTAGGAGTTTATTGTCGAAATTGTCGCCAGAGATCGCTGGAAATGGTCACCAGAGCTCACCCGTGATCGTCAAAGAGGATCACTGAAGCTCGTCGACTATAGTGTCGCTAGAGATGGTGTCGGCATAGTTGTTAATAATGTATATCGTACTGTACCATACTGATCGGTACCGACTGGTACATACCAGTTTTGAATAATATTAGTACACTAGTTACTTAGCTTCGTACCAGTCAAAATACCGGCCGATACCGGTCTATACCAGCTTGTACAGGAAAATTCAAAACGTACCGTCCATAATTAATTTTAAAAAATAATAATTTTTACTTATTTTTTTGTTTTTATTTTTTATTTTTTATTTTTATACTTCAATTCAAGTATCAGATATAGCATAAATGGAGAGTTATAAAACTAATTAATGTTAAATTATTATTAAAATATTTACATGTTAAATTTTATTGCTTTCAAATTAGTTATCTTACTATAAATAATAAAATTAAAATTTAATTTAGACTAATTAATTAAAATATTATTTTAAATAAATAACTATGTTATATTAAATTATTTATTATTGAACAATATTTTCTAAAAATATACGTATAATATTTTATAACGATAAATCTAAAACGGTATCCGGTATTTCACGGGTACTAATACATACTATATTAATAAAAAGATTGATACATTATCTGATATGGTATTTAGAACTATGATATCATTTATTTTTTTATTAATATCATTGATTTTTTTGATTTTGTTATCATTTATTGTTAAAGTTAAGAAATACCACGTTTCGATATTTCTTATTTGGTGCTTTCGAAGTATCACGTGATAAGATCATGAAGTATTCTTACCTAATATGGTATTAATAAATTTTATGGTAAAAATATAATAACTTATCTTTGTTGAATTATTTAAAAATAAAAAATAATTTAAATTATATAAATTATCATTATTAATTTATTAAATTACTACATAACATCATCTACGTGGTATTATAAAAGTGGCATTATAAAAGTAGCTAATAATTTGCCATACTAGTAAGTCAATTCCCACCATTTGAACATTGGACATGTGATTGTGAGGACTCAAATTCTGACGTGGTTCAATCTTTTTTTTTTTAGAGTAATTGCGCCGGTTTGGGATAATTATTTATTTATTTATTTTGTTTAGTTTATTTTTGTTTATAGTGAATTTTTTTATTATTTAGTTAAATTATTATATTTTTATATTTTTTTTTATCGAGATAAGCAAAAAAATAAAACAATTAATTAAAATATACTAAAAAGGCAAAAAAATATAAAAAATAAGCTAAAGAAACTAATAAACTAATGTTTATATTAGTTATATTCGTTTTTAGTGAGCTTTTCTTATCTTTCGATCAAATTCTTTTACTTCTCACGTCCTATATAATTGAGAAGATTTGAAAAAAATAAATTTTTAGTCAAAAAATTAAAAATTAAAAAAAAAACAAAATTAATAAAATTTAGCTCAAACAAAACCAATTATGTTTATTCCCATGACAAAGTTGGTCAATACTTCTCCTATTTTTCATTAATTGAAAATAGTGGGGACTACAATAATAAATAGGCCGCATATATGTAGGCCATGTTTGGGATAATTGTTTATTTTTTCATTTTAATTGATTTATTTTTATTTTTATTATTTAGTCAAACTATAATACTTTACAACTCTTCTCATCAAGAAGATTCAAAAAAATAAATTCTTTTATCAAAATATAAAAAAAATTTAAAAATAAAAAAAATTAAAATAAATTAATAGGCCAAATTTTATGTTGCTTATTTTCATCTTTATTAAATTTTTTTTATGTTTGAATCAATTTTTTTTATTTTTTTAATTCATTTCATCCAAAAGAGTAGAAAAAGTAAGATTTTTTTTGTCAAATGTTGAAAAGAAGTCAATAAAGACAAAAATAAAAAAAATTACCCCAAACAGGGCCTATATTTACCTTGTTTGGTAGGTGAAGATAATTACTCTCATCTAATTTGTTTTTTTTTCTCTTATCTCACAAAAGAAACTGGGTTAATGTTTGGGTTAAAATGGAGGATTTGGCTTATTTTTTTATTTTTGTTTGGGTTTTTTACTTTTTGATTACAACTTTTTATCTTTTCCAATTTAACTTGGTGAGATAAATTTAAAAGGTAAATGAATCTTGACCAAAAAATAAAAAGTTCATTAATGGCTAAAATAAGCAAACACAAATATATATTTTTTGTTTATTTTAGCTTAATTCTATCTCGATGAAAAAAATCAAAATATAAAAATTCTTAACTAAAAGACTAAAAAATCTATAAGCACAAAAATAAACAAAAGAATATAAGTTATTATTTTCACCAAGTTCTCAATGCATTTAAAAAATATAGCACAATATCGGAGTGATCGGACGTTTGAAATTCTGGCCTGTTTTGGCTAAATTTTTTACTTTTTATTTTTAATTTTTTTTAGTTTTTAAATTTTTTTGATTATTTGTTTTTCATTTTTTTCAAACCAACTCGATGAGATGAATTAAAAAAGTAAAAAAATTTCGATCAAAAAATTAAAAAAGTACTCTAAAGACGAAAATAAACAACTTAAAATTTAACTTATTAACTTATTTTAACTTAATTTTGCCTTTTCTAAACGTTTTTTATATTTTGATAAAAAAACTTACTTTTTTGACTCGTCTCCATGAGAAGAACAAAAATATATATAATAGTTTGATTAAATAATGAAAAAAAATTAAAAGTGTTCAGCAAAACTTTTTTAGCCAGCTTTTAGCTTTTTGCTCTAACTTTTCATAATAAGCTATAATATTTTCTAACAATTTACAACTTTTGTTATAAATTTTTTTTTAATTTCAGTTACAAACTAATATATTTATTAGAAACTCACAATATCTATTACAAGCAACAGGTTATAATTTATTAGTATTAGCGATGTCTTTTTTTTTGTTGAAAAAACCTGAACAGAATTTATAAATCCAAAGAAACGGCTTTAGCCTCATTACAAAAGATATCAAGAGCCCACATAGGGCAAAAGTCCTTCTATAACATTCTACCCTCAATTTTTAACACCATTTTAGCAAACATATGGGCAAGACGATTCTTCTCCCAAACCGAGAAGACATATGTGTCGTACGGGAATTCCACAAGGAGCCCTTTGCACTCCTCTACGAGATAACCAATAGTTGAGGAATCTTCCACCAGTTGAGTCACTGCCTTAACGACTGTGAGCGCATCACTCTCCACCACCCAGTGAGCGATAGAGAGTTTGATTGCAAGTATCATTCCATTAAGGATAGCTAGAGGTTCAGTAACCTCCGGTGAGCTCTATCCTAGTAGCCTCTGTTGGATTTTTTGTAAAATCATTGGCCATTGAACTTCAGAATTTAATTGCAATTGAATTGGCCATTCAATTAGTAATTGAATCCAGAAAATTAATACCATTCATGGCTATTGATTCTCCTAAAAATTCCTCCATGATGGAAGGCCTATATATACTGTCATGTCACATATGAAGAAATACAGAGAAAAACAGACAGAGCAAAGGTTATAGAAAAGACAGTAGAGGTGAGAAATGAAATATACAACTCATATTATATAGCAAACTGTAAGAGAGAGAAAGACAGACGGAGTACGTTCGTAGCCGATCCTTGGTGGTGTTCCAACGATCGTGTAGCC
>JAOTRH010000027.1:7856721-7904986 GCA_034768845.1 Heliamphora exappendiculata
CTTTCAGTTGTCTATCTCTCTTGCAGTCAGCTTTGTAATCGGGATTTGTACTCCCGCCAATTTCATTCACTGGGGGGATTGTTGGAATTTTTGTGAATTCATTGGCCATTTGATTCCAAAATTCAATTGCAATTGAATTGGCTATTCAATTAGCAATTGAATCTAGGAAATTAATACCATTCATGGCTATTGACTCTCCTAAAAATTCCTCCATGATGGAAGGCCTATATATGCTGTCATCCCATAGAGGAAGAAATACAGAGAAAAACAGACAGAGCAAAGGTTACAGGGAAGGCAGTAGAGGTGAGAAAGGAGATATACAACTTAGATTATATAGCAAACTATAAGAGAGAAAAAGACAGACGGAGTACGTTCGTAGTCGATCCTTGGTGGTGTTTTAATGATCGTGTAGCCGTTTTATCCTGAGAGAGTGACGCCGGTGGAAAACCTACAACACCCTCTGTAGACGGTGAATTATTCTTAAAGAAACTGCGTTTGCAGAACTCGATTTACAAATTCTATTCATGTTATTTCTGTTATTTTATTTTTCTGTAATTTTATATTATTGTATTTGTTGAAAGTTAATAAAGATGTATTTTCTGGATCATTGAGCATGTATATATATATTTTTGGCGTTGAATTTTTTTCAACAATCTTAAGAATGAGATTGTCTCCCAACAGCCTATAGTTAGGCCAGCTACAAACCTGCTTGTCCAATCTCTAATAACAACTCCAAAGCCTGCTTCTCCCACCTTTATAGTGTACACGCCATCAACATTTATTTTGTAAAAATCAAGTGTGGGTGGGATCCAATTTGACATTGTCCTATTGGATTGGCCATTCTTTCCATGAGGTACTTTGGTATTTGTTTCAGATTATTGAGAGAGCAAGTCTTTTGCTCTATTAACCAGTAGAGCTGCTGTAGTGCTATTGCCCGTGAAATTCACAGAGTTTCTTGCATTCCAGATTGCCCAGGCAATTGCCCCAAACCGCCGACCTACTTTCTTGTCCTGAGTCAGGATTATCTCCTTTACCCAATCCTAAAAATCACCCGTACAAAAATCTAGTAGATGAAACAGCTTTGCCTCATACCAAACCTCCTTAGCCTTGTTGCAACTCATAAACACGTGCTCAATAGTCTCGTCTGCATCTCCACACTAGCAACATATCGTTTGAACTGGTACATTTCTGCTTGCCAGTCTCGTGGCTATAGGTAGAGCCCAGGAGCATGCACGCCAAATGAATATTCTAATTTTTGCTGGAACTTTGAGATTCCACATTTTTGTCCACTATCCTGTCTCTGAACCAGTGCATGACTAAGCCTTAAAACCCACCCAAGCATTCTCTTCTTCTATTGTCTTAGCCACCCAGTAGCCTGTCTTCACTGAATAGACTCCATTTTTTGAGTGGAATCAGATTTGTTTGTCTTCTCCAGACCTATGACAAAGTGGCAATGATAAGATCATCTCGGCATCATCAGGGAGGAAGCTCGCCCTGATCTTTCCTTCATCCCATCTCTAGTTAGTATCTATTAGATCACTGACCCTGGCATCCCACCCCAAGCTTAGAGGAGAACAAATCTTAAGTATCGACAGTCGAGGGATCCACCTATCCATGTAGACTTTGACATTTGTGCCTTTAGCTATCCACCATATTGTGCCCCTTTCCAGAATATTCTTTCCCTGAAGCAGGCTTCTCCAAACGAAAGAGGGCCAAGAGCCCAATTGTGAGCATAACCAGATTAAAAGCCTTAATAGAACGAAAACCCATCCCATCATCTCTCTTAGATGTGCACAATTTTTTCCAGGCCACCCAATGGATCTTGCGTTTGTCTGCCTCAGAACCCCACCAGAATTGACTAGTTAGTGAGTTGATTGCCCCTATCAGTGCCTTCGAAAGTTTGAAACAACTCGTGGTATATGTGGGAATAGCTTGTGCAACTGCCTTAATGAGCACTTCCTTGCCAGCCTCAGAGAGGAGTTTTTCCTTCCAACCTTCAAGCTTCTTCCACACACGTTCCTTGATGAAACGAAACGCCATCTTTCTATCTTTGCCAATGAACGTTGAGAGCCCCAAATACTTATCGTGGTATTATACGCTTGAGACACTCAACACTTGAGTGATCCTATCCTTTGTGATTACTGGCAAATTTGGATTGAACACAATCGAGAATTTCTCATAATTGATATGTTGGCCAGATGTATGTTCATAAGAAGACAAGATTTTCTTAATTTGCTGGGCCTCGTCAACTGTTTCTCTAGCAAAGAGCAAGCTATCATCCGCAAAGAACAAATGAGAGATCGAGGGACAGTGGCGAGCCGCCTTAATACCATGCAAGGTCCCAGCAATTGATGCCCTAGTTAGGAGACTGGACAAACCTTTAGTACATAGGAGAAACAGATAAGGAGATAAGGGGCCCTCTTGTCGAAGTCTTTGGGACGGCTTGATATTCCCCACCGATTCTTTGTTGATGAGCACAGAGAAAAAAACTGAAGTTAGGCATGCCATAATTTTGCAAACCCACGAAGAACTAAAACCCATCTTTGTTATTATCCGTTCGAGAAAAATTCACTCAACTCTATTATAGGCTTTGCTCATATCCAGCTTAAGGGCCAAATTCCTTTTCGACCCTTGTTGTTTTTTCATATAATGTACCATTTCGAAAGCAACCATAACAATATCAGTAATCAACCTTCAAGGGACAAAAGCACTTTTGCGCTGGGTCAATAATGTTAGGGAAAACGAGTTTGAGACGATTTACCATGATTTTTGCAATTACCTTATAGATCACAATGCATAAGCTAATCGGCCGATAGTCCGAAACCTTTTTGGGGGCTTGCACCTTTGGGATGAGAGCAATGTGGGTATTATTGATTGGATTAAGTGAGCCCCCATTATTTAAAAAATTTAAACACAGGATAAGAACAACTTTATAGATAACATCCCAATAATACTGGTAGAATAAAGCAGGTAATCCATCGTGTCCAGAGGCCTTTTGCGAGTGCATCTGATTTAGTGCAGTAAAGACTTCATCTGCCGAGAAAGGTCGATCAAGATCGAAATTCATGTCCTCTGAAACGCATCGATTGACATGAGAAATCACGGGGTCGGTGTTCAGAGCTTGGTTTGTGGAGAAAAGCTGGTGGAAGTAATCGACGAAAGTCTGCTTAATGGAAGCAGGATCCGATACCCAAAGGCCCGCCTGAGTTTTAACTCCAGTAATCGTATTCTTCTTTCGTCTTTGACTTGCCTTTGAGTGAAAGAATTTTGTATTTTTGTCGCCTTGAGCTAGCCAAACTGCTCCGAATCGTTGCCGCCAATAGATTTCCTCCTTCTCAAGAAGATCATTAATGTCCCTTTCCAGCACATATAAATGTTGCCCCAAATATAGAAGTTGGAGGCTATTTTGAAGCATGCTCAACTCTATTTGCTTCCATCTAATTTGCGTTGCAATGGATCCAAAAGTTATCTTTCCCCAACTCATGAAAGCCTGTAACGTACTTTAGATCCGGTTACATACATTTCTGACTGGATTACCGTCTAAATGCCCAATCCAAGCCTGTTGGACATTAGATCTACTCCCCTTATCAGTTGCTCATATTGCTTCGAAATGAAACCTGGTTCGCCTTCGCAGCCACCATGGATATCGTTCTCTAGGCTTGAGGATGATCAGATAGTGGTTTAAAACCGAAGAAGTGAGATGGAAAATCCCATAATTTGGGAATAAAGTATTCCAATCCCTCGAGTAGAAAGCTCTATCAAGTCTTTCCCAAACACACTATTGCGTTGCTCGTGTGTTGCACCATGTAAACATTGATCCGCTAAAGCCTACATCATTAAGGAGGCAGTCGTTGACTGCTCTACGGAACGCCTCCATTTGCTTCTCGAATTTAAGAATTCGACCATCTTTTTCCTCAGTATACATCACCTCATTAAAATCTCTGATGATCAGCCATGGAAGGGATGAGGGCTCTGTTAGCCTGCGTAAAAGAGTCCACGAGTGAAATCTTTTCTGTGCTTTCGGGTGCCCATAGAAGCCTATAACGCGCCTTAGGGAGATACCATTCTGATTGCAGACCACGCAATCAATGTGATATGAAGAGAAAGATTTTATTGAAACAGTCAGATTGTCTTGCCAAAGTAGGGAAAGGGCACTGCCCAGGCCCCTTCTATTAACATGGAATTCATTTTTGAACTTCAGTGTACACTGTAATCGATCTGCCTGAAACTCCTCCAGTTTTGTCTCGATGAGAAAATTCATATCGGGAACTTGATTCTTCATGAGGTTGTGAAGAGCACGAACAGAACGAATGTTCCCAAGCCCTCGAACGTTCCAGCTTAAGAGACTCATGATGATCAACAGGGCTGCTGAGCAGCCACCTCCGTTGGGGAATAGGGAGGTGAGCCATGGATCGCCGGAGTATCCTCTGCTGATTCCACTGTTAGGACAACTTTGGCCCGCTTTGGAAGTGTCAATGATTCAGCCTTGTTACTCTCCTCAAGAGAACATTTCAATTTAAAATCTTTTGGAGGGCTAGTGATAGTTGCTTAGTTATCTCTCCTTGCCCACTATTTCCACTTTCGTAGGGATATGTTTCGACCCCTACCCACCGAGTAAGCAGAGATTTGGGGGCTAACCGCATCACCTTCCATATTCATGGGATCCAGATTATTTTGACCCAAAAGTACCTTAATAGCTTCCACTTCCGTATTGGGAGAATTGTGCCAATCAGCTCCAATATCCACCATTTCTGTATCTGAAAAAGTTTCCATAAGCAACCCCTTCCCTATATTGCATGGATGGGAAGAAAGCAGTTCCACTCCTTCTTTAAATTGCGGTAATGAATCTCCCATAGTCTTGTCAACAAGCCCAGCCCGCGCTCATGACAAACTATCCATGTCTGAGACTCCATTACAGTAGCCGAGCTGTCCTTACTGAAAAGATTTGACTGCTCTCGTAATTCCGTCGCATTTTTTAGGCTTTCTTCCTTCTCAATATGCTCTTGAGATTGCCGTAATGAATCTTTCAAAGTCTTGTGAATAAACCCAACCCATGCTCTAGACAGATCGTTCATGCTTGAGACTTCAATTACAGTATCCGAGGTGTCTTTACTGAAAAGATTTGACTGCTCCCGTAATTCTGCAATAGTTTTTGAGCTTTCTTCCTTCTCAATAAGCTCATGAGATTATGGAGGACAAAGCTAACAGTCAGTGGTTGTTTGGTGCCCAATTAATTCCAATTCTAAGCGCATCATTCCCGCCATTGGAGCTGGCACGTGTGATGGAATCCCACCCTCAGATTGTGCTTCTTGTGGATGTCTAATTAATACCAAGGCTGACTGTAGAATTTTCACCGGTGAAGCTGGCTCGTGTGGTTGAAGCCTCCCTTTACAAATTGCCACCTTTACCGGCAACTGGCCAGGATTCTGTGTTCAGTAGGAGCCCAGCACTCCTCTGATTTGAGTTGAATCAACTGGGGAGGCTTACCTCGAGTTGTGATCCCGAATTTCACCGTTATTTCTTTCCTCCTTCCTAGAGCTTCGGAAGCCATCGTTATCCTTTGCCAAACATAACCAGGCCCCATACTGAAAGGTATCAATATCTGGAATACAACCAGCCTCTATCCAGCCACCACAAGCTTTGAAAACATGGCCGAGACAGCCACGCCAGAAGCAAAAGTTAAGGAGCCTTTCGTAGCTGAAAGAAATCCACATTGCACCCGCTGTTAGAAGGTTCAATTTGATACCCAACCACAATGGCTTAGACACATCGAGCCTAACTTTGATTCGTAAAAATTTTCCCCAGCAAGATCCTCCTTCACCAATATCCAAATCTTTGAAGGTCCCTATTTTGTCTACAATGAGCTTTGTCACTTCCCTCGTCATGCTAATGAGAGGGAGGTCATGGGCATGCATCCAAAAGGATGAAAACAAAATCTTAATGTTGGATGGCTTAGAAACACCATCGAAGGTGTCTAAAATAACTAAGGCTTTATCAAAGTTCCAAGGGCCTAACATTTTGACTTTTTTTAGGTTCGCAAAATGTTCAAACTGGCGAACAAACATGTTATTTCTCACCTCATTGATTGTAACTTTTTGAGTTAGCTTCCATGCCGAGATCATCGTTGCCTTGAAAGCTTTTTTGTTAAAATACTTTGTTGTCAAGACTCAACAATCAAACAAGACTTTGTGATCTCGTTTGGCATTCGGATTGCCTCGGCACCCACTGACAGTTCATCTTGCACTTCATGAGTTAGGTGAAACTTTTTGCATAAATTTGTAACTTCTTCCATCGTGCTACTATCAGAAGATGATCCAAAAATGTATTACGTAGAGAGTCTGTACGAGTGAATTTTGGAGTGCGGTCAAGTTTAGGTAACTAAGCATCCACCTTCGAAGAGACCCTCAAGAGGGGGGAGAAAGAGAGATTTTTAGTATTAGTAATGTTAAACACCTATAATCACTAAATGAAAATAAATTATATAAAATAAATAAATAAACAATTATTTCAAAGAGGACCTTAGCTTGAACGGTAAAAGGAATCACTGAAAGTAAATATCTGCAATATCGGATGGCTGAAATTTAATGTCTGTTTGGGATAGCTTTTAAGCTTAATTTTTAAGAGATTTAGTTTTTTTTTTTTTTAAAAAAAAGAGGAATAAAAAAAATAAGAGTGTTTGGGATAATTTTAAAAAATAAATAATAGAAGAAAAAATATTTGATTTTTTTTTAGTTGCTTTGAAAGCCCTGCACAGTATTGATCCTAAACAATTTAGCGTAAAAACTAAATTGTGAAATGAATCACCAAATGAAGATGCGTTTTAATTGGCTGCAAACAAAAGGAAAAATTGCAAGGTCATGATTCTATTTTTGGAAAATTTGAAGTATCATTTAAATATTTGAAATGTCAAAATTTGTACCAATTTTTTTTTGAAATATCATAAGTGTAACAACTCAAACAGACTATTAGCCTAATAATTTAAATACGATTGTCAGAGGTGGTCACTGGAGCTCGTCGACTGTAGTATCGCTGGAGGTGGTGGAGACATAGTTGTTAATACCATACTCTTTCGATTGGTACCGGCTAGTACATATCGGTTTTGAACAATATTAGTACGCTAGTTATTTAGCTCTGTACCAGTCAAAATACCGGTCTGTACTGGCCTGTACAGGAAATATCGAAACGTACCGTCCATAATTAATTTTAAAAAAATATTTTTTATTTTTATTTTTTATTTTTGTACTTCAATTTAAGTATCAAATATAGCATAAATAAAGAGTTTAAAAATTAATTAATATTAAATTATTATTAGAATATTTACATGTTAAATTTTATCATTTTTAAATTAGCTATCTTATTATAAATAATAAAATAAAATTTTAATTTAGACTAATTAATTAAAATATTATTTTAAATAAATAACTATGTTATATTAAATTATTTATTATTGAACAATATTTTTTAAAAATATACGTATAATATTTTATAGCAATAAATCCGAAACAGTATTCGATATTTTACCTGTACTGATACATACTATACTAATAAAAAGATTGATACATTATCTGATATGCTATTCAGAACTATGATATCATTGATTTTTTTAATTTTAATATCATTTATTGTTAAAGTTAAGAAGTACCACTTTTAATATTCTTTATTCGGTGCTCTCAAAGTGTCACGTGATAAGTTCATGAGTTATTTTTATCTAATATAGTAGCGATAAATTTTATAATTGAAACATAATAATTTATTTTTGTTAAATTATTTAAAAATTAAAAATAATTTAAATTATAATTATTTATTTATCTAATTATCGCATAATATCATCTGGTATTATAGAAAGTACCTAATAATAATTTGGCATACTAATAAGTCAATCCCGACCATTTGAACACAGGACATGTGATTGTGAGGAGTCAAATTCTCACATGGTTCAATCTTTTTTTTTAGAGTAATTGTCCCGGTTTGGAATTATTATTTGTTTGTTTATTTTATTTAGTTTATTTTTATTTATAATAAAAAATATATATTATTCCGTTATAATATTATATTTTTAAATTTCTCTTATCGAGACAAGTAAAAATATAAAAAAATTGATCAAAATATATTTTAAAAGGCAAAAAAAGGCAAAAAAAAGTCAAAAGAAACTAATAAATCAAATTTTATATTAGTTATGCTTGTTTTTAGTGAGTTTTTTTTTTTATCATTCGACCAAATATTTTTACTTTTCACATTCTATCTTATCGAGACGGATCGAAAAAAATAAATTTTAATTAAAAAATTAAAAAATTAAAAAAAACAAAATTAATAAATTTTAGCTCAAACAGGGCCAATTATGTTTATTGGCATGAGAAAGTTAATCAATATTTCTCCTATTTTTCATTAATTGAAAATAGTGGGGACTACAATAATAAATAGGTCGCATATATTTAGGCCATGTTTGGGATAATTGTCTATTTTCTCATTTTAATTGGCTTATTTTTATTTTTAATTAATTTTTTTTATGATTTAGTTAAATTATTACACTTTACGACTCTTCTCATTAAGAATTTGGCTTACTTTTTTTTTTTGAATTTTTTACTTTTTGATCACAACTTTTTATCTTTCCCAATTTAACTCTGTGAGATAAATTTTAAAGATAAAAAATCTTGACCAAATAATAAAAAAAGTTTTATAATGGGTAAAATAAGCAAACACAAATATGTTTTTTTTTCTTTATTTTAGGTAAATTCTATCTCAACGAGAAAAATTAAATATATAAAAATTCTTAACTAAAAGACTAAAAAATCTATGGGCACATAAATAAACAAAAGAAAATAAGTCATTATTTTCACCTAGTTGTCAATGCATTAAAAAAATATAGCACAATATCGGACGTTTGAAATTTTTGCCCTGTTTTGGCTAAATTTCTTACTTTTTATTTTTATTTTTATTTTTTTTGAATTTTTTTATTTTTTTGATTAATTTTTTTAAATTTTTTCAAACCAACTCGATGAGTTGAATTGAAAAAGTAAAAAAAATTCGATTGAAAAATAAAAAAAATTTACTAAAAACAAAAATAAACAACTTAAAATTTAACTTATTGACTTATTTTACTTATTTTTGCCTTTTATAAATATTTTCTATATTTTGATAAAAAAAACTTATTTTTTCGACTCGTTTTCATGAGAAAAGAAAAAAATAATAATAATTTGACTAAATAATGAAAAAGATTAGAAGTGTTTGGCAAAACTTTTTTAGCCAATTTTTAGTTTTTTGTTATAACTTTTCATAATAAGCTATAATCTTTTCTAACAATTTATAAGTTTTGTTACAAATTATAATTTTTTTTATTTCACTTATAATCTAATATATTTATTAAAAATTCATAATTTTTGCTACAAGCAATTATAATTTATTTATATTAGCAATGTTAAACACCTATAATCACTAAAATGAAAATAAATTATATAAAATAAATAAATAAGCAATTATTTCAAATAGAACCTTAGCTTGAATGGTGAACGGAATCACCGAAAGTAAATATCTGCAATATCGGACGGCTGAAATTTATTGTCTGTTTGGAATAGTTTTTAAACTTGACTTTTAAAAATTTTAGTTTTTTTTTAAATAAAAAATAAAAAATAAAAAAATGTAAGAGAATTTGGGATAATTTTAAAAAGTAGATGGTAGAAAAAAAAATTAACTTTTTTTTTTAGTTTCCTTTAAGCTCTGCACAGTATTAATTCTAAATAATTTAACTTAAAAATTGGACTCTTAAAAAAAATCCCACTTTACTATTAATTCCGAACAGGGCCTTAGCTTGAATGAGAAGCCGAATGGTGAAAGGAATCACCAAATGAAGATGCGTTTTAATTTGCTGCAAACAAAAGGGAAGATTACAAAGTCATGATTCTATTCTCAGGAAATTCGGAATATCATTTAAATATTTGAAATATCATAATTTGTATCAATTTATTTTTTCAAATATCACAAGTGTAACAACTCAAATAGACTATTAGCTTAATAATTTAAATTAAGAGTTTAATAACGTAATTTAAAATTTTAAACTCAAATTATTAGTAATAACCTATTTGTTACAAAAAAAAAACTTAAAAAAATATTTTTAGAAATAAAATAATATAAGATTTAAGCCAAAAAAATAATAGAATATAAAAATAATATAAAGTGAAAAAGATGTAGTCTATGAAATTTAGAGGTGTGTATTTCCTATCATACTTTACGTCAAAGTTCAACCGAAATACAAGAGTTCCAAGATATACCCAAGTGCTTGTAAGCTTTCCTCGTCTAATATTCATATATACTAAAAGAATACGCATAAGTCATACACTATGAGTTTTTCACATCTCAAAACAGAAGACTAGTAAGACTTTATAGAGAATTTTAGAAAATTTATTATTAAAATGATACCATTAAATATATTAAATTTTTAATGAAATAATATTTATTTAAGTAGCCATTATGGTAATGAACATGTTACTAATAATATAATTATTTTATTGTGCGTGTTATAAATTGAATGACACAATCAAAATTAATTGGATTGATCTAAATACGGTAATTCCGAACAGAGTCACAAACCGAACTCCTAGTTACTCGACTCATTGGAGGCTTGCTAGCGCTACTGTCGAACTCTTGCAAGACAAGAAACACCGTTAGTGCTTTCCGACCTGATTTGACCGGAAAGCACTCTGACGTTCAAGTTAAATTTTTCTCTGAAAGATTTCTAATCAAGAGCTAGATTGGAGTTACATACCTGTGGGTATAGAGTGCTTGTGTAGCACCCATGACCCGTTTTAATATAATTCGAATATATTTTTGAAGTCAAATTGGTGTGAAAACCTTCTTCTTTGAAAACTATTTCGTCAAGCAACCAATTTATATCTAAATCCTGTTTGTGAGAAATCTGATTTAAAACACTTTTTGACGTTAAAACCCAGCAGAGACCACTCGAGCGGTAACATGCCCGAGAGTTTGCTCAAAAACTGTGAAAAATCTCTTTAGTTTTGGAAACAAGATTCGCTGATCAATTTTATTACATCTGTCTAGAAAAAAATGAAACTGATGCAATTCCCCATAAATTAAACATCATTGCCAAATCATTCATTGAAATTTTGCACATCTAACTCAACCAAGACAGAAGCATCCTCACATGCATACATTACATGAGTATATGACCTGAAGGTCTTACAACAACAATACTCCAAACCATAATTACAACATTTCATAAGTTCACAAGACTGAATTACATCTTTACATTTTCGTTTCTCAAAAATCAAATAACTAAGAATGTAATCCTATTAATTCTTCAAAAAGTGCTACCGGCCATAGGTTTCACTTCCGAGCTTTCTTTCCGCTTTCACCTGAAATGTTGTTGGAAAACATGAGCCGAAACTCGTAAGAGCAAAACTAACATTGAATATATGCATGACATGTGAATATGGTTATGCAGGATGTACACACATGTTTAATCAAACTTATATCTTTCATTTCAAAGCAAATTTCTCATGCATAACCAGGTTTATATAAAACGAGTTATCATCTTAGACTTCTTAATTCTTGGGAATTAATCCTCTCATCGTTTGGATCAACCAGACCAGTTATTGCTCTTAATCAACCCAAGTCTCAATCATCCCAACACATTTAACATCCTCAATTCTCAAATTATGATCTTATTAACCCAATATATTATAACACATGTCCACACACACACAGTTGACATTCTTTGTATTTCACTAACTCGTGGTTAACAAATACATGTGTCAACGCCGGACGAGTGTATAGACCCGCGTAACGTTACAACCAACCCGGCCACACAGGCCCCATAGTGTAACGAGACGTTCTATATCCTGACACGACTAACGTATGTTCCCGATTTAGTAGCCGGCGGGCAGAGAGCCGAATAATGTCCTTTCCCGGTTCACTAGCCGGCAGGTAGAGAATCCAATCTTCGCAGTTTTTCAGACTTTCACCGTGGAGCAACTCGTACCCAACTTTAAACGATCCCTTAGATCTCAAATTGACCCTTTTTATATACATATATCAGAACACAACACGCACACGTGAGTTCAACCCAAGTGGTTCTTCTCACCAAATTCATTTGATCACAAATTTTCTCTGTTCATATGCTCATTATTTGGGGCTTCAACCCGTATTGATTGTCATGTGACTTGACATGCACACATTCGTTAGTTTTACTCAACAAAATTCACGTTTTTTACTTAAGATCAACATACATCGCACAAGTTCATGAGATCAAGTCACGATAGGCTATGATAACTTCTAATTTAACCACAAATCATTTAAATTTCATCACATCAATTCTTTAAACCCAAAACCCCCAAATTTCATAGTTATATCCCAAAACTCAAACCTTAATCTCTCATTTCTTGCCCCAATCACATGAATGAACAATATCATGATAGAGATATGATAAATCTCCCATAAACCCAAGAGCAAACCTTCATTATCACCAATTTCAACTTTAGGGTTTCTAAAACAAAAGTTTTATGCTTATAATCTCATAAAGCTAGAAAATACAACACATTTCACATGAATATTCAAAGAGAGTCTAGATCCTACCTTTGGGATATTTGATCCACGAGAAAAAGTTTCACACGAGTCCCAAACATGAAAATCTCTAACAACGAAGTGAGAATACCGTCTTCCAAGAGCAAAATCAGTTCTCCAAAGGTTGAATCACCAAGAGAAACGCAAGGAATCATCTTGAGGAGGGCCAAAAAGGCTCCCACACTCTCCAAATCTAAACCCTAAACCTCACCTATGCTTTAGAGAGAGAGAGGAATGAAAAGAATGAAGGAAAATGGGTCCACGCGACCTGTTAAAAAAAATAGATCCGCGATAGTCCGCTCGAGCGAACCCCTCACCGCTCGAGCGGCCACCATCCAGAAAACTCTCGACCACTCCACCGCTCAAGCGGTCAGGACCCCGCTTGAGCAGTCAATCCTGGACTGCGATTTTCATATTCACTAAGGCTACAACTAAATCATACAACCATACATCATCACCCATCCGCATTTTCCTGCATAATTCCACCTTTAACTATCACTAATGAACATCTACAAACTCAAGAATAAATTTTTGTGCATGATTTATATTTCTAAACTTCTCCACGAAACATAACATATGTGTTTTCATAAATTAACAAGAGAATAACAAAGGTCCGGGTCACTACAGCTTGCCTTTATATAGGGATTTAAACTAGGGAGGTTGAGTCCTCTTAGGACTCTACCTCTTATCCTTTTTAGAGATTTTGCCTTATCCTGAAGCAATTCTTATTACTTCAGGATGCTAGATTCAACATTCCTGAACAATTTATATCATGGATGGAATCTTTTTCAGTTATCTGTTTACCTGGGGCCAATTTGGGCTTGAGTATTGTGAGTTTCCCTTTTCTGAGCTGGCCCGAACTAATCACGGTCTGATATCTTGAGGGAGGTTTGCTCTAGCTTGCATTGGGCTAGGCTTTAAGCCCATAGTTTTTATCCACCTTCAATGGCCCCCAGCTCTGATTTTCAGATTGCCGAACTACCTAGTGAAGACTTAGAGCTCAGTTTTTCTTTTTTCTTTTTGTTCGGCGGGCTCCACTTATTGCATTGTGTTTGCTCGATTGATCTATTCGGACCTGAGTTTGGTGTTATAATTTCAAGATGGGCTCTTTTGTTCGGGGTTGTTCTCTCGGTGCCTCGGGTGGTAGTTCGGGTGTTTAAATCCCTTAGTATCCCATCATGAACGACAGCTTGCCTCGAGTCCTGTTTTTAGTGACGTGGCATGCTCTGATTGGGCGTCTAGAGAGACACGTGTCGTTTCAGGGACAAATGCACGTATTAACTCCGTATGGCGCATTAATGTGCCTGTCTTTTCAAATCTAATAGATATAAAACCCCATTTGGATGCCTTTTTCCCTCTTTTTACCATTTCTGAACTTCCCTAAGCTTCCTCTTGCAATAAATCTCTGTGATTTCCAGTGAGCAAGAACTCATTTTCCGGCGAAGTACTTTTCCAGAAATCGGAGACTAGGACCTACTTCCAATGACTTGTAAGCATCATTTCTCCTTTTCGCTGCTCTTTTCTAGTACTTTGAGGCTAGTTTGCCTTTTTTTCTCTCTTTTTTGTCTTTTCCAAAAATTGGGCAAACTTAGAAAATTGGTATTGACGCCGACGGCTATGGAGGCTTTTCGGTGCCAGTATCAAATTTCAGATGATGTTGGCCTTACTTTGGCTAATGCTGGAGACTCGTGTGAAGGGAATTGAAAAAAGCTCCTCCTCCCACTGGTTGTTTTACTGGAAGGGGAGTTCGGTTCCCTCTCCATCCATTACTTCGCCGAGTTCTTCGGTACTACCGAGTTAGCCCTATGAAAGTCTCCTCTAACGTGTTTAGAGTAATCATGGGAGTTGTAGAATTAAACCATATTCTGGGTACCAATCTCGGCATCTGGGATATTGTTTACTGCTACAATATGGTCAAACATTCTTGGGATCATATTACCTCAAGGCTAAGAGAATAGCCGAAAAGCTCGTGATCGAACCTCTGAACTCCGGTAAAGACGTAGATAATGACTTCGTCCACATGACCAGTAACTTCGAGTTTGGTCTTGGAGAGGTGTAAGACGTCTTCACCGTTCCCTAGAAGAATGGTCTTGGCTCTTCTAGCTCTGCTTACTAGCTGTTTATTTTTATGTCTTACATAGAACCAATCTCTCTTTTTTGTTCTAACGCTCCTATACTTTTGTTTTTGTTCAGTGCAGGCAAAATTGCTAACAGTCGAGCTCGGGGTCCTTTTCTAGGAGTTCACTTAGACGACCTTGCAAAAGTTTGGGCCTACAAAGGATTACCCGAGCAACGAGGTCTGGGTAAAGCATCCCATATATTATTGAAGTACATCCCCACCTACCGAAGTTTCATCAGGCCGAGCACAGCTGGTGTTCGAATTTCTGGACCTACTTTAGAACCAGCTACATCCCTGAAGCCGTGGTTCTGCCATTCACCCGGGCAGAGAGGCAGGTCACTGTTGCCCAGCCCCCACTTCTTCCTATCCGACCTGAGTCATCTTCGCCAGGTTACACCATCTCCATTTCTTCTTCTTCTTCTTCTTCTTCTATTGATTCCTTTTATCTTGCCCGTATTACCGAGATGGACAAGAGAAAGATTGCCACCACCAACCTCATGTAATTCTTGATAATCAAGGGCTCCAAGAAGAATATCACCATTACCATTGTTACCCGAGCAGAGGACATCCGCGGGGCAAAGGCAACTGACCTTGCTACTGAGCTCCCCGAGCCCACCCTTGGACAGGGAACAATGGAGCCTCAATCTCCACTGAAGAGGTTAAAAAAGGCTAGGGATGCTGAACCGAGTGCCGGGAGAGGGAAGACCCCTACCAAGGACAAGGAGAAGAAGGTGGCTGACCCACCAACAGACGCTGCACCATGGTCCCCCCGAGTTGAAGAAGGGGAGCCACTCAATACCACCGAGGACAAAGTTGGGTCCTAGAGACATCTTTTGGGCTCTGCAAAGCCCTCCTCCCTTTAGACATGGAGGAGATAAGAAATTTTGATTTTGAAAAACTATGTAAATCTGCTGTTTGGCACGCCATCCAGGTAATTCTTTTCCTTTGATCACTTCATGTTTACTGTATTTCTATTTCTTTTGTAACTCTTTTCCTTCTTTTCTCCCTTCCTGTTCTTTTTAGAGCCTTCAATAGACTGTGGTTGCCCTGGAGAGGGCAGAGGAAAGGGAGGCCGAGCTGATCACCATGTGTCGGCGGAACCACAGCTACCTCTAAACCATCGAGAAGATGAAGGCTGAGCTCTGTGATCGGAGTTTGGTTATGGACATTGCTCTGGCAAGAGTGTCTGAATTGGAGGTAGAAAAAACTTTTCTCATGCGCTAGCTGAAGGAGAAAGAGGAGAAGCTTGCCCCGGCTAAGGCTAGAGCTGAGGAGGCCCAAGCTGAAAAGGTGAAGCCAAAGAAGAGGCTGACAAGGCCTAGACTAAAGGGGTGGCCGAAGTCACAGAAAATTACAAGGCCCAGATCCCCACTTTACAAGATATCATCTGCGCAGTAGCCTGAGAGGACGCTCTAAAGGTAGTTGGGGTAGAGTCCTGCTCTCCACTCTTCACTGAGGTTTCCCTCCCGAGCAAGCGGGTAAAAGAGGGAGAAGAAGACGAAGTGGTGGAGGTGGAGGGGATTCCAGCTGCTACCAGAGCTCAAGGTCCACCACCACCAATTGAACGAGCTCTCCCTTTAGCAATCGAGGAGGTGGGGACCTCGATGCAAACCGTTAAAGAGTTTCTTGGGAAGCCTTAGGCCTTTATGTTTCTTTCCCTTTATTATTTTTTATGTACTGCCCCTCTGGGGCTTTTGGATGTAGCTTCGAGGGTTATGGCCCCTCTTTTTATTTAATGAAAGAATTTCCTTTGTTTTAACAACATGCTTGTACTAGTTTGAAATATCATTTACACTTGGTCATTTATTGACTTCGAACTCGGCCTTTTGGGCTTATTCATCCCAAGTATGGGAATAATTTCCATATTAGGGGCTTAATTAGTTTGGATAAACTTCGTACTTAGTGTTTTTATGCTTATTCATCCCAAGAATTGAATTAACTTTCATACTAAGGATTTAATTAGTTCGGATGAATTTCAAATTTTACATTTTTAGGCGTAGTCATCCCAAGTATGGGATTAACTTCCATACTAGGGGCTTAATTAGTTCAGATGAGTTTCAAACTTAGCCTTTTTATACATTTCCTTTCCAAGTATGGGATCAACTTCCATACAAGGGGCTAAATTAGTTCGGATGAATTTTGAACATAGCTTTTTTAGGCATTTCCTTTCGAAGTATGGGATCAACTTTCATATAAGGGGTTAAATTAGTTTGGATAAATTTCGAATTTAGCCTCTAAGACTTATTCATCTCAAGTAAAGGATTAATTTCTACACAAAGGGTAAGATTAGTTTGGATGAACTTCGAACTTAGCCTTTTAGGTTTATTCATCCCAAGCATGGGATTAACTTTCACACAAGAGGCTAGATTAATTCGGATAAACTTCGAACTTATTGTCTGGAGGATGTATGTACACTGTACTCGAGGTGCCCCCAAGTTTTTATTAGGGAGATCATTTATTAAAAACTTTGAAAAATGAGTAATTTAAAAAGAAAAGATTGTTGTGGAATAATGGCATTTTATTATGAAAATAAAAAATTACAGAAAACTGATAGATTAAAAATAAAATTTACAGAGGTTATTTGCATTCCATGGCGTAGAAACAGCCTTGCCATTTATATCATCTAGGTTGTATGCTCCAATGCCAGCCTTAGAGGTAACCCTGTGTGGACCTTCCCAGTTCGAGCCGAGCTTCCCATGAACTGGGTCTTTCATATGACCGATAACTTTTCTCAAGACTATATCCCCTTCGCCGAACTCACGATGTTTGACTGTTTTGTTATATACTTTGGCTAGAGTTTGCTGGTAGACTACCAATTTAATGGCAATCACTACTCTCGTTCTTCAGCTAGGTCTAGATCTATAGCCAAGTCCCTTGCATTTACTTCAGGAGTGCTAACCTCTGTTCAGATTATTGGCAATCTGACCTCTAAGGGTATAACTACTTTTACCCCATAGGCTAGGGAAAATAGGGTTTCTCGTATGGACCTTCTTGAGGTTGTTCGGTACGTCCATAAAACTGAGGGGAGCTCTTCAACCCATCTTCCTTTAGCAGCATCAAATCTCTTCTTGAGTCAATCAATGATGGACTTGTTCGTGGCTTTTGCCTGCCCATTACTTTGTGGGTATGCCGGGGTAAAAAAGTAATTATTGATGTCGAGACCTGAGCAGAAGTTCTTGAAGATCGAACTGTTAAACTGGATCCCGTTGTCAGATATGATTACTTGGGGAATTCCAAATCGAGTAACAATATTCTTTCATGTGAATCTTTTGACGTCGACGTCTCTGATATTGGCCAAGGGTTCAGCATCCACCCACTTAGTAAAGTAGTTCGTGGCTACAAGTTAGTATTTTTTATTACCTGTGTCTCTTGGGAAGGGTCTCACTATATCATCCCCCCCGGAGAGAAGGGCAAAGGGCTGGTCATTTGTGAGAGATCCTCAGCTGGGACATGTATATTCAGGCTGAACCTTTGACATTTTTTGCACTTCTGGCCATACTGCTCCACAACTTTTTGCATATAGGGCCACCATTAGCCTTGAGATATTGCTCGGTGAGCTAGGGATCTCTCACTAGTGTGGTTGCCGCAAATCCCTTCATAAATCTCAAATAGTAGGTCCTGAACCTTGTTCGGGTGAACATAAACTAGGTAGGGCCCTATTAAAGACTAATTGTAAAGATCTCCCGAATTAGAGACCCAGAACTTAGCTGCCTTCTTTCTTATCATCCGAGCTTCCTTTTCATCGGATGAAAGCTCGTCCTTGATTAGGTAATCCCTTATGGAATCCATCTAACTTGGACCTATTTTCGAACAGTAGACCAACTTCTCTTCGGGGCTAGCTGTGCTGGGTTGTTGAAGGATTTCCACGGAGATTACCCTCCTTTCCTCGAAACTCACAATTATTGCAAGGCATGCCAAAGAATCTGCGTGGCTATTTTCTTTGGATGAGAGCTGAACGATTTTATAGTATGGGATGTCCTTGGCTAGTTGCTGCGCTAGCCGAACATATGCCTGCATTCTGTCATCTCTGGCTGTGTATTCTTCTTTGAATTGGTTTACAACTAATTGTGAATCACAAAAGATCTTAAGTTTCTGGGCCTTCAACTCCTTGACATCCCAAAGTCCGGCTAAGAGGGCTTCGTATTCGGCTTCATTGTTTGTGGCTTGAAATTCAAGATAAATTGCCCTCTCTGTGACGACTCCATCAGGACTATAGAGCATAATTCCTGCCCCATCGCCTTTGTTACACGATGAACCATCTACAGCCCATCTTACAACCCTTCCTGAGAAATCTTCTTTTCTAAGTAATGCCTAGAGAGGGTATTCGGTGATGACTTTAATTGGATGAGCTCTAAAATAGTGGATCAGCTTTCGTGGTGCGATGACAAGGGCCAATGCTAGCTTCTCCAATGGCAGATATCTTGTTTCTAGATCAAAAAGTACATTACTCACATAGTAGATTAGCCTTTGAACTTTGTCCTCCACCTCCAAAAGAACAGCACTGACAGCTCGAGTTGATATTGCGAGGTATAAGAACAGTGTTTTGTCACTGTTCGGCACTATCAGTAATGGTAGAGAAGAAAGATAGTTCGCTTTGGCTTAGTAAGGGCTTTCTCACTTTCTTCATCCCAAACGAACTGATTTTCCCTCTTCAATACTTTGAAGAATGGATAGCACCGATTAGATGCTCAGCTAATGAACCAATTGAGTGCTGCAGCCATCCCTGTCAACTTTTGAATCTCTTTGAGATTCTATGGGCTTTTTAAATTTTGGATAGCCGAGATCTGTTTTGGGTTTATTTCTATTCCCCTGTGAGTCACTAAGAAGCCTAAGAACTTCACAGAGCTTACTCCAAAGGCACACTTAGAAGAGTTGAGCCTGAATCTGTAAGCTTTGAGGATTTCAAAGGTCTTCCTCAGGTTGTCCAGGTGTTTGCTCGGGAGTTTTGTCTTTACCACCATGTCGTCAATGTAAACCTTCATAGTTTTGCCAATTAGATCCCTGAACATCTTAGTGGCAAGCCTTTAGTAAGTAGCTCTAGCATTCTTGAGTCCAAACAGCATCACCCGATAACAGTATATACTCGAAGGAGTAATGAAGGCAGTCTTTTCAATGTCCGGGGGTACATGGCTATCTTGTGGTATCTCCTGTATGCATCCAAAAAACTCATGCTCTCATACCCTACTGTTGAGTCGACGGGTTGATCTATTCGGGACAGAGGGAAGCAATCTTTTTTCTTGACCAATATTGTGTTTGCCAACCAGATCAGATAGTGGATTTCTTTGATTGCTTTTGCTTCTTTTAGTCATTAAACCTCTTCTACCACTGCTTTTGCATGATGTGGGGCAAACTTCCTAGGTTTCTGTATTACTGGCTTTCTTTTAGGATCCACGTTTAATCGATGACTGATTACTTCAGGATCTATTCTTCGCATCTCGTAGGGCGTCAATGCAAAAATCTCTTTATTTTCTCTTAGAAACTCCATCAGTTCAGCTTTTTCTTGTTCGGTCATACTTGTGCCGAGCAAGAAGTATCGATATGGATCCTCTCGAGATACATTGGCTTTCTTCAAATCTTCGACTACCTTTTCTTCATCTATTTGGCTGTAGTCATAGATTGTTGGGCCATCATCTACCCCAATGGCTTTTACCTCGGGGTACTATTCTTTGCTCTTTATTGTGGCTAGGTAGCATTGCCTTGTCGTGTGTTGATCTTATTTGATTTTAACTACTTTCTTATACATCTAAAACTTGAGGGACTGGTGGTAGGTTGAAGGGACTGCTCCCAAGCTATGTTTCCATGCCCTACCTATAATAGCATTACAAGTAAAATGTTGATTGACAACTAAGAATTCAGTATTTACCGTTGCAGGCCCTGCCTTTACTGGTACAGTTATCCTTCTTACTGGCCACACCGGGTTTGTGTCAATGCCGATCAGTGAAGTCATGCACCTCCTGAGTGCTGAGTCTTTTAGCCCCAATTTCTGGAATATACTATAGTACATGATGTCAACCGAACTCTCCTAGTCCACCAATACTCGCATTACGTCATAGTTAGCAATGCGCAAAGTCAATACCAAGGCATCATTGTGGAGTTGCTATATTCCCTTGAGATCATCATCTGAGAAGTTAATCCCTTGTATCTGTCTCTGACTGGAGTTCTCCTCTGTTCTTCGATGTTTACCCTTATCCATCTTCATTGTATGGGCCAGCGTCTTGGCTTGGTGCTGAACAACTGCCCGGATAATTGGCTCAGTAGTGCCATGGATCATTTTTACCACCCCGAGAAGAACATCTATTTGTTCGGGCCTTTGCTCTGATACATGCGTTATCTCTTCCTGAGCAGTTTTCTCAGTGTTTATAAACTCTAGAAAATGCCCTACTCGGACGAGATTTTTCAAATTTTTTTTGAACGTTCGGCATTCCACAGTTAAGTGGCCATAATCTCGGTGGTAATGACACTTTTGCTTCTGGTCTCGTCTGCTGGGATCCCCGATCAACTTTAGTGGCCATTAAAAATAAGCCTTATCTTTAATTTGGTCCAGGAGTTTGTGTAGAGGTTATTTGAACACTGTTTGTGGGGCTTGGTAGGTTGTTGACTCATTTTTCTCCTAGGACTCCTTCTTATACCACTGGTCTTTTCGTCCTTTATCCTTTCTCTCGGGTTGCTTGACTGATGCGATATTCTGTTCGGATTAGCTTATATCTTCCTCAACCTTTGCATTTGCTCGATTTTTACCATCAGCTCGGACATAGTGGATACGGTCTTTTTTGTCAGGGATTGTCTCAAACAGCTTTGTAGAGGCAGCCCTATTTTGAAGGATGCCACGGCTAGCTGTTCACTACAATCTTCTATCTCGTTGTAGGTTACCCAGTAATGCCGTGCATATTCCCGAATTATCTCGCCTTCATTCTTCCGTAGGGCTAGCAATGTATCAAAGCTTTTTAGCTGTCTACTATTGGTAATGAACTGAGCAGTGAAAGATTCAGCCAGTTGCTGCTAACTGACTATAAAATGGGGTGGTAGCTTATGGAACCAATTAAGGGCTGTTTCTCCTTGACTGAATGGGAACATACGACACAAGAATGCATCGTTCCCACTCCAGAGTGCCATTGCTTGTCTGTATTGCCAAATATGGCTAACTGGATCTGTCTTTACATCATACATCTTAAACTTTGGCAGTGAAAACTTACATGGTGGATCTGCATTCTCAATGACCTCGGCTAATGGTGATACCGAGATCTACTCAAGGGCACTCCTTGCTACATCTTGGGCTATTCGGCCACCACCGTGCTGCATTCTGGAATCCATTCTTTTTTTTTAAAACCACAACTCTAGGTCTTAGTTTGGGTCCCGTTCGGCTCGAGCTATACTTTGAGGGCTTGACCAAACTGACTCGGTTTCGATTATATCAGTTTACTTAGAACTCTTGAGGCTCTCCTCGGGTACCAAACTGAATCGCTTGAGTTTCTTCTTTGCCTTGGCTTTTTCCTTACTAGCAAAGACCTGTTCTTTTGATGCTCGCGCTTGTTCATCTTTAGCTTCGATTGCAGCCATGGCTTCATAATGAGCTACCAATGCTAGGTTTGCTTATCGTTTAAGTCGCGCAGTCTTTTATTTCTTTGTTTTCTTGGGCTTGAATTGTTCAGCCCAGGCTTCTTTGATCCAGTTAAGGTGCTCTTCAACTTTTTAGGAGTTTGCTTGAAAGGCCATGACGACACCTTCGTCATATTCCTTTCGAACTTGCCGTAGGATAGCCGTGTTCGCATTAACAATAGAGACGATGCTATCATCCATTGTACGACACAAAAATCGGCCGGCATCCGTGGCTCGTTCTACTTCTTTTTGCAAAGAACGGTTTGATTTTTCAATATTTTTAACTTTTTCAAAAAGGGCTGAAACAGTGTGATTAAGATCAAAGAAATTCTGATTGACTTTTGCTTGAAAAAGAGTCACTTTGGAGGATAAAGAAGAACTTCTAATTTGTTTGCCTTGTTGGCATACATCACACACTTTGTCTTTTTAAATTTTGATTTGGGATAACCCAACCACCAATTCCTTTTTCAAAAGTTTGAAAATCAAGTTCATGTGTGCATGTTCAAGCCTTCTATGCCATAACTAACTATTATGACTCAAAGCGGCTAAACACTTGGTGTCATTCTTAGAAAGATCATTGAGAGTAAATGCATAAATATTTTCATGTATTTGACCTTTAAGAATAACTTTGTTATTGGTTGAATTTTCAATAACACACGTAGCATGATCAAATACAACTTTGTAGCATTTACCATAAAATTGGCTTATGCTAAGAAAGTTATGTTTCAAACCATCAATAAGCAAAATATTTTTAATAGAAGGGGAATTTTTTTTACCAATACAGCCAATTCCTATGATTTTTCTTTTGCTATTGTCTCCAAAAGTCACAAATCTGCCATCTTTTGGTTTGAGAGATGCAAACATCAATTGGTCGCCTGTCATGTGTCTTGAGCAAGCGCTATCGAGATACCACATTCCCTCCTTGAATGAGAATTTGAGACATACAAATGCCACTTGCTTTCACTGTTATGAGTATGGATACATTGTCACACACTGTCGAAAATGTTGCTTAAGAATTTTTGCTTCTTCTTGGGTTTATACCCGATTTTAGCTTTGTTAAAAAAGCATTTTAGCATCCCAAGAAGTTTATCTAAATTATTTTTTTCTTGAGTGAACTTGTAAACTGTTTTTGTGAGATCCTCAACCTTGTTACTCAAAACTTTGTTTTCTTCCTTCAAAGCAGAGACTTGTTTTGATAAAATAGATTTTTCACCTTTTAAAGTCTCAATTTCAATTGAGGAGGAAAGAACTAATTTTTTAAAAACAGAATTATTTGCACCCAGTTTTCTTAACTCGTCATGCAAATCTTCAAATACATATTGCAGTTAATCTAAGGAGAAAGGGTTAAAAGTTGCCTCGTCATCTTCTCGGGTCATGAGGCATAGGTTTGCTACTTTATTTTCTTCCTTTTCATCTTCAAAACAGTTGTTATCACTTTCACCCCATGCATCAATTATGGCTTTTTTGAAACCCTTTTTGAATTACTTTTTGAGCTGAGGACATTCAGTTTTGACGTGTCTAGACTTTTTATACTCATAGCAAATGATTTCTTCTTTCTTGAAGTCGCTTTTGAATTTGTTTGAGTCGCCTTTGAATTTAGTAGGCTCGCCTCAGTGTCCTTCCTTCTTGAAGAACTTTCTTCCTCCTTGTTTCTTATTTCTAACAAACTTTTTGAATTTTCTTGTGATGAGAGCTATGTCTTCATTTTCATCACATGAGGAGTCTTTTTCAGATTTTTCATCATGAGTTGAGTACTTAAAAGCGATACCTTTCTTCTTTTTGTTGTCTTCCTTATCGTCCATCTTGACGTTTATCTCGTGGGTCATGAGAGAACCAAGGAGCTCTTCTAGGCTAAGCCTGTTCAGGTTTTTGGTTTCTTGAATAGTCGTGACCTTAGCTTTCCAACTTTTTGGCATACACCTCAAAATTTTTCATACCATTTCTGCATTATTGTAAATCTTGCAAAGAGATTTCAGTTCGTTAATAATATCAGTGAAGCGAGTAAACATATCAGAAATTGTTTCATCATGCTTTATTTTAAATAATTCATAGTTATGCACAAGCAGATTGATTTTTGACTTTTTCACTTGATTCGTACCCTCATAGGTAACTTCGAATCTATCTCATTTTTTTTTTTGCGGTCTCACATGTAGAGATCCTATTGAACTCATTTAGGTCAAGTGAGCAATATAGGAGATTTATTGTTTTAGAATTTTTTCATATCTCTATAATATCAATTTCAGTTCATTCAGCCTCTGGTTTAGAGACAGCAGCCCCTTTAACAGTTTTGGTAGGTGTTTTGGGTCCATTTATGATAACTCGCCAAATATTGTAGTCTACGGCTTGAATGTAGATTCTCATTGTAACCTTCCAATAATTGTAATTTGTTCCATTGAATAAGAGAGGTCTATTGGTCTACTGACCTTCGGATTGGATATGTTCGATACTAGTAGTTGCCATATAAATTCTTAAACTGTTAAGTCAAAAATAAGAATCTAAACTCTGATACCAATTGTTAGTTCTAGACAACCCAAGAGTATGGTGAATTGGATCTTTAAAAATAAATAACAATTTAAAGACCTTTTTGAAAATATTTTAATATTGCAACCAGATATTGTAATAACCTGTAACATGACAATTAATAAAAATAAGGCACATGTCATTCTTTAGAATAATATAATAATTTGATAAGTTGTTATAAAAATAAGTAAATAATAATATTTTAGTAGAAAATTTTTAAATAAAATTCATAATAAAACCTTGTACTTAAATTTTAGATTGAAGCTCAAAAACTTACATCAAATTAAATTTTTGTTAATTAAAGACCGAGATAAAAATTTATTATATGGTTAAAAAAATTTTATCCAAATTTTGATTTCACAATAATTCATAAAAATACATTAAAAAATTATATTTAAATTTTTAATTTTCTCTAAATTAAAAATTTTACATCAAAAATTTTACGATGTATAATTTCTTATACACCGTACACTTGGCAGCCAAAACACCATTCCTATCATACATATAACCACCTGTCCAGCCTTACGCCTATAAATACCTGTGGCTGCCGAAAATCTATGCGTGTAAAATCTTCATCTAAGTGTGAGTCTAAATATATAATATAATATTATAATAACTTACATATTACTCTATGAACCAAGAAGCTGAGAGCTTCTTCTTCCCCAAGGCTTCGAACGGAAGCTCACAGAGAAGGTGCGACTCCACCAACGCAACCAATAGTCGCCACCATCCACTCTTCGCCGGCGCCACTCCGGCCACCACCAGCCTTCAACCTCCGCGCCTCTCCACCCACTGGCGTTCACCACCGAGACGACTGCCGGTCTCTGCCGCCTCTCTCCCTCTGCTTTCTCCTCTCTCTCTCCCTCTCTCTCTCTCTCTCACTCATGTAATATATCTCTCTCTGTATAGTGTACAGTGTGTGTGTTTAATATATATATATATATATAGCAGTGTGAGAGTGTGTGTGTGTGTATTATTGTATACTGTGTGTGTGGGCGTGTTTCGTGAACATGTGTGTGTGATTATAAAAACTGTGTTTGTTGTAATTTTTGGTTGGGACCGTTTGTTTGCTTGCAAGCAAATTCTAATTTTTTTTAAATTAAAAAGTTAAATTATCAAAAAAATAAATAATAATAATAATAATATTATTAAAGGATTTTATTATTCCAAGACTAAATTAAATTAATGATTTTTCTATAAATTTTGTTAAGCCTTAAAATATAAATTTTGTTAAGGCAATTTTTAATTAAAATAGGAATTTCAAAATTTAAGATTTTATTCTTTCGACTAAAATAGAATTACTTATCTTTTTAAAATTTTAGTTAAACCAAATTTTTAACTAAAGTAAGTTAAAATGAGATTTTTAAGTTGAATATTATGTATTTCTCTTTTTTAAGGGTATTTTCAAATATGTAATTGAAAACTTAACAATTTACAAATTTACTAGGATTAACAAAAGAAAAATACTTGTTAGCTAATTTAAGCATAGCTCAGAGAGACTAGTATCCCACTTATGTATATACTTGTTTTCTTGTTAAGCGCCGAGATTTATCACAGGAGAATTAGGAAATAAGATCGACGACGAAGAAATAGTTTTGTTACTCTTAAGTCAAGGTGAGAGTGCTTAAGTATTATTTTGAATAAAAATACATGAATTATGCTTTAAAATTACTTTATATCCATGATTTGAAGCAAGAAAAATTGTGATAACATGATCTTTTATTCAAATGCCATGATATATTTTTAAATATACATTATGTACCTTTTGAAAAGCATGTTTTTATGATATAAATATTTTGACAAATGTCATCGATATTATGAGATGTTGTTCAAAAGTGCCAAGTTACAAGAGTTTTCAGCCATTTATATCTCGTCAGTGGAGGTTGCCCAATTATGGGTGTTGGTTTCTCCCTATGGGGGAGGTTTCCCGTTGAGCGGGGAGTTTTGCCTTAAAGGCTTTACGGGCTAAGACCCGGACAGCAGATATCACTCGTGCTTGGTAGAGAGTGGCACTTATTCCATCACGTTGCTATCCGTGTATTGAGAATTGAGGTTACGGTACCGTCGAAACTCTGGATCGTGAGGTTGACGACTACTTGGTCACTGTTGGGTATAGATTGTGAATAAGACAGTTTCACTTTGAATTATGGCGGTTATGTCAAGAACTTTACTTTTAAATTATGTGACAGTGAATTCAATGACTCGTGGCTGTTGAGCCTGAAAGATACTTTTGAAAAGAGTTGAGAATGTTATTTATGAGATTTTTGTGACGAGTAAATATAATATTTTTATATCTTTTATGAAAAGTATGATATTTTGCATGAAATTACTGTTTTCTATCTTATTTATTATAATACTAAATGTACTCTCCTGTAACCTTTCTGGTTGTAGATAGCAGGGATGGCTAGAGTTGGTCCACTACAGTTGTCAGGTTCATAATCCGGAGATCGTAGTTATTTGAAACTTTTGTTTTAGATCTTTTAGTAAAAATACCAGAAGTATGAAGTTTTGTTTTGTAAAATATATGCTGGTTTGGGAGTATGGGAGTATAGAATAACATATCTGTAGTATATACAGTTACTTTGATCTATATAAATAAATAATTCTAATTTGATACTCTTGTAATTGCTATAAATAATATCGATTTTCGATCCCTGAAGTGAGGATGTGACAGATATAACAAATTAATCAAAGATTAAAGCAATGCAAGTATTAAAAAGGTTAGGAATAGAAAGATTGAACCGGACACCAATGATTTATAGTTGTTCAACTTTTTCCAAGCCTACGTTCACTTCTCAAGTTCTTCCTTGATTATTTTCACTATACAGAATACTTCACAGGCGTATTCCAAGCATTTACAACCTTCAAGACCTCGCTTAAATAAACTGAATATTTACGAGCACATTCACAAGCTTAAAACAGCTTCAAGAAGATCTTATGAAAATAAGCCCATATTTTCTTCTAATCTCTCATGAACTCTTCTTTGATGAGATTTACTCACTCACTCAAATGATAAAGAGTGACTCACCATTGAATACAATAAACGAAGAGTATTAATGAGAAACACTCACTCTCTTTACAGAAATAATTTATAATAAATAAGAAAGTAAAGAGAGATGAGGAACAAGAGCAGGAGATTCATCAATAAATGAGAGTTTGAGATTTCTGAGTTTGATTCAAGCAATAGAACAGTAAATGTAGGTCTCCAGTCATAGTAAATGTTGAGAAATTACTCCTTATATAAGCTCTTGTGCATTCATGACCGTTTGAGGTAGGTGAGAGCAATAAATGCAAAAAATATAGTCGTTGAGATCTGTCGCGAGTTTGAATTTCCGTCACAGGACTCGACACAAATGCCTTTGGTGTCGACACAAAATGTCTATGGCAGAATTCCTTAAGTGGTTGGGTCAACACAAATTTTCTGAGGGGTCGACACAATTTCTGCAAGCTACCTTACCAACATCATGGTGTCGACTCAACTTGCTTTTGGTGTCGACACTAAAATCTGTAGAAAATCTCGGTTAGTTTGTGTCGACACATTTGGATTTGGGTCGACACCAAAATTCTTCAGGCAGGCTCGGGACTTTTGTGTCGACTCATCTTCGATTAGTGTCGACACCTCAAAATCTGCAGGTGGTCTCGGTTGTTTTGTGTCGACACAATTTTCATTTATGTCGATTCATTTTGAGTCCAGAGAGCTACGGCTCTTTTGTGTTGATACAAAACTTGTTTGTGTCGACACTAACTTTGATACCTGAAAAATAGCTTCATGAACCTGTTAGAATGTCAATCTATTTGTTTAAAGGGGTTGACACACTCGATAAGTTTCAAGTATACTTTACCTTAAAAGTGTTTGACTTAATTTTCAATTTGGTTCAACACAAAATATTCTTATGCAAAGATACTTAAGTGTTTTAATAATTTTGAGAGATAAGTTATTTCTTTTGGCTAAAGGTGTCAAATTAAATGTTTAAAATATATTAATACTTTCATTTTGAAAATATAAAATATTATCCATTTAAATTCATTTAAATCCATTTAAATCCATTTATTCTTAGAAAATGAATTATGAAAATCATCAAAATCAAAATAAAAAGCCATTGGGCTAACATATATGAATAATGTTTGCGTCACATTATTTGTTTAATGTTGTGTATGTGTGTCATTTATTAAATATAGTTGTTAATCTGGTGTGTAAAGATCAGCTTACAAACAAAAGACCAGAATATCGATTCTTGTAGCATATAAATTTTTGGTTCACAGTCTTAGATGGAACTAGACAACCACCGGTAAGGCTCTAGCATAATGTTTTATAGATCTATCTTGATTATAGGGAACAGTATAGTTTTGATTCATTGTGCTAATAAGCTTTGTGTGTATTGAACAAAATCGAGTTGGGTTAATTATTTTTATATTGATTATATAAAATAATTTATACCCATGGTTATTATGAGTGTTTATGCTCTTAATTCCACAATAATTATTAAACACATATATTTAATATTTGTTATTTTGATTCGTTAAATAGTGTGATCTTTTATATGTCAACGAGTCCGATGAGTTGGATAATGACATTATGTATATGGTGATTATTCATACCTCCAATTACACTCAACATCACAACAATTTGAAAGATTTCTATACTTTTAATTATTTCCAACCGTTTAACCAAGGGTTTGCAAACCTAATTCAATTCTTGATTTAATTAAGTATCAAACCTGAACAATGCCTATAAACTAAGGTATAGTTATTCCAATCGGGCCATGTGAGACCTAATAGATAAATACTCATTCTATAACCCGACGCGGAGAGCACACATTTTCGATTTCTCTCAGAAACATCGATGGGTGGACCGCCCAAAGCACTCTTTTATGAGAATTTAGTCGATAGAGGGGCCTATCCAAACATGTGCAAGTTTTTAATTTTTCACCAATGAGCTACTAGAGCCCAATCTTAATTATCTAATCAATTCATACAGTACCTTAATTAGTTCGTTCACATTAATGCCTACACAAATCTAACCTTCAAATCGGCTCCTCTCATCAAACCCAACACCATTAGGATTAACAAATATCACCAATTTTATCATGTTTCTCACATTCGGGTTAAACTAGTTTAAAACCCCCAATCAATGATCTTATGGTTTTCATATTTCATAAAAAAATCACATGATTTATATATGAATAGGTTAACACAACCTTTAATTTATCAAAAATCAAGTCAATTTCATCGTTTGAGTTAACCAACCCCAAAGCTCTAATTTGTTAAAGGTTTAAAAAATCAAAACCTTAACTCCTCATTTCACAAATTCATATGTCTCCAACAATAATAATATGATAAATTTAACATAAATCATACCCATGCTCAAGATTAATCATGCTTCAACATCAAACCCTAACCTAGGGTTTCAAAACATACTTTTTTATGCATTATTGTAAATACAACAAAATATACAACTCATATACATTCAAATATCAAGACTAGTCTTAAATCCTACCTTTTTGATGATCAAACCACAAGGGACAAGACTCTAACAAGCTCCAACGATGCAAACCACCAAATGTTCAGTGGAGAGGAAGTTTTCAACGCGTAGATTAATCTCTCAACGGTGTATATCTAAGAGGAGAGCAAGATGGATCTACTAGTGGAGGTTAAGAAGAGCTCAAGGGAGCTCTAATGATGTTTCAAGGGTTTCAGTTTTGGTTTAGAGAGGGAGAGAATAGAAGGAAATAAAGAAAACAAGCTCAATTCACGACTTTAAAATCCTCTTTGCCGACACGCCGTTCAAGCGGACTCAACGCCGCTCGAGCGATTCTTACTATAGCCAATTCAGAGAAATAAAATCATATAAGGTTCAAATTTTAATCCAAACGACTCACAATAACTATTCTCATGCATTATTATGCATACAATTATCATCATCAAGTATTATCATAATCAAATTTTGATTCTTTCACACAATTACACATTTTTTATTTTTCACCGAAAGTCTTATAACAAATTTTAATTAATTATCAAAATAAAAAGGAATCGAGTCCCTACACAGCTAATCGATCATCGCAACTCAACGAAGGTCACCAATCATCGCAAAAATGAAGAAAGACAAAAATAATTTTAAATTTGATTGCAAAGATCATCGATCATCGTAAAAACAAAAAACAAATATTCCCAACCAACGAACTTGAGAAAAACGAAGAGATAGAAACATAGCTCGACTAAGAAAGGCGAAAAAAGAGAGACAAAGATAGAGTGAGTAAAATGAAGAATGAGGTACCTTTGATTAGTGATGCTCCACAGAAAGATGAAAAAAGATGAATGCTGTCGCCATTTGTCGATGTTCCACAGTGAAGAGAAAGACGCTCCACAAGAGAAGAGAGACGAAGAAAGAGGCAAGTTGTCTGGCTTAGGATTAGCAAATTCACCGGTATAAATGTAATTTTTATTGTTAGCCGAGGGTAAAATAGTCCAACCGACTCAAAATTTAGTGGCCTGGACTAACTATAACAGTTTCGGGTGAATTTTTCTAATGACCCCTAATTAGGATTGCGCAGCCCACTGGATATCTAATCTACCTCAAAATTTATTTTTTAATAATAATATATACATTTAAAATAAAAAATAAATAATTTAAATTATTAAAATTATTAAAATTATTAAGATTGGTCTAATTTAAACTCTAAAAAATAAAATCGAACCTCTACAGTTTAATGATGAACCGAAGAGAAGCTGCTCACTTTATCAAACAAGGCCATATATGCTGAAAAGAGCCTACTACACTGGCCAGAACCGCACACATCGCCCATCAACAATCATGCTTCGTCTTCTCTCTCTCTCTTCCAAATCGAATCCCACATCAATTTCTTCTCGTTCAACCCACTGCACTTGCTTAACATCTCGCGACTCTTCGACTCAACTCTGCAATTCGACAAGCTCTTCCTCGCGCCATCTCCAAATCACTCCTTCCATCACTCCAAACCCGGACACTACATCTGGGTTTCCTCCTAAACACTCCGATTCCATAAACTCAATCGAAACCCCAAATGGGTTCCTCCTTCAATCCGGCCGCAAATCGCTGTTTTGCACGTATCGAACCTCTGTAAACCGGGTTTTCTTACCTGCGCATTCGCAGGAATGGAGAAATGTTGGAAAATTTGAGGGTGATGGAACTGGGTTTTGGCGGATTCGGAGTTTGGTGGGTGGAGTTAGGAGTTTCCGTGGTTCATCAAACCAGGTATTCTTACCCGGGGATTCACTGAATCGGAGAAATGTTGGAAAAATTAAGGGTAATGGGATTGGGTTTTGGAGGATTCGGAGTTTGGTGGGTGGAGTGAGGAGTTTATGTAGTGAACCGGAGCGAGAGTCTATCAATTATGATGTTGTTATTGTTGGAGCTGGACCTGCTGGGTTGTCCGCTGCCATACGGTTGAAGCAATTGTGTCGCAAAAATGATGTCGATTTGTCGGTGTGTGTTGTTGAGAAAGGTCCTGAAGTGGGTATAGTTCCTCAATCACTCCATGAGTTCTGACTGTTTAAGCTCAACGGAGATGTTTAGACTTAAGGCCATGTTTGATTGATAATGCGGGGATATATAATTCACTTGATTATTAGTTCAATGAGATTAGTAATGAATGTATTATTAATATCGTATTTTCTTAAGTATTGTATATTCTACATTTTGTGAAATTAATTATCCAATAGATGCATAATTTTTTTACCACTTGTTGAATTCAAACAATGAAAATATAAAACATATGGGATGTATAATCCATTTTTATGTCTAATCTGGTCAATCAAACATGCCATACTTTGTGATTTCTTTCTGGAAATTGAATTTGGTTTATTTAATTTAGAATTAAAAAAAAAAGACTTAGGACAATTAAATCACATGAGCTATTTTGTCATACTGTGAACATATGTTCAAAACAATCTCATTTTAGATTCTTGATGGGCATGTTAGAACGCTTTATTTTTATGAGTATGCTAATGGGTTCAAGTTACTTTTTTTTAATTCTCTATTCTAATGCTCACTAGAGATTGATTCAGCTTTGTTGGCAGAAGCTTGATACTTTTATTACATGCGTCCCTTCCCTTGTAGAAATCTCTTCTTTAGAGTTTTGTTTTAGGTATTATTTGGAACAATTTATGATTCCCGTAGCCCTATTTGTCCTTTCAATATCATATAGAATAATGGAAATAAATAGTAGGGAGGATAATGATTGAAAATTTGTGTTGCTCCAATTGAATGTTGTGATGGATGGGCAACAAAGAAGAATGGTTATATTGAAGTATATACGTTTGTATCATTGTATGACCATACAATAGCATCAAATAGGTTTTGGTCAAATGTTATTACAAGCGAAGCCAAATGGAACTTGGCTTGAGGTGGTATGGGAAAATAGCATAACAACGTAGGTATAGATTTTGATTGGTGGCGGAATTTTAAAAGGAGAGGGAGAAATAAAATCTGTCTTATGAATCGTAAGTGTAGATAGATTTGGGCTTTGTAGAGGTAAATTGGATTTTATTGTTATGGGACTAGTTTTATTTTTGTCATTCTATCCTAATAATATGGAACTATTTCTAACAATTGCACAACCTGCTCTTTCTTTTCTTTGAAAATGTACGATTATTAAGGGTTAAAGAAAAAGAACAGTGTACAGGATGAGTATACAGCCGAAAGACGAGAAGAATTAGAATCAGGTGCGAGGACAAGCAGGTTTCAATTGCAAACAATGTAAGAAGGGATCTTTAGAGTATCTTTAAAATTCTATTGAACTAGATAACACATAACCCCTCCAGACTCCTTAAAATTCCACATTAGCAGGACCATTTGCTGGAGTACTTTTAAATCTTGTCACAATTTTTACTGTGAGGCCTATAGTGCTACAAGTTGCTCATGTAACTGAGAGAGTAATAAACGAACTCACAGCCTTGCAAGTAACCAATAGAGTAAAAGCAAATGGAGTGTACATTAATCAACGAATAATTCACCATTTTGGAGGGATTTTCTACACATGTTGCCCCAATTGGGCAATCACCCCTTTGGGCACTAGGCGATTGTTGTCAATGCATGTCCAAAGGTGCCATTCAAACAAATAGACTTTAGATGGAAAGGGTCTTGGCTGTAAATGGAAGATTCTCTGACCCAAAAGGAAATGAAAAACGGAAAAGGAATATGCACTATAGACTTCAGAATTGGACACATCCCATGGGCTTTTGTCTGGCTTTCCTCTTGTTATTGGGCTTGGATGAAGTACGCCGAAGTTTCTCCCACTATATCCGTCTTTTTCTACTTGCAAGATATAATCTTTTTTGGAATACAAGAACCCATGCAACCCAACTAAGTTTAGTATTGATTCTTTTGTTTACGACTGTCACATTTCTTTTTTGTTTTGTAAGGAATAGAAAAATATTTTTGGTCTGTATGTTATCACTTGTTCGGTCAAGATCTCTTGCATCTTAGTTTGTGCATGTTTTAACATTAGTATCGCTTTGGACACCTAGAAGTCTTATTACCAAATATTTTAGTAATAACGTTTCCTTACTGTTAGTTTTGACTCCAATGTGATTCTATCATTGTAGGTGCTCATATTCTATCGGGAAATGTTTTTGAACCTCGGGCACTAGATGAACTTCTCCCACAGTGGAAGCAAGATGGGGTACTTCTTTCTTGGCTTTCTATTTCCTTTTATATTATTTGCATTACTATGGTAACTCTAGCTTGATTGTGACGGGAAGACAATATAAAGTCTTCATCTCAACAATTCTCCATAAACAGACAATTTAAGAATTTAGTTTCAATGTGTCTTGTCATGAAATTTTGAATATGAAAATTTTAAAAATAAAAGGAAGCTCATAACCTATATCCACTTGATAAATTCATAAAAAATGACTTATCGCTTTAATTTTGGGAAAGTACACTCATATAAACTGGAAAACTTTCTATTGGTGGACCCGTCTTTTTCCAATGCAACATATACATGGCTAGTGTTAATAATGCTCTTTTTTTTTTATAACTTATAAGAGCAGTATTATAAAAAGGGTATAAAGGAAATGCCACCCGTATACAAAGAGGAGAAGACAAAATCTCCCACCAAAAAAGCTATACCAACCTCTACAAAGAAAGCTTGGAAAGACAAAAAAACTCCTGCAAAGGGAGGACTACAAAAACTGTTGCACATGATCCCAAAGATAAATTCTCTAAGAAATCAACTGTCTCCTCAATTGAAGAGGCTCTTCGATTGGACAACCAACTATACAAATTACAAAGAAGAACTCTATTCAGATTATGTAGCAGTGGCTCTACTCCATTGCAAATCTTGTGTTCCGCTCTAATTATAAAATCCACATAAAACACAAAGGGATCAACGACCATGCCTTTTTCCTAGGTTTTGGAACTCCCCCTCCCTCCATCTCGATATGACTCCAATCACCTCCTTTTCAAAAACCCAATCCACCCCAATAAGCACAAAAACAAAACTCTATAGCTCCGTAGAGGACTCATAGCGGATAAACAAATGAGACACAGATTCTCCCTCCTTACACAAGCAACACCTATTGAAAATCACAAGACCTTTTCGAGCTAAATTATCAATGTTCAAAATCCTCCCATGCGAGGTAACCAAGGCAAAAAACGCCACTTTCGGCAGTGTTCTCACCTGCCAAACACTCTTTTATGGGAAGGACACACCTCTACTAACCAGAAAACGCTTGTAGAAGAACTTAAGGTTAAAAGATCTTTTGTGATCTCCTCTCCACCTAATAGTGTCCACCACTCTAACCATCCTGTTGTGATCATACAAAGCCCTGAAAAGGCCCAAAAACTGATCTAACTCCCAGTCTTATGTTTCTCTCCTTAGCCCAATATCCCAAAACAGTGCCCTTAGCCCTTTTGTGCATGATGTGGAACGATAGCCTCTGTGCGCGTAGCTAAGCAAAAATATTGGGAGAAGATCTGGAGAGAGTTTTGTTCCCACACCATACTTCAAACTAGAAGCTCAATCAATCACCACTCCCCACCTCAAAAAAATGTGCTTAGAAAATTTGCCCTGTGCTTTGCTAATACCCGTCCATAACCCTTTTCCATGAGAGGTGGACACGAGCAGAGTTCTCCTGTCTCCTTTCAAAGCTCTATACTTTCCTTTTATAAGCTTCCTCCGTAAGCTATCACTCTCCAAGGCAAATCTCGGCAACCACTTCCCTAAAAGGGCTTTATTAAAGGTAACTATCCTTTGGATACGTAGGCCTCCTTTAATGATGGGAGAGCAAAGAATACTCCAATCCACTAGATGGAATTTCAACCCATCCCCCATCTTTCTCCACAAGAAATCTCTATATAACTTCTCTAGCCTTCTAGCTACAAAAGTAGGAATTGTAAAGGCAGACAGAAAATACGTCGGGAGACTTGATAAAATATTCCTGAGGAAGATGAGTCTACCCCTACCCCCTGAAAGGTACTGAAGTTTCCACCCTACTAGCCTCCTTTGAAACCTCTCTAAAACACCATTCCAAACAACCTTTGCCTTGAAGGAGGCTCTTAGAGGAAGGCCTAAATAAGTAACTGGAAAAGTTCTAATCTCACACCTCGAAATAGCAATAAGGATTCTTCTATATTAGGAACACCACCACCAGGTCATAAACCCGACACGGCTTCAAAATAAAGGAGAATACTTTTGAGATACCCCAGCTGACTCGGTGGCTCTATACCTGCGAAGACCAGCATGTCATTCGCATAAAGGACGTGTGAGATAGATATCGAAGTATCAAAACCCTGTAACATACCTCCATCCACTGCCCTCGGAAGTTGGCGACTGAAAGCTTCCACGACAATAATAAAAAGGAAGGGGGATAGAGGGATCCTCAGTCTCATCCCTCTAGAAGTCTGAAAAAAGAACCTGTGGGGGAACCATTCAGCAGAATTGACTGGGAAACTGATGAAATACAGAATTAGATTCAAGTCCTCCTATGCTCCCCCAAAGCGCATTCTCTGAAGGATATATAGCAAAAACTCCCAGTTCACATGATCATAAGCCTTCTCGATGTCTAGCGTACAAATTACACAAGGAATTTCATTACTAATTCTGAAGGAAACACAACCATTAGGTATCAGCACCGTATCAATGATCTGTCTACCACCCTCTACCACCCACAAAAGAATTTTGTGCATCACAATTACTGGTTGAAGCACTTTCGTGAGTCTTGAAGTCAACGCCTTAGTTAAGAACTTATAGGCACCGTGCCTATCAAGCTTATAGATTTAAAGTCTCTAATGTCCCCTACCTTACCCTTCTTAGGGATAAGAGCGACGAAAGAAACATTGAGATTTGAGACTCTTCTCAAAGGATCCATGTGTATGGAAAACTGAAGCAGTCCCATCATCTCCTCTTTGATCACCACACAACAATGCTGAAAAAAAGCTACAGTAAAGCCATCTGTATTCGGGGCTTTATCTCCACTCATCTTCCCCAACGCAATAACAAGCTCTAAATGGCATCAAAGCACCCTACGTTCCAAAGCTCCAAAGCACCCTACGTTCTCTGGGGAAATGGCATCAAACTCTGAATCATTAGACAAGGCCTCCTCCCTCTCTCCTCCTAAAACAAACCACGATGAAAGTAAGTGATACCCTGCCTGATATCCTCCCCTGAGGTGAGAAGATCCCCATCCACATGCTGCTGATCATTAAAATTGGCTTGTTTGTGGGCATTTGCCAACCTATGAAAAAACCTCGTGTTCTTATGTCCAGCCTTAAATCAAAGGCCCTGGATTTTGCCTCTAGCTAATTTTATCCAACCTAGCCATCCTTAAGTCTTCCCTATCACTCTGTTCCTCTGCAAGGATATCCCCGGCCTCCTCTTTTCTGTCCAAACAATGGATATCTGTGAGTACCTTAGACTTCTGCACCTCAAGAAAACTGAATTCTTGTGAGTTCCATCTCTTCAAAGTGGCCTTAAGCAGTTTCAACTTCGTAGCAAGAACAACAGGCATGTTCCCTACCACACTGAAACTAGTCCACCAGCTAGCCACTCTCTCTCTAGAGCCATCTATCTATAACCACATATTCTCAAAACTGAAACGAGACTTCCCCTAATGGATCCCACTACTGTCCAACATGATAGGAGTGCGATTTGATAGCGGCCTGGGCAAGGGAAACTGTGATACTAACAACAATGCTCCTCTCAATTTGTGGACATTAGAAATTGGTCCATAGGAGATAAAAGGTGGGTTCTGGTTGTTGCACCAGGTAAGATTCCCATAGATAAAGGAAGATTCACTACTCCATTTCATCAATGAAGGATGAGAACGTGGGTTGCCCTGAAAGTGATGCAGCCCAAGCTCTCCTATGGAAAATGATAAACATTAAAGTCTCAACCTACACACCAAGGGAAACCTCATCTGAAGGCAACAACACCTAATTCGTCCCATAGCTCCTCCTTCGCCCCATCAACCACTGGGTCATAAACGCCAGTAAACACACAGCAAAACCCATCCTTGACACAGCGAAAAAGACAAGACAAAGAGAAGCAACCCTCCTCCTACTCTTTCTTCAAAACTGATCTACTATCCCACATCACCGAAATACCCCCTGATGTTCTCTCTGTGGACAAAAAGTAAAGAACCCCTCTTCCTCTTGCCACCACCCAAACCACCCCTATCCTCTCCCTTCTTATCATAATTACGGGACATTGAAGGTTTCTAACTTCTCTATCCGACCTTCACCTTATAGAATTTTCTCTCACCTTACTGTCGCGAGCCAACCCCTTCCCATACCTCGCCTCAAGAGCCCCAGACAAATGCATAGCCTCCTCCACAACGCCCTCGAAAGAGACACCCAAAAAATTGCTCACATCCTTAATTGCAACACATTTAGGTACTAGCTTCAGGTATAAATCATTACCCATAGAAGAATCATCTCCCAAATCATCCAAGGAGTTAAGCCTCCCTATTGGAGAGCAGTTCACTCTCTCTCCCCTATCCCATTAAAACCCACACCTCTCTCACAACCCAGCACCAGCGCCTTCGAGCTCAATACATTCCCCCCTTTTACTGAATCCATCGACCCGCCCAAAGAACCCTCTGCGCCCCCTGTCTCCTCCACCATCCAACCTTACAACCTATTGTTGCAAGCAAAAGGATCAGATGGAAGAGCTTGGCTAGGAATCGAGGCCATGGGGCGGCATACCTCCCCACGAATTCCTGATGGAAGCTTCGAACCTCAATTTTCTGGATGTCCTTGACCCTTCCACCATTGTCGTTGTCTTCAAACCTCAGCTGCTCCCCACTCCCGCGTCTGCCATCTTTGCCATCGTCACAGCCATGCTAGTGACCAATTGCAGTCTCTGCCTACACAACCTTGGCAATCAACGACCAACGCACCCCTAACATGCTCTGATCGCAAGGCGGTGGTCGTCTTCTTCGATCTAAAGAAAACCCGACATCCGTCCTCTGATGCAGCTTGTTCTGAGGAGGAAGACGACTCCGTAGCAGAGCCTCGACCCGGTTCGCTACTCATCGCTCTTAAAAGTTTTCCTTTCTTATAATGGAGGCCCAGCCCAGAGGAAATGTGCATAGAGACTGGACCATTAAACAAAACAAGCCCACTGGATTCTATAGAAGGAGGTCGGTAGGCCCACTTGTCTCAGCCCAAGAGAACTTTCTCGGGCCCACGCTTGCCTTTTAGAGTTAAGAAAGGCCCATATTTTGGCCCAAACCCTCTTCCATCAGCCCTCCCAATCCCTCTGCCGTTATCCCTCCCATGTGTCACTATACAACCTTGCCAATTTGGAAAAAGTTCTCTTTCCCATGCCTGCTCTGAGGCATCTGGCGTGACTGAGATTTCTGGTTTCTCTGAGGTACAAAAACGCTCGTCCTATGCAACTGAGGTTTGCAGTCACCACATGCCACCTTCTCTTTGCCTTCTGGTATACTTGCTGCCATACCACGATCGCAAGCTACCGACGAGAGCTGTATCAACGGACTTTTCTCTACCCAATACAGCACTGCAAAAGAAATATCTCCACACTGATCGAGGTTTGTGCCAGAATCAACGTCCCCTTCCTCTTCACGGCGAACCTAGCCCACTGGAAATGTTCTTGCCTAGCTGTTGCAATGTCCAAGCATCCACCAACAAGAAGCCACCCCACGAGTTTCCCAAGGGCTGAACAACTCTTCACTTTACAGATGAATTGGTAAGCCCACCAATCGAACCCAAAGCTCCTTCGAACCAGCCCTTGGCTTTGACACAACCTCCTGGAGAGCACCAATCCAGGAAAACTTGTTCCCCCTGGACGCACAACCTCCATCTTTGAAGCCAGCACAAAAAAGAAAAATTCCCACTGAGATCCCACACCTTCACTTCCACAGGGACACCCCACCTTCCATTGGTCTGCTGGTGCAGCTCGTTGGCCTCCGGAAAAGGACCCATCTTAGCCCACTCCCCAATACGATCAACCAAACACCTCTCCAGAAAAACAAGGATCTCCATACAGAATATGGGTCCACTGCCGCTTGTGAGAAAGAGCCTCTCAACTGGAGATTCTCCACTACCCTCTCAACTCCAAGCGCTACTAATGCCCTAACCACATAAGTCCACCCCTTACCTTCACCTTCCTCCGGCAACCGAATAAAGCTTCTCCCCTTTCCAAGCCTGAGTTCCACCTCTGAAGACACCTGCACACCACTATCCGCAACTTACCAAGAAGATGACCGAGAAAGCCTCCACAGCAACTGTAACTCACCCACCTTTTTCAAAATGTCGCAAACCCAACGAATCTCTTCCTCCACCAGAAGAACCGAGCGGCGAAGACCCCTACCCTATATTATCTGGATCCTATTGCTACTGCGGTCACCCTCATCCACAGGATCTATGGTCTTCCATGCAACTTGTAAAATCCTCCTCTTGCATCTGTCTTGCTTCATTGTTCATCATCCAGTTGGTGCATAGACTTTACTAGAGACACGTAATCTTAATTATGCTCTCTTGTAGGCAGGTCATTCCTACATCCATTTGAATTACCATTAGATTTGTTTTGAGTTGGTTTAGATTGGAGTTTTTAAGGGGGTTAATGTCATGATTTTGACTTTGAAAATTCAAATCTCCATATGCTAATCTTTTCCATGCTTACATAATCAATATAGCCACATACTTGCTTTTATATTGTGTATTATAAATCACTTATCTGCTCTGGATTTTGGAATATTTCATTTCTGATGTATTGTTTCTTCTATTCCACTTTAAATACGTTTTTGCTGATCTTTTGCAGGCACCAGTGGATGTCCCTGTTTCATCAGATAAGTTTTGGTTACTCACCAAGGATCATGCTTTATCCCTTCCATGTCCTTTTGATAACAAAGGAAACTATGTTATAAGGTACCCCTATATTGTCCTCACAACATTATCAAGCGTGAATGAGGGAAAATAGGTTTGTGCATTGATGTCCATTTGACCTCCAAATGATTTGCTGATCCTTTATAAATCTCACATCTTTGTGAGTTTTATTTGCTTTTGTTTTCAATTCATTAATCCTTTATCTTTTAAAGTTTCATGTTGCCTGCAACACGTGACTTGATGATGGCACCAGCTCCTAGCTTGTGTGCTATCTTCTACCACCTTCAGAATGGAAGGGGGGCAACATTGATTCCGGTTTGGACATTGCTTATGCGTCTTACTTAAATAGGTTGAAGATGGGGTGATGATGGCACCAGCTACTAGCTTGTGTGCTATCTTCTACCACCTTCAGAATGGAAGGGGCAGGATTGATCCCGATTTGGACATTGCTTATGCGTCTTACTTAAATAGGTTGAAGATGGGGAGAAGGAAGAAGAATTTATGATTTGATGGTCGCTGGAGATACCCAGAAAAGAAACTTTGCCTTTCCCTTCTCTGCCCGTTAAGTTGCATTTAAAGTTAACCTACTATATTCTCCTCTCTTTTAGCAGAAAGATATGGTTAATGAGCCGATATATAAGGGTTGAAACTAGCATTTTCAAGTCACTGGTGTTTTCAGTATTGGAGTATATTTTCCCTCTTGATGGACCTTTGCTTGTGCATGAATTAGATGGTGTTCTATGATATCTGTATTTCAGAAGGACAAAGTTTGACGTGTTCCTTGTTTTACAACCATGACATGGTTGTTCCTTTGGGATTTTGAGGCCAAGGCATTTTGGTGACCTTGTTAGATGATTTATGAGTATTATATTTTCCATTCTACAAATGCGTTCTGTTTCTCACATTTTAATGGTGACAATATTTTAGTCCATTTAAGTATTACAGACCTTCTGATGCAGTTTGAGCCAACTAGTACGTTGGATGGGTAAGAAAGCTGAAGAATTGGGAGTTGAAATATACCCTGGCTTTGCTGCTAGTGAGGTGCTACTCATTTGGTTGACACATTTTAACCTTTTCCATATTTGAATGTCATGCATTGACGAGTTATGTGTTTTCCAGATTTTATATGATGCTAACGACAGTGTTATTGGCATTGCAACTAATGATATGGGAATTGCCAAAGATGGTTCAAGGAGGGATAATTTCCAACGTGGTGTAGAATTGAAAGGCAGGCTCCATTTTTTTTTTGATTTGCTCCATTGCTTTCTTTTCTTTTTTCATAAGTAGTTTTCCCTTCGTGAGCATTAGTTGCTGATAGCCGGTAGCTGTTTCCTTTTTTCGCCCTTTTACAAATTGCACCAGTCATTTGGTCATATAGCTGATAGCAAAAGAGGAACAAGAAAACTATTATTGCAATAAATGAAAAGGCTTACCAATTAATGACAAGATACTTGATATATAGAGAGATCAAACCCTTAGAAAATTCTAATAAACAATAAGGTATAAACTACCCTCGGACTATATACAAAATGGCATAGATATTAAATACAAAAAAAATACTTTAAAGCCCTCAAACTCATGATGCGAGCTTGGAGAGCAACGAGAGTTTATTCAGCAAAAACCAAAAAGCGAGTAGCAGTATGAGTTTTGGTAAAAAAATCAGCTAGCTATAAGAAGGAGAAAACGATTGGAACAGCAATAGTGCCCAACCGAAGATGATGCCTAACAAAATGACAATAAGTTTCGACATGATTTGTACATTCATGAAACACTGAATTTGTGAGCGATTTGGATTATTGTCATAGTAGAGAGAGGTAGGATAAGTGAAAGAGACTCAAATCAGAGAGAAGCCATCAGAGTCAGACAATCTTAACTGCAGCATGTGCCATAGTGCGGTATTTAACCTCAGCAATAGAGTGAGCAGCCGCAGACTGTTTCTTACTCTTCTAGGAAATAAGGAATTTGTCCATGGTTTTAAATATCACCGATACCATTACGTATCGGCCGTTACGTAACGATATCTGAGGCATACGATTTGGATACGCACTATGGTATCAGAGTTGTAGAAAATCCCTAGAGTATTGACTGATACGGTCGATATGTATCGCGTATCAGTGCCGTATCGGCCGTTACTCTCGATACATGACCGATACTGACTGATACGAGACCGAGACAACCTAATAATTTCGCTTCGCTTTTCGCTCTATAACTCTATCTTTGTCTTCAAAGCTATGTATCAAAATGTTAATTAAAAACACTTATAAACGTTCTATTTGTAGTAAATAAGTTTAGAATTTTCTTATAAATGAGTTTTTGTCATTTGCTAGCGCTTGAAAAAAAATCACAAGCGTGGTTACCTATTCTCATTACAGACTTACCGATTCTCTCGATACACGTTACACGTGACCGCGACCATTACTCCGACCAATACCGCGATTTAAAATCATGAATTTGCCTACAAAGATATAGTAACTAGTCATGGATTTACGATCAGGCACATCACCAATCCAGCTAGCATTGGCATAAGTGCGCAAAGTCAAAGAGGAGGCAGATGACAACAATAAACTTTGAAAGATAGTATGCCGAACATACTGTAGGATGCGAAGTAAAACAGCCTAATGAGTGAAGCGAGAAGCAGAGACAAATTGACTAACAATTTGGACAACATATGTAATATTATTCTAGTCACAGTAAGACCAAATAGCAAACCAATTCATAGTAAATAGAAGGATCCTCAAGGGGCGCACCATCAGTAGAGGAGAACTTAACATGCAACTCTATGAGTATTAACAACCTTATCATTTGTGAGATGGGCACGCCGAATGACTTCAGTATCATACTTCGTTTGAGATAAAGATAGTCTTTAGGGGAAGAAGCAACCTCAATATTGAGAAAATACCGAAGAGGTCCCAAATCTTTCATATTAGACTCACGAAATAGATGTTTCACATCAGAGATAATGGTAGAATCAGAACCAATGATGATCATATCATCCACATATAATAACAAAACAACAATTCTAGTAGGTGTGTGATGGAGAAAAAGAGCAGAGTCATGAGTACTAGGATGAAAGTTGGATAACAGTAAATTGAAAACGCTTATATTAAACACGGGAAGATTAAAACTGTGGAGATAATGAAAAGGGTGACATATCAAGCTAGGAGGATGAGAGAGACCCGGATAAAGGTGCATATAACACTTCTCATTGAGATGACCATCGAGAAAAGTATTATTGACATCAAGCTGGAAGCGAGGCCATTGATGAACTGCAACAATAAAGATAAGAGAACGAGCCATGGTCATCTTAGCCACAAGTGCAAATATTTTCTTATAGTCAATGCATGAGAAAAACCCTTAGGGATAAGACGTGCCTTCTAGTGCTCCAAAGATCCATCAGAATGGGTTTTGAGTTTGTACACCCGTTTACAATCAATGAGATTTTTACCAGCTGGCAATGGAACAAATTGCCAAATAGATGTCTTTTGAAGTGCAGTTAATTCGGCAGATATTGTCTTAATTCAAATAGGACCAGTACATGTTTTTTTTATAAAAATAAGGTTCAAAATAAGCATGAATAGAAGTAAAAGAGCATGGTAAAATAATGAAAAATAGGTATTGGAAAAATCAATTTTTAACAGTGGAGCACGAGTATGCAATAGATAGCATCGTTCAGGAGGGTCAGAATTCACAAAAGTAGAGGAGTGAGTGCGGAGGAACAATTTGCATGGGAGAATAAACTAATGAAAAAGAAGAGACAATAGAGGAGAGAGAGATGGAGGGAAGATCAGTGACATCAATGGTAGAAGTAAATTCTTCACAAGGCACATCAAGAGGGAAATGATCAATATGAATCAAATCTTCTTTGGAGATAGGAGCGTATTTACGAGGAAGAGTAAAATAAAAAAAAGCTTAAGAAACACAACATGACGGGATACATGTAACAGTTTAGGGGTAGGATTTTAACATCGATATCCTTTCTGCTAAAGACCATATCCTAAGAAGACACGAAGCACAGCGGGCACTGAGTTTACTCTGCTCTCGTTTGGGTAGAAGAACGAAACAAATGAATCAAAGACACGCAACAAGGAATAATTTGTAGTTTGAGCAAACAATTTATCATAAGGTGAGATTCTAAAAAGAATTGCGGGCATATGAGTAAGAAGGTGCACAACCGTAAGAACAGTTTCGTCCTAAAGAAATGCTAGAAACAGGCAAGGAGAGAAGAAAAGAGCGAGTTGTATTAAAAATATGTCGATGTTTTCGTTCAGCTTTACCATTTTGGGTCGAAGTATCAGAACACGAAAATTGATGAATAGTGCCAGAAGAAGCTAAGAAATTTATAAATTCTGTTAGAAAATACTTTCTACCCAAGTCAGAATAAAAAATCTTTGTAGTGGTACAAAGTTGCGTTTGGAACATAAAATGAAATGTGCAATAAATACGAAAAAAAATTAGATTTATGAGACATGAGATTTAGTTAACAAAAACGATTATAATCATCGACAAAAGAAACATAATAAATACATCCACCATTTGTGCCAATGGGAGATGGGCTTTACACATCTGTATGAACAATATAAAAAGGTAATGTAAAAACAGAAGTGCTTTTATTAAAAGGTAAAACTGATATTTTAGTAAGTTTACAACTACTGCACTTAGAAATGGCACTAACAGATACTTTACCCAAACTACTAGATTGAACCAAAATTTTTAAATGTTATTGTTCGTTAGACAAATGATCTAACCGAGAATGTTTAAGATAAAAAGGAGAGAGTTCTAATCTAAGGAAAAAGAAGACGTGGCAGTAGAAGAAGAAACCACTGGAATGTGCAAGCTTTCCGAAATACATAAATCACCGGCTCTACGTCTGGTCCCAATTTGCTTCTTAGACGTCCGATCGTAAACAACACAACTAGAAGAAGATTATCAAACATCAAAACCAAAGAGAGTTGATGAATAGACAATAAACTGACAGACAACTGATGAACGTAGAAAACATTAGGAACAAACAAAGGAGATGATAAAGATGAGACAATGGAGTCACTAAAGACAACAGAAATAGGGGAACCATGTGCAATGCAAACAATAATAAGGGAAGACGGAGAAATTCAGTTATTAAGATTAGATAAATCTGATGTCATATGATGAGAGGAACCAGAATCAAATATTCAAGTCGAGGAGGAAATGTATGAAAAATAGGAACCATGCAAACCTGAGTGATAAGTAGTCATAAAAACATGTGATCAAGTCTCGAAGGATGCCCTTGCAGCACCTTCATCCAATGATGCCACCTCCCCTGCATCACAGTCGTTGCTAGATTAGTTTTATCAATTTCAGCCTATCCTTGCATCCTTCGAGACTACACTTGAACTACATACAAAATAACAAAAATATTAAATACATAAAAATATTCTCACAATAGCATCATTGATCCTAACTTAGTATGGTGGAACAGAATGCCCTGCATTTTGACAATTAAGTTGTCTTAGAAAAAGGCTGAAATGGTCATGTGAAACTAAATGTTTATTCCCTAACACACAGAATAGCCACTCCTCCAGTTGTATGGAAGATTGGCCTCTCTATTCACACTAGAATCAGCCAGGACACTATACCAACAATCTTGGGAAGAACCCCCTTTCCCAGGCCCCCAGAGGATGCAATTACATAATATAAAATTAATGTGATGTCTATGCTGGTAATAAAATAATATGTAGTGTTGGACTATATGCATAGCATAACTATATTAGAAGGCTCCAACAGGGGTTGCACCGCTGTACAAGGAATACATGTAAACGAAAACGCCGACCCGTTGACATCAACTCTAAATCCAATTAATACAAATCTTAGATGTTCTAACTCCCTGTAATACAAACCATAATTCAACTGTATGCAGATGCAAAAAGTTGATGATCATTGTGGGGTAGACTGCTCAATGCCATCAAATGCGTAGTGATTTCTTTCCTCCAATCAGTGAGTTCCTTGTTTTGTCACTTGGTCTACAGTCCTCCAACTTCAAAATAATCATTACCACCAATTTCATAATGTTTAGGATATTTCAATTATTTACTCACCTGCCCCTCACAATGGATAATATGATGATTCAGCAAAACCACTGCCTCTTCACATATGCATTACTAATTGAGTCTAAGAGTCTGATTGGCAACTAGCTTAAAAGCTATCTTTTTTTTTTTTTCCGTTTTTTATTAAAAGGCTAAATTGGCTTTGAAGTAGGTGGTTTGATAAATTAGCTTTTAAGCTAACTTTTTTGAAGTTAGTTGATTTGATAAAAAGTTAGTTTCTTTGCTTTCAAATTGGATAGTATTGTCTTTTTATATAATTGATTATAACAATTTTAATATATATTTGGCATTGGTAGTAAATACATTATCAGGGGTATTACTGGCTTTTAGAATGGTGTGGGAGTTTGAATAGAGTATTTTAAGAATTAGTGTTTTGATTTGATTTTTAGGTTTTTTTAGCTTTTTCGCTTTTTTTTGCCAAACGGAAAATGTTGGTTTTTTTGAGTTCCTAGCCAAAAAAGAAGTTAAAAAGCTTGGGTTGCCAATCAGTCTCTAAATGTTTTCTTTGTGATTGGAATTATCAATTTTGAAAATCTTCACTTGTGCAACTTGCAACACAAATAATGAAAATAAGCGCTTGAATATTTTTACAATAACCTAGCTATTAAATTATTTATAAGCAATGTATTTTTTATGTAATAAATGTCTAATATTGCATGTTGTTCCATATAGAGAATAGGTATTAATGTTCATTTGATTTTTATGTAATCATGGACCACAATTTCTAATATATGAAGAATAACGTGTAAAAATGCATTTTGAAAAGGACTTTTTTTTTGTAAGTAAATAAATTATAGAGTGAAAGCATTAAGGAATGCTACCCATATGCAAGAAGGGCCAAATTGACAAAAAGGCTTACTCACCTCCGTGTGTATCAAAAGCTCTACGAAATCTTATAAATGTCGATTGTCGTGAGAGGAATTTTACTCCGAACTGTACAATGGGCTAGCGATAAATAACTGTTTAGTATATACAAGGACTCTCTATATTACCAAAATGTTGAAATGGATCCTTATCTACATTAAGCAAAGCATAATGAGTATATAAATC
>JAOTRH010000027.1:7911677-7932302 GCA_034768845.1 Heliamphora exappendiculata
TTGTATCATATGCATGTGCCTCATCAGTTTTGGAGTGAGGCGGTTCTTACGGCGTGCTATCTCATTAATCGCATGTCATTCACTGTATTGGGTGGACTTTCTCCAATATCTATACTAACTCCTATGGCGCCTCTACACTCCTTGCCACTCAAAATCTTTGGTTGCATATGCTATGTGCGCAACACCAGACCACAAGTTACCAAATTTGATTCTCGTGCCCTCAAATGTGTGTTCCTTGGCTATCCTCAGTATCAAAAAGAGTATCGGTGTTATTATCCTGCACTCCGTCAATTTGTTATGTCTCGGGACGTCACATTTTTTGAGTTAATCCCTTTCTATTCACCATCTCCTTCCTGTCCATCTCCCGATCGCGAGTCATCTCCCCCTCCTTTGTCTGCTGATTTTATGCTTTCTCGGGTTACCATTGATATCCACGTTACATCTCCAGAGCCGTTCTCAACACCGCCTCTCCTGCCCTTTCACCTCCAAGTGATCCGACCCCTGCTGAGCCAGTCCTTTCGTCGGCTGATCTGCCAGCAAGTGAGCCCTCTATTGCTGCCCGTCGCCCATATCGCCGATGTCGGGATCACCCCATGTATGTTGAGTCTTATAAGGGGTTGTCAGCTTCCTTACAGTCCTTTATTTCTGCACTGGTTACTATTGTTGTTCCATGAAGTGTTTCAGAGGCTCTCCCTCATTCTGGTTGGCGATCAGCTATGTTAGAGGAAATGTCCGCCTTAGAGCATAATGGTACTTGGGAGCTTGTTCCTCTTCCTGCCGGGAAGCAGGCCGTTGGTTGCAAATGGGTCTATATAGTGAAGGTGAATCCTGATGGTTTTTTGGTTCGTTTGGACTACAGTATTCTTTCGTCGGACTGATGCAGGATGTATTCTTCTCGTTGTCTATGTTGATGATATTGTTATTACTGGTGATGATCATGTTGGGATTGGCAACTTAAAGGCTTTCTTGCAGGCACAATTTCAAACGAAAGATCTTGAACACTTGCGATATTTTCTAGGAGTCGAGGTAACTAGAGGAAAGCATGGGATCCTTATTTCTCAAAGGAAATATATGATTGACATTCTGCGTGATGCCAGTCTACTGAATACAAAAAGTGTGGAGTCTCTGATGGATCCAAGTATGAAGCTTCTTCCTGGTGAAGGTGATGTGTTTCCTCATCCAGATAGGTATCGACAAATGGTGGAAAAACTTTATTATTTGACTACCATAACTAGATCAGACATTGCCTATCCGGTCAGCGTTGTGAGTCAATTCATGTCTGATCCTCGTACTTCCCACTCGAATGCAGTGGTTCGTATTCTCCGGTATCTCAACTACAACCCAGGAATGGGTCTACAGTTTTGTGATCATGGTCATTCGCGTACTGAGGGCTATTCTGATGTAGACTGGGCAAGATGTCCAATTGATAGAAGATCCACATTAGGGTTCTCTGTTTTTGTTAGTGGGAACCTTGTGTCGTAGAAAAGCAAAAAGCAAGACGTGGAATCGAGATCAAGTACAGAGGCAGAATACAGGTCCATGGCATTAGCTACATTTGAAATTATGTGGGTTCGACAACTTCTCACCGAGTTAGGTGAACCGCCTATGGGTCCTACTAAATTGTTGTACGATATTAAGTCTGCAGTTTATATTGCCACGAATCCGGTGTTTCATAAGCAAACCAAACACATCGAGATTGACTGTCACTTTATCCGTCATGAGTACAAGAATGGCACCATCGGGTTTGGTTCGATTCAATCTGGTGAACAACTTGCTAACTTGTTCACTAAGGCATTACCGGGATCTTGAGTCAGTTACATCTGTAACAAGTTAGGCGTGATTGATATATATGCTCCAACTTGAATGGGGTGTTAAGTAGTAAGGGTTAATATATTTATATATATTATAGTACGTAGTATTATGTGAGTATGCCCACAGTAGTTATTGTAATCCTCTTTTTCTTAATAAATATGGGTGTAGGTCTCCTTTGGTGATATACACACTCTTCTCTATAATCCCCTTTATTATAACAGGTTCAACCACCTGGATATATTGTGCCTGACAGTGAGAATCTTGTTTGTCGTTTACGCAAGGCTCTCTATGGTATGAAATAATCTCCTTGTGTCTGGTTTGACCACTTCAGTTCTATTGTCCTTGATTATGGTTTTTAGCGATCTTCATCCGATCACTCCATCTTTGTTCATCATTCTTTGACTGATACTATTGTGTTGATAGTTTATGTTGACGATATTATTCTTTCTGTCAATGATTTGGCTAGTATTGCCGCTTTGAAACAATATTTGGCTCTACATTTTCATACCAAAGACTTAGGCCTACTTCGTTACTTTCTTGGCATTGAGATTGCTCGTTCCTCTCGCGGCATCTCTTTATCTCAGCGCAAGTATGTTCTTGACATTCTTTTTGAGACTGACTTTCTTAGTGCTCATCCGGTTGATACTCCTATGGAATCCACCGTCAAACTTGACACTGAGTCTGGTCCTCTCTTTCCTGATATTGGTCGCTATCGTCGCTTGGTTAGTAAACTCATTTATCTCACGATAACTCGGCTCGACATTACGTATGTTGTTGGGGTAGTTAGTCAATTTATGCATTCTCCTCGCCAGCCTTATTATGATACTGTTTGTCGTATCTTGCGGTATTTGAAGCATGTTCCTGGTCGCAGCTTATTATATCGGCCCGCGGCCACTTTATCTATTGATGGCTTTAGTGATGCTAATTGGGCGAAGTCGTTCTGATCAGCGGTTGACGTCGAGATACTGTACTTTCATTGGTGGAAATCTTGTCACCTGACGAAGTAAAAAGCAACCTGTGGTCGCTCACTCGAGTGCTAAGGCTGAGTATTGAGCTATGGCCCATAATGCCTCTGAGATACTGTGGGTCCACTCTCTTCTGGTAGATTTTTGGCTTCCTCCTCTTGCCCCAATGCAAATGTTTTGTGATAACCAGGCCGCGATATTTATTACAAATAATCTCGTCTTTCATGAACAGATCAAACATATTAAGATTGATTGTCATTTCATCCGAGACTTGTTGCTGCAAAAACGGATGATCACTCCCTACATTCGTTCGGAAGATCAGATTGGTGATATCTTCACTAAACCCTAATTTCGTTCATATTTTTTTCACTTGTCTTTCAAACTGAGCATATTTGACCTATATGCTCCAGCTTGAGGGGGAGTGCTATTTTTTTTATTTTCTGTATTAAGGGTAGTTTTGTTATTATGCCGTATATTCTTTTTATATACATAGATGTCATGAAGAGGGGACTCATGACGTCTCCAGCACCCTAATTTCTTCTCCTTGTCTTCTCTGAAATCCTACAAGTTAATTCCAGTACATTTAACTAATGGATTGTAATCTTTTTTTTTTAAATAAGGGTAAGTGTAAATTTTATATCAATCCAGGAATAATTCTAGCATATCAAACCTAGGAATCAATCAAACCATGCAAAAATTATAACAAGAATAGCTATCCCGACCTCATTCAATTCCAAACTCTTTACAATCTCGATTCCAATCCTGCTCAAAATCATTCCAATAAACCAAACATTGTCTTAGGAGAAACACTTACCATCTTGTAAGTGAACTTGCTGCTCCATTGTTTGCAAACGAAGTTTCAATTCACTGTTTTCTGCAGTTAGACCATTTGTATCTCTCTGTTCACAAGGAAACAACACGAAATTAGTCCTAATCATCCTAATACTATATACAAGACATTTAGTTATAAACAAAAAGTGTACACACACACACAAAACACACACACGCACATATATATATATATATATATATATATATATATATATAAGACATTTGCAAATAGAGAACCTACTGAATTTAAGAATAACTATGCTATACAATTTACTTGGAAGAAATATGGTCATAAAACCCATCACTGAAACCGAACATCTAAGTGCATGGTGGTATAAGAAAATTTACCTGCAACAGGGTCAATTGAGCAGACAATGAAGTGGCTTCAGTTTGCAGGGTTTGAACTTTCCTTTCAAGCTCCGCTATGTACCTCATCTTCCTTTCCTTCGACCTAGCAGCTGACTGCCTATTCGCCCAAATCCTATATACAGCATAGTGAAAATTCAGAAATCCAGAAATGATGTATACTACTCACAAGACGCGTGTTCTACGGCAGAAGAAATTAGAAATAAAAACACATGAAAGAAAAAAGACAAAAGAACCATATCTTACCCAAAGAGATTTACATATTTATTTTTATAGCCACAATCCATACTGTATATATAAAAGGAGAATCAGTTCAGTGTTCGTATAAATCTAAAGTTATGTCATGCCTTTTCTTTTACCAAAACATTATCACATAAATATAACCTTTTGCATATAAAAACTAAAGTTGTCATGCTTTTTCTTTTACCAAGACTGTCCCATAAATATAACCATTTTGCAGTTTAAATAATTTTTTTGTTGGTTAACTTTATGTGGAAAAATGGAAATTCCTGTACAAATTCTAAAAGTGCTTTAGTTTGTAGGATCAGTTATATCTGGGAATAACTTCTCTGTTGTTTCTTCTATTTTATCCTGAAATATTAGCAAACAAATACATGAAAGAATCCAGGATTGCACCTTGAATCCTTCTATTACTTTGGTACGTATATATACCGTTCAGTTGAGCCTTATAATTCAATTGCATGTATGATAAATTGAATGAATTATCTAGGCAATCAATACGCCCAAAGATCATACACTCAGGCAAAGAGGAAACCAGATACCCAAAGATCATACAGTAAGGGAATTCTAGAAAAAGGAGATTGAAAAGGCAAGCCGTGGAGACGTCGCGAAGAGGAAACCAGATACCTGTCGGTCCTAAATGTGGAAAGACCCACTCGGGAATTTGCTAGAAAGCCACTGGCAGATGTTTTAATTGCGGTGCAGAAAGCCACCTCAGGAAGGACAGCCCAAAACTACAGACAGCTGGCGAAAGGCAAGAATACCAGACTCAAGCAACTGCAGGCACGAGAAACCCACCATCTAAAGCACGGAGAAGCAACAACGGCCAGAGACAAGGACAGATGTTTGCCTTGGTTCCAGGGGATCCTCATAACACGGAAGAGGTAGTTGCTGGTAACATCTCTATCTGTTCTTTGCCTGCCTACGCTTTATTTGATTCCGGCTCGACACAGTCTTTTTTATCGTCTAAGTTTGTTGAAAAGCTAACCAAAGTCCCAAAACCTTTAGGATATGAACTGTTAGTATCTCAACCCGTAGGTGGGGGAATAGTCAACTCCACTGTGTATAAAGATTGTGAAGTATCTTTTGCCAGAGTCGGCTTTCTAGCTGATCTAATTCCCATTGCCATGGGACACTTTGACGTCATCCTTGGCATGGATTAGCTTGATTTCAACCACGCCACTATTATTTGTGCTTCAAAACGTGTTGACTTTCAAACCTCTCATGGTAATTTCTGTTTTAAAGGAAGGAAAGTGTCTTCATCTGTACCCCTTCTATCAGCCGCCCAGGCCCAAAGACTTCTTAGGAATGGTTGTTGGGGGTACCTTTGTTGTGTGATCGAAAACATATCTGAAGACTCAAAGTTGTCAGAAATTCCGGTAGTTTCCGAGTATCCTGATGTATTCCCTAAGGACTTACTTGGAATGCCAATAGATCGAGAAGTGAAGTTTTCTATAGAAGTTGCGCTGGAAACCCAACCGATTTCTAAAACCCCATATCGTATGGCCCCTGCCGAATTAAAAGAGTTAAAGAATCAGTTGCAAGAGTTATTGGACAAAGGCTTTATTAGGCCCAGCGTGTCACCATGGAGAGCCCCGGTGTTATTCGTGAAAAAGAAAAATGGGACGATGAGCTTACGTGTGGATTACCAGGAGCTAAATAAGGTTACCATTAAAAATAAATATCCCTTACCATGGATCGCCAATTTATTTGACCAACTACAAGGGGCGAATATTTTCTCCAAAATTAGCTTATGATCAAGATACCACCAACTAAAGGCGAAGAAGGAGAATATTGAAAAAACGGCTTTTCGAACCCGATATGGACACTACGAATTTTTAGTTAAACCCTTCGGAGTCACAAATGCCCCGGTAGTCTTTATGGCCCTGATGAAGCGAGTCTTCAAAGAGTTTTAGGATGAATTCGTAATTGTCTTTATTGACGACATCTTAGTCTACTCTAGGAATGAGAAAGAACACGTAGAAGACTTGCGGAGGGTGCTACAAACCTTAAGGGATCAGAAACTATACGCTAAACTGAAGAAATGTGAGTTTTGGCTGAAAGAAGTAGTGTTTTGGGGACATATAGATGGTATCAGAGCCGACTATTCCCACCTCCAAGTGTAGGCCCCTACCGTTTCAAGTGACACGTGAGCGGGCTACTGCACGGGGACATGCAGCCCTAAATTGGATAGATTGTGATATCCTGATATCCTACATCAGAAAGGGAGAGGGAGTTCCTGAGCTATAAAATAAAAATCTTGGACCCCTATATAGCAACGAGGCCTTTTCCAAGATGGTAGAGACCCTAGCAGAACTCCGCATTTAAGCGTGCTTGGGCAAGAGCAATGCAATGATAGGTGACCCCCTGGAAAGAACAAAACCGTGAAGGTTTTTACCAAAAGCGGACAATATCGTTGCCATGTGAAGGGTCGGGGTGTAACAAATGGTATCAGAGCAGACTCTCCCCACCTCCGAATGTGGGCCCCTGTCGTCTCGCGTGCCATGTGGATGGGCTACTGAGTTGGCGGGTCGATAAGTACTGGCAGACTACCGGAACTGGCATGCTACTGCACGGGAACGTGCAGCTCTAAAGGAGGTGGATTGTGATATCCTGGTATCCCACATCGAAAAGGGAGAAAAAGTTCATGGGCTATAAAGAAAAAATCTTGAACCCCTACATAGCAACAAGGCATTTTCCCAAGTGGTAGAGATCCTAGTAGAACTCCGCAGTTAAACGTACTTGGATGGGAGCAATGCAAGAATGGGTGATCCCTTGGGAAGAACAAACCCGTGAGGACTCTTGCCCAAAGCGAACAATATCGTTACTATTGAAGGGTTCGGGTGTTACAGAGTGAGGGCTTTTGCCCAAAGCGGACAATATCGTTGCCACGAGAAGGGTCGGGGTGTTACAAATGATATTAGAGCCGACTCTCTCCACCTCCGAGTGTGGGCCCCTGCCGTCTCGTGTGACATGTGGGCGAGCTACTTAATGGGGGGGTCGATAAGGACTAGCAGGCTACCGGAGCTGGCAGGCTACTGTACGGGGATGTGCAGCTCTAAGGGGGGTGGATTGTGATATCCTGGTATCCCACATCGAAAAAGAAAAAAAAATTCCTGGGCAATAAAAGAAAAATCTTAGACCCTTATACAGCAACGAGGCATTTTCCCAAGTGGAATAAACCCTAACAGAACTCCGCAATTAAGCGTGCTTGGGTGAGAGTAATACAAGAATGGGTGACCCCCTGGGAAGAACAAAATCGTGAGAGCTTTTGCCCAAAGCGGACAATATCGTTGCCACGAGAAGGGTCGGGGTGTTACAGATGATATTAGAGCCGACTCTCTCCACCTCCGAGTGTGGGCCCCTGTCGTCTCGCGTGACATGTGGGCGGGCTACTTAATGGGGGGTCAATAAAGGACTGGCAGGCTACCGGAGCTGGCAGGCTACTGCACGGGGATGTGCAGCTCTAAGGGGGGTGGATTGTGATATCGTGGTATCCTACATTGGAAAGGGAGAGAGAGTTCCAAAGCTATAAAGAAAAAATCTTAGGCTCTTATACAGCAACGAGACCTTTTCTCAGGTGGTAGACACCCTAGCAAAACTCCGCAGTTAAGCGTGCTTGGGTGAGAGCAATGCAAGGATAGGTGACACCCTGGAAAGAACAAAACCGTGAGGGCTTTTACCCAAAACAGACAATATCGTTGCCACAAGAAGTGTCGAGGTGTTACAAATCGGAAAGAGAGAGGGAGTTCCTAGTCTATAAAAAAAAAAATCTTGGACCCCTACATAGCAACGAGACCTTTTCCCGTATGGTAAAAACCCTAGCAGAACTCCGCAGTTAACCGTGTTTGGGCGGGAGCAATGCAATAATGGGTGACCCCCTGAGAAGAACAAAACCGTGAGAGCTTTTACCTAAAGCGGGCAATATCGTTGCCACAAGAAGGGTCGGGGTGTTACATTTATACTCCTATACTGCTAAAATTATATTCCATATATTCCATTTTGTTTTTACTTATTCGAAACCCTTCTGAATCAAAACTTCCCTCCACATTTCTAACTTAGCGCTAACCCTACTCTTAGTCTCATCCATTATGACAATATCATCAGTAAACAACAACATACTGTTAGAATATGAGAGAAAGAATACGAAAAGAGTGTATTCTCATTGTGAGGCATACACACATTTATTAAGAAGTGAGAAACTACAGCAGATACTATGGGCATACCCACAAGATATTATTAATACTCAATATATATTAACACCCCCCTCAAGTTGAAACATAGATATCAATCATGCCCAATTTGTTACAAATGCAATGAACCCGGGACCCAGGCAACGTCTTAGTAAACAAGTAAGCAAGTTGTTCACCAGATCGAACAAAACCAAAATCAATGGTGCCTTTCTTATACTCGTAACGGATGAAATGACAGTCGATCTCGATGTGCTTTGTTCGCTCACAAAACACCAGATTGGTAACGATGTGGACTACAGACTTATTGTCACACCACAACTTAGTAGGACCCATAGGCGGTTCGTCTAATTCAGTAAGAAGCTGTTGAACCCATATGATTTCGGATGTCGCCAATGTCATAGACCGGTATTCCACTTTAACACTGGACCTCGACACCACATATTGCTTCTGACTTTTCCACGATGCCAGGTTCCCACCAACAAAGACAGAGAACCCTAATGTGAATCTCCTATCAATCGGGCATCCTGTCCAATCTGCATCAGAATAGCCCTCAGTACGAAAGTGACCCCGATCACATAATTGTAGACCCTTCCCAGGGTTAGAATCAACGGCGGAGCCAAAAATTTGATACAGGTGGGGCACAAAAATATAAATATTCATGATAAGCAAAAAAAAATATTCATCCTTAAAAATTCTGTTTCTTTTACAATTAACCTCGACGGTTTTCATCTTTTGAAAATTTTACATAATTGTATCATTACTGACTCAATCAAAAACATCTCTCTATGTATACCACCAAGCTATCATTCATCAATTGATCACCCATTCGATTCCGTAGTAGGTTCTTCACAACATTCATAGCTGAAAATGCTCTCTCGACTATAGCGATTACAGCTGGTAAGATCAATGCCAAAATGAGAAGCAAATAAACTAACGGATATGCTTTGTCTCTTCCTATGTTCATCATTTCTTTAGCGAGATTAGCAATTCCAGTAAAGCTTGAAAAATTATCATTTGGCTGCATATCAAAATTATATGTATCAAGTTGATCATAAAGTACCATGAGCTAAATTGAAGAGAAGTCATTTGGATAAAATTCAGCAAGACGAATCAACTTCTTCTTATCAAAGCTAGAAAATGAGTTCAATGGATTTAGACAAGCGACACAAAGTAACAACCCACTATTTGACTTAGTGAAACGAGCATTTAATTCTTGAAATTGCACATCTATGACAATATAGAATAACTCAACGCGAAAATGATGAAAGTTTGTCATTTCCGACGCTTTACGTCTTCTTCTCCCTTGAGCTACAAACACATCATCCATATTGAGAACATTAATTCCATTCTTTTCGCAAAAAGAGATAGCATCATCAAGTGAAGATTCCACCCACTCTCCCGCATCATTTCAAGTCATTTCTTAGAAATCTCAACCAAATTCAAAACATTCACAATATCTTGATCTTTTCTTCGTAATGCTTGTGATAGTTCATATGTAATAGCTAATACTGCTCTCATCAAATGAAGATTAAATATGAAATCAAAAGATTGCATTGAGTTCAATAATAAATTTGCTTCTGCTCGTTGCTCTAAATTTGAACCATCATCTGCGATAATCTCAAGCACATCAATCACAGCTGAGAACATATTCATCAAACTAACTATAAGTATTATAATGTGAGCCCCAACGTGTCTCACCAGAACGCTTGAGACTTATTTCCTGATTTAAGCCTTGTCCAGTTGAAAGTTTTCCAACATTAAGTGCATCAACGACTTTTTCCACTTGTTTCTCTCTAAGAATATCACGACGTTTACAAGATGCCCCGACAATATTCACCACATTACCTAACAAACTGGAATAACAAGGCTATTTTATCATGATTCTTATGCTACAGCGACAAGAGCCAGTTGTAATTGATCGGCAAAACAATGAACATAGTATGCAGAAGGATTCTCTTTTAGCATTAATGTTTTAAGATAATTCAATTCACCTTGCATATTGCTGGCCCCATCATAACCTTGTCCCCTCAACCTACAAATACTCGGTCCAAGTCTACAAAATAAAGCCTCCACGACATTCTTGAGTGAAAGAGCATTGGAATTGGCAACATGCTCAGTACCCAAAAAGCATTCAATGACATTACCTTTTTTGTCCACAAATCGTATTGCCACAGCCATTTGTTCCTCTATTGATATATCACGAGTTTCATCAATTAAAACTGAAAAGAATGCATCATCAAGATCTCCAACAATCAATTTGACAGTTTCCAATGCGCTAAACTCACAATTTCCTTCTGAATATCGAGAGCTATCAATTTAAGATTTTGCGGAGCATTGGTCAATGCAACCTCATTGATTTTCTCGTTGTGGTCGACAAAAAATTTCAAAAGTTCAAAAAAATTTCCTTGATTGTTTGAATTTTCAGATTCATCATGGCCGCAAAATGCAAGTCCTTGTCTCAGGAGAAATCGAATGCAATCGATTGATGCATTCAAGCGGATTCGATAATCAATTCGGGCTTGATTTTACTGATTGTCAAAAATCGTTTGAATATGCTGTCTTTGGTTTAACAAGACTCGACAATTAGCCCAAGATTGATTATGAGCACTATTAAGACCTCCAACATGAATTTGAAAATTTTCCTTTTTTTCCCAATTTGAAAATCCCTCACCAACAAAAAAGTCGCCACCGACTTGATTTCCAATTTCTGGTTTAAAAAGATAACAACACAGACAAATTGCAGCATCTTTTGTGATACTATACTCTAACCATCGAGCAAATTCACTAAACTAAGTCTAGTTAAATCGTCGCAATTTTTGTCCAAATGGTTTTTGTGAAAATTCATGATCACGAGGTTGACAAGGATCCTTCTGCAAATATGCTCTACGTATTTCATCTCTATCATTAGGATTATAACCACTTATCCGAGGCTGTAATCCTAGATCTGCAGAAAGATCTGCTAAGTTGATTTTCCCACGACTTTGCTTTAAGAATTGAGAATTATCATCTCTTCTTTCAAAACTTTCTGTTTCTAACTGTGATTTTCTTTTAAAGTATTTCTCCATAACTGTTTAGAAAAATAAAACAAAATCTCAAATCTCAAATCTCCATAATAGTAATCAATAATAGCCAACAAGTCATAACAAAAGATGCTTAAAGCAATAAAAGCTCCATAAATTATTTCTCCATAAGCTCCACAATAATCTCTATAAATTACTTCTCCATAACAATAATCAATAACAGTGTATAATACAAGTAATAAAAACTCAAATTTCACACATCCCCAATTAAGATCTATAAACTCATAAATCATAATTTAATTTATAACAAACATTCCCAATTAAATTTATAACAAACATCCCCAATTTTTTAATTGAGGGTTTTGTAATCATTTACTCAAAAAAAATAGTTTTTAGCTAACCCAAACAATATAACTTAAAAACTGATTTTTTGTTTTTTAAAAAAAACAGTCTTTAGAAATCCCAAACCAAACAAGACCTAGTACCTATACAATGTTCTCTCTCTCTCTCTCTCTCTCTCTCTCTCTCTCTCTCTCTCTCTCTCTCTCTCTCTCTCTCCGACGAGTCCCACCATTAGGTCCATTACTGTTCTCTCTATATATATCTATTTCTCTGTACACGGTACACAAACTAAACACACACACACACACAAGTTTTGGTTCTTGGAAAAAATGGTGACAATTGACGAAGAAAAAATGGTGATGAAGCTTAGCTCGATACCTACATGCAGATCTGCCCACGAGTCGTCGGCGACTCAGTGATGAAGAAAAAATGGTGACTCGATGTCGCCTCTCTCTCAGATCTGCCCTTGCCCCGTCGTGGCGTCGGCAGTCGTCACCTTGTCTGCGTCGGCGCGTTGAAGTCGTCGGCGTCTCAGACACTCTGCTCTTGCGAGTTGCGTCTCACGGTGTCAGTCTCACTCTCTGTAGCTCTACAGCCTGCCCTCTACTCTTGCGTCTTACAGCTACGAGTGACTAAGTGAGAGCACTGAGGTCTGAGAGGGGTCACACCGTGTCTGGTGATTGCGAATATAAATTTTTTTTAATAAAAATATTTTTTATCAGGTGGGGCACGTGACCCCCTGGTCACACACCTAATCCGCCACTAGTTGGAATAGAGGTACCGTCGGATACGAACCACTGCATTCCAATGGGGAATGCGAGGATCAGACGTGAACTGACTCACAATGCTGACAGGATAGGCAATATCTGGTCTGGTCATGGTGGTCAAATAATTAAGTTTCCCTACCATTCTGCGATACCTATCAGTGTGAGAAAACACATCACCATCACCAAGAAGAAGCTTCACGCTTAGATCCATCATGGACTCCACACTTTTTGCATTAAGGAGGCTGGCATCGTGCAAAATATCTACATATTTTCACTGAGAAATAAAAATTCCATGCATACCTTTGGCCACCTCAACCCCCAAAAAATACAGCAGGTGCCCACGATCTTTAGTCTAAAATTGTGTCTTCATAAAAGCTTTCAAGTTACTAATCCCAACACGGTCATCGCCAGTGATGACAATATCACCAACATAGACAACGAGAAGAATGCAACCTAAATCAGACCGACGAAATAATACGGTATGATCTTTGCCTGACTGCTGCAGAGTATGACCAGTATATGTATGGTCAAATTGGACAGAGTACGAGTTCCTCTAAGGTACCAGCGGTTACCTTTGCGAGTAATCCTACTACATGTGTGGCTACTCCCCATGCCTGGATTTTTTATTTTGGCGCTTCTGCTCACATGGTTGGATCATCAGGTATTATATCAGATTATAAGCTGACTCATTGTCATACTGGTGTTTTAGTGGCTAATGGATCCTCTTTAGCTGTTGAGGGTTGTGGGGTTGCGACACCGACTCCTGCCCTTTCTTTATACAATGTCTTGTATACTCCTGATAATCTCTTTAATCTATTATCCATTAGTCAGATTACTACTGATTTAAGTTGCTCAGTGACATTCTTTTCTGATTCCTGTATTTTTTCAGTATCTTACAACGAAGAGGATTATCAGTAGAGGATGAGTCTCAAGGGGGTTGTACCTATTAGATGCTGCTACTGCTCAAGCGTATTCTGCCTTATCTTCTTCCGCTCTTAATACCCATTGCCGTCTTGGGCACCCTGATTTGTCGAGCCTTAAAATTTTTTACCCTAATTTACGGTCTTTGTCTGCCATCGAGTGTGAGCAGTGTCATTTTGCCAAGCACCTGCGTATGCCTTTCTAGTCTCAAGTCAGTAAAAGAGTTTCTACTCCATTTCAGTTAGTACATTTTGATATCTGGAGACCTAGTCCGATCATCTCTTTATTCGGTTTCCGTTATTTTGTGAGATTTGTAGATGATTACTCTCGTGCCACATTTCTATATTTAATAAAAAATAAATATGAGGTATTATCTGTGTTTACTCAATTTTGCATGACTGTGCAAACCCAATTTAATACATGTGTTCGGGTCTTGCGTAGTGATGATGGGGAGAAGTATCTGTCTACTGCCATGAGGGAACTTCTGGTGGGCTATGGCATTTCCCATCAGACGTCTTGTTCTATTACTCCTGAACAGAATGGGGTGGTTGAACGGAAAAATAGACATGTTTTGAAAACAGCCCATGCTCTTCTATGTCATATGCATGTTCCTCATCATTTTTGGAGTGAGGCTATTCTTACGGCCTGTTATCTTATTAATCGCATGACGTCAACTGTGTTGGGTGGTGTTTCCCCAATGTCTGTGTCAGCTCCTACGTTGCCTATGCACTCCCTGCCTCTTAAAATCTTTGATTGTGTATACTATGTGCGTGACACCAGGCCACAGGTCACTAAACTTGATGCTCGTGCCGTAAAATGTGTGTTTCTTGGCTACCCTCAACACAAGAAGGGGTATCGGTGTTACTGTCCTGCGCTCCGTCGTTTTGTTGTGTCTCGAGATGTTACCTTTCTTAAGTTGACCCCATTCTATTCTGTTTCTCCTATTCCTTCTCCAGGTCGTGAGTCACCTCTCTCCTCTCTGTCTGCCCATTTTTTGGTTTCTCGGATTACTACTAATACTCTTGCAGCCTCTTCTGCGCCACTCTTGGCACCACCTCCTATCGCACCGCCCCCGCATGATCCGACTCCTACTGAGTCAGTTTTCTCATTGGTTGATCCGCCGGTAAGTGAGCCATCTATTACTACTCGTCGCCCTTATCGCCACTGTCGGGATCACCCCCATTATGTTGAATCCTATAAGGGCTTGTTAGCTTCTTTACGTGCTTTTATTTCTATAGTTGATACTACAGCTATACCTAGTAGTGTTTTAGAGGCTCTCTCACATCCTGGTTGGCATTTTGCTATGTTGGAGGAAATGTCTGCACTAGATAATAATTCCACTTGGGCCCTTGTTTCTCTTCCTTTCGGGAAGCAAGCAGTCGGCTGCAAATAGATCTACACTGTAAAGGTGAATCCTTTTGCAACAAGGCTCGCTTGAAAGCGCGCCTTGTTGCAGAAGGTTATGCCTAAACTTACGGCGTCAACTATTTTGAGATTTTTTCTCCGATCTCTAAGATGATTTCCATTTGCCTTTTTCTTCCTCTCGCTGCCACTCGGACCCCAACCCTTCATATGGCAACGATATTGTCCGCTTTGGGCAAAACTCTCACGATTTTGTTCTTCCCAGGGGAACACCCATCCTTGCATTGCTCCAGCATAAACACGCTTAACTGCGGAGTTCTGTTAGGGTTTCTACCACTTGAGAAAAGGCCTCGTTGCTATGTAGGGTCCAAAAAATTTTCTTTATAACCCAAGAACTCCCTTTCCATTTTCGATGTGGAATTCCAGGATATCACAATCTACCCCCCTTAGGACTGCACGTCCCCGTGCAGCAGCCTGCCAACTCCGGTAGCCTACTAGTCCTTATCGACCCACCCACTCTATAACCCGCCCATGTGTCACACGAGACAACCGGGGCCTACACTTAGAGGTGAGGAGAGTCGACTCTGATACCATCTGTAGTACCACGACCCTTCACATGACAACGATATTGTCCGCTTTAGGCAAAACCCTCACGGTTTTGTTCTTTCCATGGGTCAATCATCCTTGTATTGCTCCAGCGTAAGCACGCTTAACTGCAAAATTCTGCTAGGGTCCCTACAACTTGGGAAAAGGCCTCGTTGCTATGTAGGGGTCCAAAATTTTTTCTTTATAACCCAAAAACTTCCTCTCCCTTTCCGATGTGGAATACCAGGATATCACAATGCACCTCCCTTAGGACTGCACGTCCTCATGTAATAGCTTGCTAGCTCCGGCAGCCTGCCAATCCTTATCGACCCACCCACTCAGAAACCATGTTAGAATATGAGATAAAGAATACGAAAAGAGTGTATTCTCATTGTGAAACATACACACATATTTATTAAGAAGTGAGAGACTACAGTAGATACTGTGGGCATATCCACATGATATTATTAATACTCGATATATATTAACGCATACACCATGAGACCTCATCCTGAATGTATTTAGTTAATTCATCTATAACTAAGGTAAAGAGATAAAAACTCAATGCCGATCCTTAGTGTAATCCTATTGTAATTGGGAATTCACTTGTTTCTCCTGCAGGTGATCTAATTGTCGTGGCAACTCTATCATACATGTCTCTTATCACATCAATATAACCCTTTCTATATACCATTAAAATACATGAGACAATCTTCTTCAAGTATCAAGGATCTTTTCGTGTCAACCAAGAGAGTCAATACAGACAATAATGCAATGTTTGATTACCGGTGTATGGTTCGCGAGATTGGTAATAAAGTGGGAATATTCTTGGAATTATCAATGAGATAGTATTAGTAGTGAAGAATAAATTCTATACTATTTCATTGTTTTAGAGAGTGGTTTATGTAACCACATATTTGTTTTGTGCATGATTAGTATATTAAGGATGGGATTATTTTTTGAAGTTTCATATTTGCTTTTCAATTGAAAAGTAGTCCATGTGTGGAAGGAGCGTAAAGTAATTTAGGCCCTAATGCCATGGTAGCCAAAAACTAATACCATGTCCCCTGGAATTACTAATCCAAGATTAGTAATCCCTAGGAACTCAACTACTAATCCTAATTCTCATGCACCAATCAAACATCACCATTGTGGGTCCCACATAATTAATAGTCCGATCTCATCCTCTATCCCAACAATCAAGCAAGGCCTAAATGTGATAAAGCCTACAAAGTCAAAGGATAGCATATTGCACCAATATATTTGTTAAAGAGTACCAATATATGTTTAATTCCTTAGCATGTTAGATTTACAAATCAACACCCTTTCAAATATGTAACTAATAAAGCAACTAATATAGTTGTTCCACTCAAATGCGGATCGCAAGAATGGGCTAAATGGCAGCCAAGTGCGTCCCCTAACATCAAATTTATTTTCACAAAGAGAATGTTCCGGTATACGTTTAATTCTTTAGCATGTTAGATTTACAAATCAACACCTTTTCAAATACGTAATAAAGCAAATAATATAGTTGTTCCACTCAAATGCGGATCGCAAGAATGGGCTAAATGGCAGCCAAGTGCAACCCCTAACATCAGCTTTATTTGCACAGAGAGAATGTCCCAGAGCTTATGTATTGTATAGTAGCATAAAATCAGAAATAGTATTGAGTGATACAGTCATGTCCTTCCAGCCATATGCTTACTTTGCTATATTAAAAGGGTTTTCACAACATGGGATGGATCTATGCCATGAAAAGAAATTTTAAAAAATGACAATTATTCAATTCGATTACCAAGAATGAAAATTGTTTCAAGAACTGGATGATATCAAAAACTATAAAGCACCATAACACCTACTGCTTGGTTTGAATGTATATGCATGCACTTGGGCGTACAAATTAACATTGGGGGGCGAAATACTAAAATATAGATGACAAGGAAAGAAAAGAAAACTGGTTAGCCAAAATATATAATCAGAACAAATCAAAGCAATCTCGAAACTAATAAGATCGATGTACTAGTTTTTAGAGAAGATGCAGAATCCGAATTTTGCTAGGTTCAGGTACGTCCATTGCTTTGTTCAGTTCATTTGAAGTTTAAAAGCCCAAAGACAACAACAAACAAACAACTCTGAACAGTAAACAAGCTAACAAGATATAGGTTCATTGAAAATCAGACCTCTTAGCACGCTTAGGGTCAATAAGAGCAAGCTCAGCAAGCTTAGTAGCAGACATTGATTTCTTGGAGTCAGCTGCCGATGCATCTTCTGTACCCGAGATGAGCATCTCCGGCTTAATTGTAGTTGACCCATCCATGGACTGGCTGTGCTGGTGTCTAACTCTGGGCCTCTCATTGGAGGCGGAGGCCACGTTCTCAGCCGAAAGTGATGATGCTGCCAAAGCTGGAGTCGGCACAGATACTGAGGCTGCTGCCGAAGATGGCTCGCCAACTTGAAAGGAAGATGTTGCTGAGGACGAATTAAATTTATCCATATCAAGGTACATCGAAAACAAATCTTCCTCAGTTTCATCCGAAAACGATGGCCCATCAAAGCCACCCACAACACCAAGATCACTGTCGAAGCTAATGTCGTCCGGAAGAGTAAGAATTTCCGAATGGGCACGCCGATGCCCCAAACTCTTCGGTGGATTATCCGGCATTTGGCTTATATCATGGCTAAAACGGGTAGAATCAAAAGACATCCCATGACCAAAATGACCCGAGTCTGAAGATCCCCCAGGAACTAGCGGAGGTAGTGCTGACGCTGTAGGCTCCAATTTCATATTGAAACTGTTCCCAGGCGGTGAAAAAACTGAATACCGTCCTGACGGAGGGAGTAAACCCCCACCATGGTTTGGGGACTTATCGTTCTCCATCAACCAAAATATCCAAACTCAACGATCCCACAATCAAAAACTGATGAAACGTTCCGAGTTGAAGCCAAACCCCAGAAATAAACTATCTGAACTCTGGGGTTTTGGAAGATTAACGGGTTAATTTTTCTTCGGAATCTAATTAATGGGTAATCTGAGCCCAAACAAGCTCAGAAAACCCTCAAACTAAGATAAACAGATAGCTTAGAAACCCTAGAATACGCAGTTTGCCCCTTGAAACTCAGAAATTGGAAATGCAGGCCTTCCCAATTCAACAGGTTCCAAAGTCAAAACCCTAAAAGTAACTTAACGATGTTACCAATCAATACGAAGAAACATTCAAGGAAGCAAAGATCTGACAAGTGTTTGAGCTACGAACAAAGCGAACAATTACCCATTTAATTCAAGAAGTGTACGAACCCTATAGATCAAAACAGATCGGAGGATAATGGATTTTCACGTGATGTGAGACATTACAAAGAGGTCCAAAGATTTTGAATCGAAAAAAGGCAGATAAATTCCTACGGAGCCAAGCTGTTTCGAATTTAGAGTGGGATTTGATCTCCGAAAAGAGAAATTGATGAAAAAGCGAAAGCGAAGACAGCTTTTACATGCAGGTCGAATAGACAAATATCCAAATCACACAGCGCGAGAGAGGGAGAGGGAGAGCGAGAGATCTGGTAGACGAGCTTCGAGATCTGGCAGACAAGAATGTCGAAGCTTCCAATAGGGAGTACTTACACTTTACTGACATATATATATACACACACGTACAATATTTTTGGGCTCAAGACTAATTATGGACATAAAATTTCTAAGAAAAATACAAATTTTCATGTAATTTTAAAATTCATATAAATTTTTTTTCAAATTTAATTTTAAAATTAAAGATACCTAAAATCACCCTTACCACGCAACCCCAAATCCACCCCTAACTCCAAAATCACTTTCCAAAACCACCTTATTTCAAAAATCACCTTCCAAACCACCATAACAACCTCAAAACCACTGCCCCAAACCCACACTGCCACCGCCGCCGACCCCCGCCACTGCCGTCCCTCTCTGCTCTCTCTCTCTTTCTCTCTGCTCTTTGCCCCCTCTTTCTCTCCCTCTGCAGTCTCTCTCTCTCTTCTCCGCCATCTCTCTCTCTCTCTCTCGGTGTGGGGGTCGGCGGTGGCACGGTGTGGGGGAAGAACATTTGGTAGAGTATGGGAAGATCCCAAAAATCATCACCGGAATGATGAACATTCTCCCAATACTCATTCCCCCTATTCATAGCTTAAACTGAACCCGAAATCTCTCTTTCGAACTTCATCTCTTCCAACTCATCATCTGAAATCCCCAGCTCTCTCATCTGATCACCCTTCAAACCCACATGTTTTGGCGCCTGATCAAACTCAGTTGCAAAAAATGGGCGATCACGTAAATGAGAGACGGTAGATAGGAGAGAGAGAAACAACAGAGTGAGAGAAAGAGGGGGCAGAGAGCAGAGAGAAAGAAAGAGAGCAGAGAGGGACGGCGGTGGCGGGGTTGGCGGCGGCGACGGTGTGGGGGTCAGCGGTGAGGGAGGCGGGCGGTGGTTTTGAGATTGTTGTGGTGGTTTGGGAGGTGATTTTGGGGTGGGGGTGGTTTGGAGGGTGATTTTGAGGTAATGGTGGTTTTGATGGGTGATTTTGGGTTGACATCAGTAGTTTTCGTTGAAAAATTTAACGATTGGGTTTCTTTGATGTTTAAATTAAACCAGATAGGAGGTTTGTGCAATTTTTGAAATCACATAGAAAATTTCTATTTTTGTTAGAAACCTCATGAGTGGTTAGTGAAATTTACCCTATTGAAATTTGTGGGGGAGTTTGTGCCTGATCTTAGTGATTAAGTATACCAATTTTAATAAAAAAAAATAACACAAATACATACATATATCTATACTCTCATATAAAGTAAATTCCTCATTTGGTGTGAACCCATTTTTGAAGCCAACTCACACTCTTTTTTAATTCCAAACCTGTTCAAAAGTTTAAAAAAATTAATTGCTCCTACATTTGCGAACAAAGATGGTTACAAACTGCTCCAATTTCTCTTTCCTCTCTTCTTCTCTTTTGTTCTATTTTTTTTTTTTTGTGTGTAGTGGGGTTGTGGGGCTATTCCTTTTTTGTTTTCATTTCTCAATTACTTAAATTACACAAAAGTATTGTTTATTCAATCTTCGTATGGTTTTTTACACAATATATTTGCATGCATATATTTCTATAACTTTATATTATTGTAGGGATTTCTTTCTTTTTTCTTACTTTTTTTATTATATTTTTTTACGTAATTCGAGTGTTCCAAACACTAGTGTGTGCATAT
>JAOTRH010000027.1:7932402-7960536 GCA_034768845.1 Heliamphora exappendiculata
GAGAAGAAAGAGTTTAGGGAGGTTAATTAGCCTCCTTCACCCACATATCATTTATATATTATTAAGTCAAAGACAAACTAAGTACAAAAATCCAATTAAGGAAATAAAGTAAAAATATAAAAGAATGAGACTAATAAACTCTCAACAGACCATAATAAATTACTTGAACAATTCAATGAGCCATGTTATTCACAAGAAAAATAACCCCCATCACTCTTTCTTGACTCCATATGTTTGGGATACCTAAATGACCCCCCATCTTTACTCAGATAACTCTACTTTTACTAAAATATAGCAAACCATCATACTGGAAAATTCAATTAGCATCATCCCGGCCAAAGAGTAATAATAAGACATTGAAATTTATTGTCTTAATATCATATGAGAACCATTCCATGAAACTAAATGTAGGCAGGTACTTAAATGGAGGCTACAATCTCATACACCAATAAAACAAGCTCAATATAAAAAACATAAGGTTTAGGGAAATGAGATTAAATCTTTAAAACTAAGTATTTCATCTCTCAAACTTATTCTTTCGGACTTGTGGTTTTTGTGTTCACAAAGAGATTATTTTGACAGCTCCCTTGTGTATGCAAAGGAAAATCCAGAGGTGTATGACACCTACGCCGAGGGAGGCATTATCACAGGTACATGCATCCAAAGGACAAACAAAAAGGTATTAGCAATTATGGTCTTGAGAAAGTTATATCAAGAAAACTACAAATAAGTAAATAAATAGAAACAAGGAAAGAGAAAGAAGCATTAATGCTCGCATACCGATTCCAGTTACGAACAAATCACCTTGTTACCAACAAAATTTGTCACCAATCAATACCATTCTTGACACCAAGGCTTCATTTCAGTGTTATCTTATTTAAAAAGTGCATTCCCTTCCATATTTGGCTAGTTATTATTTTGGAAATAAAAACATCAATAAATGGCAATCCTAAACATGGTGACACATCCTATTGCCCACCTTATAATAAAGGACCTACCTATTTTAAGGGCACGAGCTCTATAGGTTAATCATTGCTACATGTAGCACACTCACATTGCATAATGGAGAGTTATTTTCCATTTTGATAAGCAATTAAAATGTATCAAAAAACAAACCAAGGGAGAACCACCCATATGCCCCCAAAAAATAAAGGTACCAATCAAAGAGTGGTGTCTCCACCTAGACAAAGAGGTGCACAACCATACATGCACCCCTCTGTCCTCCTCTGGCCTCTAACCATTCCATTGTCCCATTCTTATAAATCCCTTTCACTTTATGTGCTTCCCTCGCTCTGACTCCTCCTTGTTCCACTTTCCTCCAAACCAGGCATCTGTTTTGATAAAAAATATTACAAGCTTCAAAAAGGCCTCTTTTTCAAAAGCTGTCAAAGAAAACAAAATTGCTTCCTTTAACCTTCTCCTTTTTCCCAATTATGAGCTTCTTCCTTAATCCCTTCTATAAGCCTAGGAGTAACACCACCCTTGCCATCACCACAAGCCCAATAGATCCTAGTATCTTGGTACATCATTCACAATTGAACCCACCCCAAATTTTCCTTCCAAGCTCGCCCTCCTCCGTATTGTGCCATATCCTTCGACATAGCTAAATCTCCTCCCCTTGTGATTATGGAACTTGGGCTCTCGATTTAAATAGAGCACATCCCGATTAGCTCTGATCAAAGCCCCTCTCCCACACACCTCTGTCCCATTCTTATAATTCCCTTTCACTTTATGTGCTTCCCTTGCTCTGGCTCCGCCTTGTCCGGTTGTCCCACATTCCTCCAAACCAAGCATCTGTTCAACTAAAAAAAATTACGATATTCATAAAGGCATCTTTTTCAAAAGTTTCCAAAGAAAACCTAACAAAATTGCTACCATTAACCTTCATAAGCCCAAGAGTAACACCACCCTTGCCATAAGCACAAGCCTAATAGATCTTAGTACCTTTGTACATCATTCACAACTGAAGCCACCCCAAATCTTTCTTCTAAGTTATCCCTTCTCCGTATTGAGCCATTTCCTTCGATATAGACAAATCTCCTACCCTCATAATTGTGGGACTTGGGCTCTCATTTTAAATAGAGCCCATCGGGATTATAGCTCCAGTCAAGGCCCCTCTCCCACCCACCTTTTCACCTATTGCATAAGTTCCCAAAACAAACCCCCACTTCCTTTCTAGCTTCAACCCTTACAAACCCCATCCTTTAACTCACTCCTACTCTCCTAGCCAAATCTGCCTACCTTTGCTTGGTAGAATCCCCCCAACTTCGATCACAATTCCTCTCCAAATTGCAACAAACATAAACCCTTTCCTGCTCCCCTTGTGAAGGGATGATCCCTGTCCCAAAAGTCACAAACCCCTTTAAAAATAAATAAATAAAACCTCTTCTTGAGAAGCTTGAGAAAAAGACCTTCCGTCATTCCTCTCACCTGTTCCAAACATCGATAACCCTCCTCTGTCTCTCCCGCATCCTACTCCCACATTACAGCCACAGGTTGTGAAGCTTAGAGGGCGTGGCGCAGCCAGGGGTAACCTATCCCTACGACACCGCCACCATAAAAGCTAAACACGTTTTTAGATGTTTGAATCTTAATCAAAATAAGACAAATTACGATTCAAATTGTCCAAATACATGGATTAGTGAATATTTAAAAAATTCACTTCGCAATAGCAGATTTCCGATACGTTTTAGTCGATACTTCTGACACTATTACACCGTGACCAATACTGTTATGTGTCCCGATACAGTGATTTAAAACCATGCTTTCCTCTATAATAATCATAACACCAAGATGGATTGAATACCCTTATTCATCATCTTATTGCTCATAATTTCCGATTGTCCCACCAAATTGAGCCCCTTGGCACCATCCCTTGTTACAATCATCAACCCATCCATTATCACTATCCGTCAACCGTATACCCCTCCCAGGCCCTATCCTCATGATAAATTGATTAAATATTCCATCCCATCTTTAGCTGAAATTACATCCAATGGTTGGTGTGGTGGCCGATAGTGGTGGTCAAAGGTGGTAGCCAGAGGTGGTGGTCGGAAGTAGTGGCCAGAGGAGGCGGTTGAAAGTGGTGGTCGGAGGTGGTGGGAGAGAAAAAATAAAATATAAAAATATTTACAAAACAAGTGAAAATATCTTTTTTTGTTTACAAGAATTTTGTAAATTTTGAAAACTATTTATATTTTTTTAAAAATAAAAATAATTATCAAATAAGTTTTTGTTTACAATTTACAAAATTTTGAAAACAAAATAGAAAACAGTAAACGTAAACGTTTCCAAACAGAGCCTAAGTACTTCCAAATCTCAAACCTTCCTACCCAATCTGGGTGAACACCACGCCATCGCATACTTATCACCTTACCCCACTCACAATCTTTGCCTTGCCCATTAAACTCTCCATTCTCAAACCTCAATCTGCTAAATTTACCCCGACGTGACAACCAAGCGAGATTCTCCTTGCCTTCTTCACATCATTGCTTCTCCTCTAACAACCCTTAGCACGCTTATACATTGGCCTACCATTGTAATTCACTCTTTTGGTATATTCAAAGCTTTATTTTGTGCTCTTGAATGCAATTGTATTTTCTTGCTTGAATTATTAATTATCCTCAAAAAACTTGCTAGAGTGTCAAATGGCTAGTTAAACTCTCCAAACATTTAGAAAATGGGTCCTTGAACCCAAATCAACGCATATCGGAATACCAAAACATTTTGACCCAAACCTTGAGCCATAATCCTACTCCATCTCAACTAATCCCCTACCCCATCTATCTTATGTACAAAGATGAACGGCTTCCTCCAACCTCCCATCACATTTACTCGTAAATGAACCCCTCAGATTTAAGAGATTTTTGACCTCCACCCACCTCAACCGACCCCCCATTTGTCGAAAAACAAAGATTATCCATTGAAGAATTCTTCTTCAGCATTGAGCAAAACCATGCTTACTTGTCACTGATGTTACCTATACTACATGGACTCTTCTAATTGTATGAAGACCCGCGTTGCACACTCAAAACTTGGACAAGTGTAGGGGACATAGCCTAACACGAGTGCTAGAAACACAGTAATTCAGATTTATCCAACGAAATTAGATAAAACTTTCACATTATGTATGAAATACCCTACTAAACCTTACAAAACACTAGTTTACTATATAAAATAAAATAAGTATACTTAGAAATATAAATATTTTGTCTGGTCGACGTGTCTTTGTACATAGGAATTATATGAATCTGACATTTAGACATACACTCACGTCCGACACCTCTACATTTGCCCATATAACGTAGTCTACCGCTTGCCTCATTTACCTCTCTTAATGACCAAAATCGACAAATCAAACTTCCCCTCTTTCGATCAAATCTATGGTTTTCTAGCCTATAAGCACCACCACTATTCTCGTACTCACATCTCATCATTTCACTTCACATATTCATATCCATTAAAAGTTGCAACTTCTCCCAAGGTCAAGTTTCCCTTCTTGAATCATTTTGTACTATAGAAGCTCATTACTTAGATAATGAGAGGAAAATGAAGGAATTAGTTATTATATGCACAAAATAAGAAGAATAAGCTTCAAAGTTAAACACATGTGACCGACTATATTACATATATGTTGGCCTAAAATGAAAATGATAATTTTCAAGTCTTGGATTCATTAGTTAGTTTCCATGTAAATGGGTAGCTCACAACCTCTCCATATCACTTCGAGAACACTCAACATATACAAATCTTCAAATATGACAATCTCATTGATAAGTACTGGCCATATAAGAAAATGAACACCACAAGAAACTCAGCACCCTTTTGTTCTTTTTGGTTGAAAGTAAGTCCGTTACCATCTTTGATATGTAAGATACGGTATCATTTTATTTATCCTCCCAAAAGAAAACCTAATAGCAAAGTTTGGACGGCAAGAACAACATGTAGCAAGAAAACAAGAGAAAAATAAGTGTTTAACTTCAATGGTTATTTGATGCATTTGATTTTCTATTCAATGGTTTTTGCACCTAAAGTTTCTTTTTATTGTTTCCAAATTTCCAATCTCTTTCTCTTATAAATTCTTTGGGTGACTTGTGGATAAATATCATGCTATTGAATCCATTAAGTCTTATGCTTATTAGTTTCTGAATGTTATAACATGAAAGGTTAGATTATTATTATTATTATTTTTTGTGTGGTGTGTATGGGAGTTTAAAGTCGCCCAATTAATCACTCCATTAACAGTCGCTACGTTTCATTTAGGTAGGTTAGTTTAGATCTTCGCATGTTTTAGTTTGATTTTAAATTTAGTGTCCATGTTTTGCATGATACAGTTTCTATACTTGATTTATCAAATGAATTAGTTTCCGTGTTTGATTAGACTTGGTTTCCATATTTCATTTAGATCCAATTTTCGTATTTCACATGATTAGATTCCATATTTTGTATGATCTAATGTTGGCCGGATCTTTTTTCTTATATAATGGTCGATATTTGTTTCCATATCAGCATTTTCCGAAGTTGATCATAATTAGGATTATCATAGTCATCATGTATCTTAACATGATAGATTAGAATGCATTTACACCCAAAAATAAAATTGAGTATTTTGAGAAATATGGACATTATAAAATAATGCAAGCAGACAACAAAAGTAATTAATTTTCCTTGGCCTTCCAACTAGCTCACCCACAAAGAGGAAAGGACAAAACACATGCACGCATCCTATGATTTATAAAGATAAATACATACGAAAATAACATCCTAGCCCAAGATTTTTGGAGTCTCTAAACTGAGCACTTAAACATCCAATGTTCTAAAAATCAAACCCAACCAGCCAGTTTAATCGGTTGAACCCTCAACCAATCTAGACATCGGCCCGGATAAACCCAAAAAACCGTTTGATTTTTGTTAGATAACTTGATATGCACTGTTGGGTCATTTCCCAACGGTTTAAGCTTTCGGCAACTAGTGACTTAACATGGTATAAGAGCTCTAATTCCAAAAGATTCTAGGTTTAAATCTCGTGATATATATTTTTTTTCTTAGTATTTTTGTTATTGTGCACTATGTTCTGTGTGTATTGGTACACCTATTTAGTTTAGTTTGTTCACTTCTCCACGTGTGAGACGGGATCGCACATGAAGAGTAGTATTGGATAATTTGATACACATTGTTAGGTCCATTTACTAACCAGCTTAAGTTTTTAAGACAATAGGTGACTTGACAGTTTTAAAAACCATGGATTTTTTGTGAGCATTATTTCAAACTAGAGTAGAAGCATACAAAACAATCGTGGCTTATGAGATTGGGCTACCTCGAATATTTGTGTTTATATATATATATATATATATATATATATATTCTTGTTTCTCTTCTAATTTAGCTACTGGGATTTGCTATGTGAGGATTCAATTTTTCTCATGCGACTGAGCATTGGCTTCAGCCTTCAGTTGAGAGCGGCGCTGACTACCAAATCACTAAAGAGCAGCATTGCTAGAAGATGCAACACCGTCCTAAGAAGCATAAACACTTCTACGAAGGAGGCATGTCATACTAGACACCCGTGTCAATCACTAACACTGTTCGAACACTTCTAAAAGCATGTCCAATACTTTTTAAACATGTCGTAATTAAAAAAGTAAAATTATAATGTCACAACATTTCCTGACACTTCTTGAAACTATCAATCATGTCCTATGTGATGAGTCTTTTCATAATAACAATATTTTGCGTTCTTAAAAAAAAAACATGCATATCCTAATATGTTTTGAAACATTTATAAGATGGAATATATGGATTTTTAATTTAAATAGTAATGTGTTGCATATTTTTCATTACCTTTGACTAAATTATTCATATATTTAACATATAATAAATACATAAAACTCTAAATTGTTAATGTGTCCATAACATGTCATGTCCTATATTTTTTAAAAACTGACGTGTCAGCGTGACTGCATCCATGCACTTAGACGTCCCCCCACTCCAGTCCCCCACTCCAGTCTCCGACGGTCCACTCTCCGCCTCTAGGTACCCATTCCTTCCCCACCACTCTCCTCTCCACCTTCTCTTGGGACTCCAGCAAAGCTTCATTTTTTTCTTGAGAATTATTATGTAACAAAATGAACATTAAAAAAAACACCTGGAATAAAAACTTGAGCTTTCTGTATTATACACACCAGAAAACTTAAATCAATTGAGCTTTCTGTAAGCTATATATTTTAGCTTCTGGGTATTGACCAAAATTGATACTTTTGAGAGGCAATAAACTAAATATTCATCTAGCTTTCTGTATTTTTTAGCTTCTGGGTATTAAAATATACACACCAGAAAACTTAATTCACAAGCTATATAATTTAGCTCCTGGGTACTGCTCAGTTGTTGCAGGTGATAAGCTGAATATTCATCTAGTTTTAAGAGGCGATTAGCTTATGGTTTTACGTTAGTCCCTTTTCATAGTGGTTAGGTTTGGCAGCTTCTTTCCCAAATTCATTTTGAAACTTCTTTATCATGTAGTATTGAATTCTTTGTTCTTCTATTTCCTTCATGCAGTATTGAATTCTTTGTTCTTCTATTTCCTACAAAAGAACATAATAGTTCTCCTAAATTGCTACTTGATGAGATTCAATCAGATGCGCCCTTGAAACACTTGAGAAAAATTATGTCATGGTTCGATTCCGGTTGACCTGATGGTTGAGCCAGTGACCCTTAACCTTGTCCCTTTTCTGGTTTGCTCACATTCATTGAGATGGAACACCCAAGTCTATGTAAGGACATCCAAAGAAATAAACACTTCCCACTATTCTAAGACTACCTCAACCTACCATCTGTGCAATCAACACATCCATTTGAGAGATCTAGTAGATGACATGCCAGATCTAGCAGTGAAGGCATCAAGTCAATGTCAGTTGTTTCTAAACCGAGTATAATTAACGTGCAAAAACAGACATGCAAGCCCCTTAAAGCATTTTGAGGAAAAATAATTTCAAGCACATGCGGCATAATAACAGTACAAACATCAATTCCAATCACAGTAGTAACTCAGAGGTTTGTCCAAGCAATGAAATTATTATCTAGGAAAAATAGCAAGGCTAACTCCTGCATTATGCTCTTCTAAAGAGGGATCACAGTCCAAAACACATGCATACGATAATAGATCAGATTAACTCTCAGAAGCCAATTTACAACAATACGCACTCTCCAACTTCTCTCAACCAACCTTTGAATCCCCAAATAATAATACCAATACCTTCCAATGCCAAAACTACTTCCATAGAAAAACTTCTAACAAGAAATCAAGATATCATTTCTTCCCAACCTCAGACCTTATAACATCGGAAAACTTGCAAAAAAAAAAAAACACAATTCAGTTTTCTTGCCATTTGGATAAAGTTCTCAATACGAGGTAATGTATCCAAACTGGATTAACTTAATCATCTCACAAGCCTAAATGAATCATACAGCACCATGAAAACAAGGTCAATCCAAATAGGGAGAATACAACAAAAATTATGCATCATGAAACCACATTGTAGCAGGTATATATCACTGTTTCTTGAAAAAATCATCGATTCAAAAGAAAATAGTCATGGATTAAGAAATTACCCAGCTGACGGAAAGCTCATTAATGATTACCAGACTCTTGTCCTGCTTGAGTGCTTGCTTGTTGTTGCTGCTGCTTCTGCTGTATCTGGAGGAGGAGATTAGCTGCAAGCTGTAGTGTTGACTGGTACCGCTGATGCTTGTCGGCCTCAACCTCTGATGTTCCCTGACTTGCTCCATTAAAGGGAGACTGAAGCTTCAGAGCCTGATTTGGAAGCTCAGAATTTCCTTTATCAGCACCCACTGGCATGGCTGTGTGGGGCTGAGTAACATTAGTACCAAAACCCTGATTTGACAATGTAACAGAGTTTTCATGTTGCTGATGGATAGAGGAGCCATATGATCCAAGAGGATCTGTTCCACGCACCATCCCAAAGACTTTCTCGGTATTCTGAGGAATATACTGATGGTGCTGGTCAACTTGTGGGGAAACTGCAAGCTGTCCAGTCTGCAAAGGGATTTCAGAGGTACTCAATGGCCTAAAAGAAACTGCACCTTGTTGTGGCAGGTGAAATACAGACTCTTGAACTTGGGAGTTGCCAGCTAACCCTAGACGAGAATTGCCTGATGTGTTTAAGCTCATTGTGTAAGTCTGAAGCTGAGAATAGTGTTTCTGCAGATAAAATTGGTTGTCCTCTTGATGCAATGGATGACCAGTCTGCTCGATACTTTGACGATCATGTTTCCAACCCTGTGGCCGTAGCTCCCTATCTAATTCAGTGCTAGGAGGCAAAGAAGGCCTCATGGAGGATGATCCTGGTGATGGTTGGGTAACTTCTGAGGATGAAGGTTTGGCACTGGCAGGTAGTAACGAAGCTAGAGTAGCAATAAGCTCGGGTGTCAAAGAAACTCCAGCTTGGGGCACTGCTGCAGGATTTTCTGAACGGGCTGGTTGCACGGGAATGGACTCAACGGTTGAAGGTGCAAGCTGCTTGGTAGGAGGCAATGAATCCTCGCATAAGACCACATTATAATTCCTCGGCAAAACCTTTTTCTCCTTTTGAGGCATGACACTGCACTCGTTCTGAGAAGGCATCTGCTTCCCATCCACACAGTGAGATAGGGACTGTGGCTGCATGGATGCACTACTAGGGCCACATGGGGGGAAATTCAGAACCAACCCATAAAGACGTTCATGATCCCCAACATTTAGCACCTTAGAGAGGAAATCTGATGGGGGAACCAAAAACAAGGGGGTCCCATCATCAAACGTGGCCACCCCAGCCCGACTTTTTGCCTCTAAATAATGCAAAAAGTCAGTATAAGAGGCAAAATCCTCTTCACTATCAGGCAGAAAGAAGACAGCATTAAATCCAATAGCATTGGCATATTGTTTTGTTAACGTGTCAAGGCCTGTTCTGGCCGAGCAATTGACCACGTCAGGACTGCAAAATATAAAATCCCCATATCAGAATAAGAAATCAAAGGACAAATACTCATGGTCTACATCTACAATATCTAAATAGCAAATAGCAATTTATGAGTTTTAAGTGAAAAAGAAAACACCTGGAAACTCTACCACATCTAAAAGAAATTATAGGACATTAAGCATCAAAATAGCCCACCGCTAGGAAACAGAGAAAAATTGGCCATGATCTCCTAAAACTATAAGAGCAGTGCATTTTCCGGAATGGGTAATTACACAAGAAGCACATTTAAGTACTCCACAGCTTATATGAACCAATAAGAATATAAAACAGTTAAACAAATTGTTGCCACTTCACAAACATACAAGAACAGTTCATCTACATCAGATAATCACTTTTAAGCAGACCAGTTTGTCCACATATCATTTCACAAGCAATTGATAAGTTATGTAGAAGGTAGTTAAAGATTGTACAGAACCATAGCGATTTATCTTTAAAATATTAGTGCTACTTGATACTCAGTTCATGATTAATTCAGCATATGATAAATCAGGGGCAAAAGTTCACTTAATAGTTCAATATTACAAGTTCATTACATCTTAAGATTTTGGCAACATTAATTAGCAGAACATTACCTTCTAATATATCAGTATCGACTGCCTGTATCAGGATTTTTTACCACCACAAAATTTAGCATAATTTAAGCTTTGCCACAGGATTAGAAGATAAGTAATGTGTACTCTCATAAGAAAAGGAAACACAAGAAATACCTTTTTGCATCCATGGGCAGCCATGACTTCTAATAGAGTGATTGTAATATAAAACTAACTTCATTTATTTTTCTTTTTCATGACCATGCGAGGAAAATCGAGGCGATCCGGCTAGAAGAATCCAAATTGGGACCGTTGATCATAACGAGCTCACGAAATCCTCAAAAGGTCATGAACTACCTTAAGCATTTGAAAAATAGGGCTTGATAACCAAAAGAAAGTAAGATGATTTACCTCAGGCATGAGGCATAGTTTTAAAAATCTTAATAAAAACAAAGTTTCTTTCATTAGTGGTTTGGCACATATTTCTTCCTCTCTTTTTATTAAGCCTTTTATCTATTAGCAATAAAAAGTTAATAAAAACAGAGTTTCTTTCATTAGTGGTTTGGCACGTATTTCTTCCTCTCTATTTACTAAGTAGTGGCAGGACTTGAGTTGAGGGATTGGCTTTTCTCTCTTGTCTCGCAAGAAGAAGGTCAAGGAGAAGTGGCCGCAAGGAAGCCCTCACAACTACCCGATTCGGCTCCCTTTATGGCCAAGAGTGGAATTAGGACTAATATAAGATCTGCGAGAAGAATTTGCATTTTCAAAAGAAGAAGGAACCACTCAAAGGTAATCGACCCACATGTGACTACTGTAGATGGATTGGCCACACACAAAAAAAATTTAGAAGATTCATGCTTATCCAATGTCGGTGATACATCCACGTATCAGCCAATTTTGGTCAGTATCGAGTATTAACAAATATCCTGTTATCACTATTAAAAACCGAGTCTAAAGAATAACAAAATTAAGAGAAGAACAACACAATGTTGCTAAATTTCAACAATGTAAAAGAGCTAAAGGAATTGTACAGTGAACATTACATTATGCAACACCCATTCAAGCTAATTGATAGTCGCATTTATTGTCTGGACGCCTATATAGAGATCCAAAAATTTATCCTAACAAAAGGGTAACTGCAGAGAAAATAGGTGACAAGCAGAATAAACACTTACAACTCAGTCTCTATGGCTTTCCCAACAGGGATACAACGAGCACGACAAACGGATGTTCCACCCTTAGCAATAATGCCGCGCCATATGCAATCATGATCCTGACGGCCTTGACCAGTTCCACCAGTTGTGATCATTGCTTCTGCTGGACTGGTGCAATGCGTGCCCCAAGCTGGACCTGGGCCACCTCCATCACTTTGTCTAGCAAGTCCATGTAACTGGTCGAATCCCAGGGGCTTATCATCAATTTTCTTTGAAGGAAAAGGGGAATCATAAACAGGCAAAACAGTATCAATCCTTGACCGCTTAGGTTCAAGTTGATTTGCATTGAATACATCCCACTCACTGGACAGAGGTCTGATTGGTCTCTTCGCACCCAGTAAAGAAGATGGGAGCGTCCCTGGTGCAGGAATCGGTCTTCTCCAACTTGGACCGTCCATCAAACTAGTGGGATTATTAACATCATGCAGTTTATGAAGCACAGGCAAATCGTTGAAGTCTGGACCTGAATGTAGAGATTCAAAGCTACCTTGAGGACCAAAAGGCCGCATCAACACATTAGGTCCAGTAGTACCACTAGATAGCACAGGTACAGAATGAGTACTCATTGGCAGATTACTATTAAACATGCCCACATGTGCAGATTGAAATCGAGGTTCCTTAGAAAACATATCCGCCCCAGGGCATTTTATTTCCGGATAAAATCCATGGTAATCTTTGCTAGGAGTAAGATCGTTTGTAGAATACATAACCAATATCCTGGGATCATTGAAAAGTCGGCCCTGTAGCCCTTCTTTGGCACGCCGTGCCTCATCTACACTTCTGAATTCAACAAACGAGTAGCTTCTTGAAGGGAAACTTTTAATTCTCTCAATCTCACCAAATAAAATCATTGCATTGTGCAGCATCTGCTCATCAATATGAACAGAAGGAGGGTAACTTATCCACAATATATTGCTAGGCTGTCCATCTACTTTTCGCCCTCCAAAAGATTGAGAGTGCTGTCACAAACATGAAACAAATTTTCAGAATATTATACAACCCACCCAACTAAAATTTAAAGTACCACCTCTGTTCAGTCCTTTAAAGAAGCAGGAACCACTTGAAGCATTTTGGACCCTAAAATTCCTACAAAATGACAATTTTCAGATACATAAAAATATCCCAGAACAAGATGGACATATGGTACCACACTAGAGTGCAGTGAGGTTGTAGCGAGCACAGCCTGAACTAAACCAGCTAGCCCCCACACTTTTTTCCTTAGTTGGAAAGTTGAGTCGGATATAAGCATTAAAGACAATTTTGCAATACCTAACAAAATTAACGTTTCATGGTTGAGATTTACCTGCTGTCTTCTGAACCCGGAACGAGGCTCAGTATAATTTCCAATGACATCTTGTGGCATCCATGGTGAATCAAGAGGACCCATGCTTTGGGTGAGAAACTGTCCATCTCTTGTATCATGGTAATCAGCCCAGTGTTCCTATTGCCATAAGATGTGTAAAGATCAAATACTGTTCGAAACTTAAAGAAGTCACTAAGGCCTCATTTGGTAACCCAGCTTAGAGCCAAGCCTTTTCTTTAAGTAAATTTATGCCAAATAAGCAAGAAGTTCGTTTTGTGTAAAATTTTAAAGCGTCATAAAAGCTAAAAGCTTATTTGTCTTGAAGAGGATATTTAAGCCAAATAAGCAATAAGGCAATAAGTCGTGACATTAAGTGGCTTTATGCCAAATGAAAGTTGTTATTATATATATATATATATATATATATATATATATATATAATGTCATATTCAGTATGGATCTTGTTTGATAGATGTCGACGAGTAGGTTCTTAAAATATAATTTTATATAAAACGGATGTCTAATAAAAGTTATGACACTTCTAAAATTTTAGTATAAAGGCTAAAAGGTGGAAAGCCAACAAGGAATAAGGCAAAAAGCCATCTTCAACCATTGACTTTTTTGAGGCATTAAGTTAAAAGGCAATAAGCCAAGCTTAAAGCATCAAAACAAATGAGGGCTAGGCATAGATAGGGAAAGACAGTCAGATGAGCATACAAAGGACTTATGGAATCAGTAAGACCTTCTAACAAGTCAGAGAAGATTTGAGCGATTTTTTTTTTTTGGGTTATTTGGACTGGGGGTGGGGGGTTTCACTTGTGTAATTCGGGTTATTTCCCAGAGTGGTGTCTGAGGACTTGCACAAATGGATTAAACGCCCAATAAGGACGGATTCAATGGCAGCCGATTTGCACAGCCTAAAACTGTAGCAGGGACCTCTAAAATGCTAAAGATGATTCCTCACTGTACCAAATTTCCATTAAAAAGTACATGCTCACAGTGTACCAATTTTCCATTATCAGATACAAAAAAATTTAATTAAAAAGTGCATGCTCATATTATTATCACTCAAGCAAATAGGAAGAGTAATTTTTACAGCATCTAGTATGCCAGGAGAAGGATTCTGAACATGTCACAGCGACTGATACCTCATACATGTAGGACCCAGTTAACACTTCAATTCAATTAATCAGTGTTCTACCTGATCCATTCTACAGCATCTAGGATGCCAGGAGATTGATTCTAAACACTCGGGGGGTTCAACAGTCTGAGACCCCCTGCACATAGGTCCCAGTTAACACGTCAACTCAGACAATCAGCCAATTTCTACCTGAACCATTTCTGTGCATGTCACAACAGAATCTTATCCAGCGTATAATTATGCAATCCAAAGAACTTCAAAAATATGATTGACATACTTGGCTTACTCTTTTTGATGTGTGTGACCTGAAGAAATCAACGCGTATCTGGTCACCCCCTATTCGCTTCCCATTCATTCTTCTTAATGCTTGAGACGCATCTTCCAATCTAAAATAATCAACATATGCAGTATTACGGTCCCTGAGGAACTTGAACACCTCAATTTTCCCAAATTTGAGAAACTCTTCTTCCAATGTTTCCTTGGCAACAGATTGGCTGATTCCACTCACCCACAAGATTTTGCATGGTTTCACCTGTCCAAAAAAGAAAAAACCCATAAGACAATTAAGAAAAAAAAAACAGGGAGGTAGAGAGAGAGAGAGAGAGTATTGGGTTAGAACTTTTTGTAAAATGACAAATTGAAATGGCTTTAAAAGCAACTTTACCCTATAAACAACAGAGAAAACAAGGTTCTGCTTGGATTTGTTTTCATTTGTTTTTTTTTTCTTCATGTTTTTGAAAACAAAAACAATAAAAAGTTCAAAATAATCAACTGTCACAACATTTTCGTTGCTAAGAAAAAATGATTTTTGAGAATTCAAAAACATCTTTCGGTGGTTTATGAAGTAGGTTATTTTTTAGACTATTTCGAAAATAATTACAAAAATAGTTGATCACATAAATTTCTTATGCTTTCTGAAAAAGTTCAATATAAAATAAAAAACAAAAACCATGTACCAAACAGAGCCCGAGATATACTATTCAAGACAAAAGTGCCATGTCACAGACCCCACACCTGCAGGCGTCAGCAGATGGTTGGATGTTCAGGAAGTTATACACACATCTACACCCCAGCATTACCAATCAGGTCAACTCTAGGATGCCTACAACATGCTAATAATAACGATTCAAGTCAAATGGGTCATCTGGTTAGAACTTTTACCTCTTCGCAATAACAAAATAAATAACAAAAATCACAATCGCATGACCATGTTCTTGTCTCACAGGAATTTGTAACAAGCAAAATAATGATGCATTATAATTGCAAATAAGCATGCTTTCGGTCCCTTGTGACTTTGAGAAAAACTGAATCGATAATTGCATTTATGTGCCTCGATTCAAAATAGTGCAGGACGTTTAAGGAAAATTACTGCAGCTGTAGCGATGAGATTATGTGAGCTTTCGTTATTTGTCTCTAAGCTAAAGGCTACACTAGTCTTTTATGACTAATTAGGATTTTGGATTTTGGTCTATAAATATTATGTAAACCATCTTTAGGGGTTAAGCCTTTTGATTATTTTCAATAATATTTAATTTCTCTTTTTTCTCTCGTTTGTATTATGATATCAGAGCCACCCTTTTTGCAACCCTGGCACTAGAACCCTAGAATAACCATCATTCTGTTTGCAGCAGTTGTAACCCTTATTTGCAGCTCTTGTATAGCCAGCCAACGCACACACACGTGTTACCGACCTTCAACCAACAACAGCGATAGTCATCGATGACACTCTGACCATCGTCAATCACTTTCCTGTCATTGACGACCACTGGAACAACCTTTACAAGTAGCGGCGAGATCGGGTTTCCTCACCACAACCTGACCTGACAAGATCTTAATTCAGCGACTTTCGTTGAGCCTTCAATCATCACCAGCAACATTCTCAGACCCCTCAACCAGCACAACCGACCTTTCTAGACTCCTCCATCGTCGTATCTAGCATTCGGTCTTCCATTTGTTTCACGACAACCCAACCCGACAAGTTCTTGATTCGCTGACCTTCGTCGAGTTCTCGACCATCACTAGCGACCTTGCTGGACTCCTCCATCCTTGCATCTGGCCTTCATTCTTGCATTTGGTTTGGTCTTCCTTCTTGCATCTGGTTTGGTTTTCGGTTTGCACATAATACTGATTTGTGTATTTTGAATATCTTATAACTAGAAGCATGATAATTTGACTCATATCTACGAGATTTTGTTATTATAGCCTCTGTTTGAGCACTTTCAGCCTATGTCTCATTCAACATCACGCTTCTGCTATGACTACTTCATAGTCCTGTATGGTTCTTATTTAACAAGTATTTTTCTACTACTTGGATATTTGATTCTTGTTATTCTCATCATAAGACACCAAATTTTCTTTATTGATGACTAAGTCGATTTTGTTGAGTCAATCTCATGTCTCCCAAATTTGATTTTTTTGCACTTCCATTTTTCCACCACCATAAAGACCCTTAGTTCCGAGTTGGGTAGAGAACCATTTTCCACAAAATTTACTAACTATTTAGTTGCATCTGACACTATTTATTAATCTTCTTGTTCTTATATTCGGCACAAAATCGTAGAGCTGAGAGGAACATCGACACATCATTGACACATCTTGCTCCCTTCTTCTATCATCTTCTGTCCCGGCCATTTTTTAGGGCATAGCAGTTCTTACTGTCATGTACCTTTTTAATCATATGCCCACTTTTCATATTTCTAGAATCTTCTCTTACGAAAAACTCTTTGGTCATACTCCCAATTACTCGTTGTTACGTCTTTGGTTCTATTTGTTTGTGTTCTTCTTCCCAAATGAGAGCGCAACAAATTCAGTGACCGCTCAGCACTTTAACTTCTTCCTCAATATATCTTCAACAAAAAGAGTGTAAGTGTATGATCCTATGTCTAAACAGCTCTATATCTGTCGTTATGTCTCCAAAGAGGATTTGATTCATATTAACCCTTTTTCGGATGATGTGCCTTCAAAGGAGTTTAGTCACACTCTTCACATTTCAGATATCCTTCCTACATCTTGTCCTTCAACTATGTCATCTCATCCTTCAATTTATTCTCACAAATCAACTTTCTCTGCTTGTCTCCACTAGCTCTAACCTAGCTCCCTTTGCCTCCATGGACCCTGACCCACCTGGACATCGCTACCCTTTGCATGTTCGTATTATGTCAGGAAGCCTTGGTTTTTCTAATACTTGTTTTTTGTCTTCTTATCATGCCTTTATGTCTACTATTCAAACTTATTTCAAGTCTCAGACCTATAAAGAAGCATGTACGGATCCAAATTAAATCGACACCATAGACTTGTTCTTGGGATTTGGTTCCATTGCATGTTGATAAAAATCTCATTGGGTGCAAGTGGTTTACAAAGTAAAAACTAGTTCAAATGGTTTTTTGGAGCGCTATAAGGCTCAATTAGTTGCCAAAAGTTTTTCTCAAGAGTTTAGGATTGATTACAAGAAAACCTTAGCATGACTACAATTCGTACTATAATTTCAGTCAATGCGATTCGTCCGTGGCCTCTTTTTCAACTCGACTAGGAGAAATTGCACACACAATGTGCAAGAGTATTGATTTTAAAGAAGAAAAAAATAGGAAAAATGGGTAATGTAAGGTTTTCTTTTACACTTTTATTCTCTTTATTTGCCATTACAATGAAAGGGATTTAAAATTTGTAAATATGTTATTTGTTGTTGGGTGTTTTTGAAAATCAAGAGTGAGTGGACTTCAATTTTGGGTTTACTTACCAAAAGGAGGGTTCCCTTTTAATAATAGTATACATGTTAAGAATGCAGTTCTTAATGGGAATCTCAATGAGAAGTCTATATGGGTCCTCTTTCGAGCTTTCTTCATCCCATCGACTTTGTTTGTCGTATTCGACATGCTCTTTATGGTTTGAAGTATTCTCATACCTGGTATGAGCATTTTTAGTCAACTGTTACTCAGATTGGCTTCAACCCCAGTCCCATGATTCTACACTTTCATCCACCATGCTACTGTTGGAATTGTTATTTTGTTATTATATATGATTATCACTGGTTCTGATTCTGTTATTATGTCTGAAGTAAAACAACATTTGCCCCGTGAGTATGAAATGAGAGATTTAGATCCTCTACACTACTTTCTCAATGTAGAGGTTGCTTCTTCAGCTAAGGGCTATCACTTATCTCAATTAAAATATGCGAATGAAGTGATCCATCATGCCCGCCTCATTGATGATAAGATTATTGATACTCCCATTGAGCTGCATGCCAAGTTCTCTCCTTTTGATGGTATTCTTTTTGAGGATCCTCTACACTACTTTTGATGGTGTCACAACCCAACCTGAAGGGTCTGGCATTACAACCAGCCCATTCAACGCTTTCTATAGCGAGTCGATATGAAACTAGTTGAAATAAAGATACAAAAATTCACATCCACAAAATGTAAGTAGCAAAAGTTAAAATCTAATACATTGCCAAACATATTTTAAGTCTTTCAAAACATAAGAACATCCATAGTTTAAGTCTTACAAAACATAACAACATCCATAAATAATACGAGTCATAGATTTAAACAAAAGCTCTTCAAAAACATATTCTTGAACTTTATTGGAATCACCTTTCCTCTGGTGGACCTAAAAACATTTGATAAAACTCTGTAAGCTAAAGCTCGTGTGAGAACATATACCAAAACTACAAGTTTTACAATGGATATCTTTTTGAATTCAAAGCATAAGTTAAAACTTTCAAACATGAATACGAGTATATCTTTTCTGTAAAAGAGAGAACTTTAAACCAAGATAACTTTAAAACTACAACGATGCTCATACCCAATAGCCATTTCTGCCCGAGGAGCAACCTCAGCTCTACATGGACACAAGATCCCAGCCATTTACAATATTCGCCCTTGTGACTCCTTTCACAATTTAGATCATTTTGAAGTCTCTCGAAAAGTCAAGATGTACCAAGGGATCCATCAATACTTTAAACCGAATATACATATGAATGTAACATATGGCTTAACCAAGTTTTTACTCCCCAGAGATGTATCCTACTAACACATACTTAGGGTCACAGCATATGGCTTAACCAAGTTGTTGCTCCCACAGTACCTTTCTAGAACATTATATCCATGGTTCTCTTTCATAAGTCGATCTGTTTAACATAATAGATATATGAAAAGAAAAATAACCTTCATGGTACCATTATAGCTAGTTTTCATAAACAGTTTATCAAAAGAGCATGTATAAAAAGACTTCACTGAAAGGTATGACTCATATGAGTAATATGGTATATGTTGCTCACCTTGATTTGGGATTTGCTAATAAAAGGTCACCCTACAGAAGAGAAAACACATTTAAAGCATGTAAACAGTGTGTGATTCAAACGCGATCTAAGCATATGGTCTTTGGCTAACAAGCATAACCTTCTTGACATGCACCGGTGGACCGCTTAATTGGCCGCTCGAGCATTAAAAGCCACTCTTGTTGGTTAGTCATTGGGAGCGGCTTGGGTGGTTAGGTACTCAATTCTTGCAAACATAAACATGTAGGAATAAAAAGACATCACTGCAGGGGAAAAAGGCACCAAACTCAATACATCAAGCTCACTTTTGAGGAATGTTTGTGGAATCAAAATAGGATTTTTTAGGCCAAGATCAATGCTTTAGAAAGGAAGATTGAAAAAGCTTTAAAACCATAGTTCATGAGTCTTAAACGGAGACAAGACCGAAAAGATACGGCTGATCAAAGTTTGCACAAGTGAAATATAAGTTCTAGAAAGAATAGTCCGCTTAGAAAATTCTGGAAAAATTATGCAAGACTGTAACTATTTGAAAGGTCTATGAGTATACTTTCATACAAAAAGACGGTGCACAAAGTCAAGTTTCTTGACTGAGACATGGACGTTTTACAAAAGAGGTTCAATGCAGAAAATTGGCCTGCGCTCGAGCCCAGCTTTGAGCGAGGTATAGCTGTAAAGGGCGCTCGAGCTCCTCTTCAAACCTAGCTTTGAGCTCAGGCGTGTAACCTCCGAAAACGATACTCTATTTTGTGTGTGGTAACTTGGTTCCTCCTCATAACTCAATACGAGACTTTGGTACTTGGATCTAAGGTACAAAAGAAGGTTTTTGGGGCATTTATGGAGGTCTTGAGATCGACAAAACTATGAATGTGATGTTTTATACAAATAACATTGCATATATGTATATAACAGTGTTTGGTCAAAAGTTGAGAATAGAAATGGGCTTCAAAACCAGGCTTTTCCTTGCTATAAACTTCTTACCCAAGCTCTCTCTACGATCCTTCTCTCTCTCAGAACTCCCACTCTACGTTTATCCTTTTTCTCCCTGAAGCACTCTCCATAAACCTTATGGGTTCTCAAAACGTGCAGCAATAGAATGGGTGAGGTATGAGTTTATAGAAGCAAAGGAGATGATTATACACAGCTTTCATGTTGTAGAGGGTTAGAAACTTGGTTGGATGACGGAAATACCAAGGCCAGCAAAAGGCTGGCAAATAGGGGAAGCAGTAGCACTATAGAAGGCTGGGCTAATGAATGCCCACTGCTTGGCCAGTGGGCGTATGCATGGGTGACATTATGGGCAACCCTCATGTTCCTTAGTGAAAGGTTCAAGTGACACTAGTAAAGTTTTAGTTTTACTCTACAATTTGTTAGTTTTTTTTTGTTCAAATTAGTTTTGATTAATGACACTCCAAATGCTATGAAAGAGATTCCTAGCACTCAAAAATTATAATGCTGGTAAAGGGTCATGGTGTTGCAATTTGTTTCTATATTGAAGTTGTTTTAGTACAGGAAAATGTTTTTGGAGCTCAAAATTCAAATAGTTATGTTTGAAGACATGAGATTCAATTTTTAAAGTTCTATATATTTGCTATCTCAATTGAAAAAAGGATCTTGAGCTTCTTATAAAGTGCTTTTAGGGCCTACTTGGGATAGCTTTTAAACCAGCTTTTTTGCAAAAAAGTCGGCTTTTAAGCTGCCCTGTTTGGTTTTAAAAAAAAAGCTAACTAACTTTTTTTCCATCTCTTAATCTAAGAAAAAAAGTCAATACATATCTCCCAAACACCCTAACTTAATCTAAGAAAAAAAGTCAATACATATTCCAAACACTCTAACTTTTTTCAAACAAAATTACTATAAAACCCTTACTTAAAAAAGTCAACCCTAGTCACAAAAACATAAAAAGCAGTCACAATATCCCAAACACTACAACTTAAAAGCTAAAATTAAAGGTATTTTAGACATTTCAATAAAAAGCAAAAAGGCAAAAAAGCTATTATAAAAAATTATCCCAAACAATCTTAACTTGCTTTTATTCCTCTTTTTTTCTGAAAAAGCTAAACCTCTTAAAAGCCAAGCTTTTTAGACATCGCAAATAGGCATTTAATCTTGTTCGAATTATTCATGAAATATATTGATTTGTTGGATGTGTTTAGACTTTTGGTTTTCTAGAGATATCCTTTCGCCAGTCGTAGGAGTCAACACCCTATTATTTGAAAGATTCAACCCCTTATATCTAAATTTTTTAAATTGATAGAGTCAACTCTCTTCCAGAAAGAGTCCTCTCCCTTTTCCAGTTTCATCAAATGGAGTCGACTCTCTTTCTAATACAGTTGACTCCCTTCATCCAAAGACTGAACATTTTATTAGGAGTCAACTCCCTTTCTCATAGAGTCAACTCCCTAGTCGGGATTTTTGAATTTCAAGCTCCGCCTCAAGTTTTACAATGGTTCTTCTTTTTGCACTAAATGCTCTCCAACCACCACAAATGGTCAAAACTCATCCAAGCGTTATAAAAGGAAGATCTTTACACAAAAGATTCAAGAGATCAAGGATCAAAAGAGAAAACACATCAACATCTTCAACTTCTTTGTGCCCAAACTTTCATAGTCTTTATTTGTGAGCTTAATTGGTTAAGTCCAACTCATTAGGTGTTTATTATACTAAAAGTCATGAGATCATTCTCCTACACGTCATTTGTAAAAGGGTTGGTGAACTTGTATTTGAGTGTTTGGGTGAAGAAACTCGAGAACCTAAAGACCCAAAACAAGGATTGTTTGTGGGTTGTATTTTTTTCTTGGGTGTGTTTTGGGGACACAAAACCTAGCGTAATGGTTTAGCAAGCACCTATGGAGCTTGCCAATTGTAAATCTATTTGAAGATGGTGCACATAATAAAGGAGGATCTTGGAGAGTAGATGTAGGCTTAGGTTGAAGATGAACAATTATAGATTTTGTGTTTGTTCTCTCTTCATTTCTCTCTCTTTAAATTTGGGTTTCTTGCTATCATATTCATATTTTTTTCATACTCAGTGATACATGTAATTATTGTGCATCTTATCTAATTAACTTCATTTAAGATTAATAAGCCCCAACTTGGGACGTCTAAAAATCTTGATTTTTAAGAGATTTAGCTTTTTTAAGAAAAAAAAAAGATATAGGAAAAAAAGTGTGATTCTTTGGGATAATTTTCTCAGTGTAGCTTTTATGTTTTTTGCTTTGAATTAAAATATCTGATATGTCCTTACTTTTTTATTTTAAGCTACAGTGTTTGGGATAGAAGCATGATTTTTTATTGTTTTAGGGGTTAGAGTTAACTTTTCAATTGAGGGTATTATAGTCATTTACTCAAAAAAAAAAGTTAGTGGGCTTTTTAGAAATACCAAACACTATAGTGTAAAACATGGCTTTTTCGAAAAAAAAAAGGATTTTTAGAGATGCCAAACAGGGGCTAGGTTTTATTGACTTAACTAATTTATTTAATATTTGTGAACCCAATCCCCCCCAGGTTGCCTACGTGGGTAAAAATTGGCGTTAGAGCTTAGGCTTTGATCATTGACTTAACCGTCATGGAGTAGATTATGGCAACCATATTAGGCACTTCTCTTGCCAAAAGTCAATCAACCAATAAACCTCCATCGTTTGATGGCATAGTTACACCTATTGGAGGCGAGAATGAGAATTTTCATTCAATCCATAGACAATAAGCTATGAAGTGTCATAACGGCCCTAAAATTCTGACCAAGTCCATCCAACGGCAAATTGTGCCCAAAGAAGAACAAGAAGGGAATGTGAATGACTTAAAGGACATCCAAATGAATGACATGACCAGAACATTCATTATTGTGCATTAGATCCAAATGAATTTAATAGAATTTCTACTTGTGAATACGCTAAAGAAATATGGGATAGACATGATGTCGCACATGAGGGAACTAATCAAGTAAAAGTTTTTAAGATGAGCATATGAGCTTTTGGATATACAAGAGGAAAAAGATCTCACCAAACTAAGCCTATATAAGCTTTTGGATTCACTCATCACTTGTAAGTTAACCTTGAATATGGATGAGGATGAAAATAAGATGCAAAAAAGTTGTTTAAGTGTAAGACGATGATTTTAGGGTTAGTAAGGAGAAGAAAAGAAGAGAAAGAGAGATTTAGAGAAAAGGTGTTAGGGTTTCTTAATCCTCACCCTTTACCTCTAAGAATATATATTAAGATAAAAGAATACTAAAATTGCAAGAATACCCTTCAACAAAAATAAGAGAACGGACAAAATAAATTTAACTATTCTAGCACTCTTCCTCAAGCTGGAGCATAAAGATCAAACATGTCCAACTTGGAAGACAATTGCTAAAAAGGTCAACGAGGCAAAGGTTTCGTGAAAAATCACCTAATTGATTTGTTGGGCGGACATATGGAGTGGCGATTTGCTTCCTCAACAACAAATCACGAATGAAATAAGGATCAAGCTCGATATGCTTAGTTCGATCATGAAAGACTGAATTATTAGCAATGAAAATAGCATCTTGATTATCACAACAAATGTGCATCGGAGAAGAGAACGCTAAAGTTCACAAGAAGAGAGATAACCCATAACATTTCAATTGCAGTCCGGCCCATAACACGATACTCAAAGGTATAATAACCAAAGGTAGACTATTGATCAGAGCGACTACTAACCCAATCTATAATACCCAAGATATTACTATAGCATTACATGTATGATTTGGTTCATTAAGTGCATGATTAATTGTATGTAGAGTTCTTGATATTACTTTACATGAACATGTATGAAAGCATTCTATTTATGCAAAGAAAAGCATGTTGATCAATGTTATACTTGATAACAAAAAAATTCTTGTAGCATAACCTTGTATAGTATACCAACTGTAGAGAGAAAACTTGATATGCTTCACTAACTAACCTCGTTAATGTATAATTATGGCCCTAATTGGCAACCTTGGCTTTTTAACTAAAAACGCCAAAGAGCCAAGGCTACCCGTTTGGCAAAAAAGCAAAAAAACTAAAACGCCAAAATATCAAATCAAAACACAAACTCTCAGAATATTCTATTCAAACTTCCACACTTTTAAAATACAATAATACCTCTTATTCATAACTTATTTACTACCACTACCAACTACATATAATTATTAATATCAAATATATAGACGGGTAAAATTGTCTACTTTGAATAAAAAGCAAAAATCTAACTTTTTCCCCAAAGAACTAACTTCAAAAAAGCTAGCTTAAAAACTAACTTACCAAACAACCAATTTTGAACCCAATTTATCTTTTTGGCTAAAAATGCAAAAATGCAAAAAAGAAAACTTTTAAGCTAGTTACCAATCGGGCCATATGTAATTAAACGATTCTAAAATCCTTAATTGAGGTGCTTAAAAACTTATGTTAGTGTTTAAGAGATTTTGAAACTAAGATGCGAAAATTAATCGAGATTAAATAGAGAGAAGCATGACTAATTAGGCTAATTAAGGTTAATTACCGGTAAGTATGAATAACCTAAACTTGATTAGTTAGATTAATACTTGATTAATTAAATTAATTTGTAATTAAGAAATTGATGGCTCAAATAGTAGCTAGGTGTTATTCTAAGAATGCGTCTTTGTAAATTACAAATATCTCGATATATATGTGAGATAAGGACATATATTCTCTAGAAATGTTGAGAAAATAAGAGAGAGAAAAGAGAGAGAAGCTCTACAGAAATTTTGGAGAAAGGTGTTTAGCGAAAGAGAAAGTGAAGGAAAAAAGAAAGAAAAATCATGAAAAGTGAAGGAAAATATAGGGTTTTTGTACAACTCTTCAAATTAAGGTAATGAACTCATTCTCTATGTTATTCTCTGTTAGATAATTACTTATGTCTGGTAGGAGCATTTTATAATTATATTGTCTCTTATATAAATACTGATGTAGTGTAGCGGTTATTATTAGACCTCATTATTTTCTCATAATAATATTCTTCTTAGTTTTTCTCTCTTCTTATTTCCCTTCTCTTTTAACCCTAAATTGCTTCTTTATAACTCAACTTGGTATCAAAACCTTCCGATCACACTCTAGAACACGCCGGAAACATCTAAGACTTGATTTGGGGTCAACCAGAAGGAATGACGTTAGCCTTGTACGGATGACGTCATCATCCGTACGGACCATCGTAGCCGTCTACTATGATCGACTTGTCAACACCCTCTGGGATTTATGGTATTTTTTCAAAAATATTTGAAGCCATCTAATGAGTATTTTGATTTATGGATTGATTTTCGACAAGTTTGAACCCTAGATCGCGATTCGTTGATTGAAGCTCCAGATCTGGTTTTCGGATGTTCAAATCACTTCAAGCGGTACCGAAATCATCTCTACAAGGTTCCTTAGACATCGTTTAGCTGGTTTGAACTCTATTGAAGAAGATTTAAGCATCAACAATGTCGGCGGCAACAAACCCTAAGCGCCGACTTCCTTTTTAAGCGTCGACTTCCATTTTTTTGGCATCAGTTTTGTCCTTCAATGCTCGGCAACTTGCCATAGATCTTATCCCTTATGATTCGAGGTGTTTTGCTCCATTCGATTGAGCTTGTGTTTGGTTTGGTCGATTTCTAGGGTTTCAGCTCCTCTTCGTTGCGGACGCAGTGTTCTGGCTATCCTTCTCTTGGTTTGTTCGGAGTTGTTTTGGTTTCAAGATCCTCTCTTTGGTGCCTACCTACTCTTGGTTTGTTCTTCTTTGGTTTATTTCTTCGATCTATACCCCATCTGGTTATTGGTTCTTGTTGTGTTGTCCTAGAGTACTTTACTATGACTGACGCCAAACCTCTCAATCTTAAGGATGATGATTTTCCCAAATGTGTGACTTCTAAACGGCCAAATTGTCTTAATTATTTAGCCAGGGTGCATGCATTTAAAGTTTTTTCTCAAAGGCAAGCAACAATTAACATACATCATGGATATATGAGCAGATCTTCACACTCAAGCAATCTAGGAAGCCTCTATCTGAGTACTATAGTCAACTTAAGAGTTTGTGGCATCAATTGTTACAACATCGTTCCTTCACAACTAATGTACAACAAAAGCGGCATTGGGAGGACTTCATGATCGCCTCTTTACTATCTGGGTTGGATCCTGATCTTCGTGGTTTTAAAGATTAGATCGTTGCTAGAGAGACCTTGCCTACTGCAGCTAATGCCTATTCTCGCTTATTGCGTTCTTCTTTGGGTCACTCATCGGCTACATCGGGTTCTTCTTCTGTTTCTGAATCCTCTGTATTAGTTACCAATAGTGGTGGATGTGGTAATTTCAAGGGATATAGTCGTGGTGGTCATGGAGGTCGAGGCTCTCATGATATATCTTGCGGTGGTGGTCGTGGTAGCTCCCGTGGAGATAAGAAATGTGACTTCTGTAATTCTACTAATCATACTGAACCTTATTGTTAGGCTAAATATGGTATACAAGATTTTGTCCATCAAGTCACTGATAGCTCTTCTCTTGCCTCATCCCAGTCGTCTTCTGGGCCTTCTAGCTTCCTTTTGCTTCTAATGATACCCTTACTGCTACGCTTGGGAGATTGTTCAGACGTTGTGCACTATCCTGCTTTCCACTTCCACTACCATAATAGCCAATTCCGGTAATATTACCTGTACTGCCATTACACCTCCATCTCGGATCCTCAATTATGGTGTTAGTTCTCATATGTCTAGTAATCCCTCTTTTTTCTATAATTTGACTTCTATTGAGCATTATATTGTCTTAGCAGATGGTTCGTCTCGACCAATCCACTGTCAAGGTGTTCTTCATCCGCCTCCTTCTTTCACCTTACCCTATAGTCTCTATGTTCCACATTTTCCCTTTAGTTTGCATTTTGCCAGTCAATTAACTAAAGCTTTACATTGCTCAGTAACCTTATTTCCTACTTCTTGTGTCTTTTAGGACCTCAAGATCAAGAAGATGATTGGATCAAGGTATGAGAAGAATAAGCTCTATTATCTTCATGCCACTCGTAGTTATGCTTCTCACACTCCATCTGCCTTAAGTGCAACGGTTTCAACTCTTCATTGGCACTTTCGTTTAGGCTATCTATCTATAGCTAAATTTAAGTTGGTCATTCTTGGTTTGAGTTATATGTCTATTTTTTATAGGGAAGCTTGTCAGTTAGGCAAATATCACCGTAGTTCTTTTTCTTGTAGTAGTACTAGTCATCAGTCTGAGTCCTTTGTTGTAGTCCATACGGACATTTGGGAGATCGTTACTACTACACTTAGCGAGATCGTTCAGTCATTGCGCACTATCCTGCATTTCACTTCCACTACCATAATAGCCAATTCAGGTAATATTACCTGTACTGCCATTACACCTCCATCTCCGATCCTCAACTCTGGTGTCAGTTCTCATATGTCTAGTAATCCCTCTTTTTTCTATAATTTGACTTCTATTGAGCATTGTATTCTCTTAGCAGATGGTTCGTCTTGACCTATCCACAGTCAAGGTGTTCATCTGTCTCCTTCTTTCACCTTACCCTGCAGTCTCTATGTTCCACATTTTCCCGTTAGTTTACTTTTTGCCAGTCAATTAACTAAAGCTTTACATTGCTCAGTAACCTTCTTTCCTACTTCTTGTGTCTTTTAGGACCTCA
>JAOTRH010000027.1:7960636-7973801 GCA_034768845.1 Heliamphora exappendiculata
TTTTGCCAGTCAATTAACTAAAGCTTTACATTGCTCAGTAACCTTCTTTCCTACTTCTTGTGTCTTTTAGGACCTCAAGATCAAGAAGGTGATTGGTTCAAGGTATGAGATGAATAAGCTCTACTATCTTCATGCTACTCGTAGTTCTGCTTCTCGCACTCCATCTGCCTTGAGTGCAACGGTTTCAACTATTCATTGGCACTTTCGTTTAGGCCATCTCTCTATGGCTAAATTTAAGTTGGCCATTTCTAGTTTGATTCATATGTCTGTTTTTTATTGGAAAGCTTGTCAGTTAGGCAAAATATCACCGTAGTTCTTTTCCTCGTAGTAGTACTAGTCGTCAGTCTGAGTCCTTTGTTGTAGTCCATACGGACATTTGGGATCCATCTCGTATTCCGAGTACTAATGGATATTGTTATGTTATTTTTGTTGATGACTATACTCGTATGACCTGGTTATTTTTGTTAAAACGCGGATCTGAATTACTTTATGCTTTTTCCATGTTTTGTAGTGAAATTCTTACTCAATTTGAAAAGCGTATTAAGATTCTTCGGTCTGATAATACTTTAGAATATATGCAGTCTTATGTTAATACTTTTTGTGTTGATCGTGGTATTATTCATCAGACCAGTTGTGTACACACATCTCAACAACGTAAGCAACGTCATTTGTTAGACGTTGCTCGTACCTTATTATTCTACACCCAGATACCCAAACATTTTTGGAGTGATGTTGTTCTTACTTAATATTACCTCATTAATTGCACGCTATCTGTTGTTCTTGATCACCAATCTCCTTTTTCCATGTTGTACCCTAATTCTCCTCCATTTTCTCTCACACCTCATGTTTTTGGGTGTACTGCTTTCATCCATGTGCTTGATCCCGGTCATGATAAGTTATCCCTTCGGGCTCGTAAATGTGTCTTTCTCGAGTACTCGTCTCAAAAAGGATATCGTTGTTATCATCTTAAGTCTCGTCGATATTCTGTGAGTGCTGATGTAACATTCTTTGAGTCCGGTCCATTTTTTGCTCCTTCGGCGGGTCAACAACACTCTTCTGGTCTCATCTCCTATCGTCAGGGGAGTCCCTCTCTTCTCCGACTCTTCCTCTACCGGTTTCCTTACCTCCTACATCCTCTTCTAACGCCCCTTTGCAGGTATACCAGCGATCTCGAGATAGACCTATTGTCTCTTATGGCCCGACCACTTCATCTTCTACAACAGAGGTTCCTGACTCCTTGTCTTCTGATAATATTGACCTACCTATTACTTTGCGTCGAGGTAAACGTACATGTACACAGCACCTTATTGCAAATTTTGTGTCGTATGATCATTTGTTCTCTTGTCTTCATTCTTTAACCACTACCTTGTCCTCTATTTCTATCCCATCTACTTATTAGCAAACTTTGTCAATGCCTGGTTGGAAACTTGTTATGGGTGAAAAAATGAGAGCTCATTATTAGAACCAGACTTAGGAACGCACTCCACGTCCACCTACGAAGCACACGGTGGGTTGTTGGTGGCTTTATACAGTGATGTACCTTCCGGATGGTTCCGTGGGATGTCTTAAGTCACGTTTGATTGCCAAAGGCTACACTCAGACATATGGAGTTGATTACCTGGAGACCTCTCCTCTGGCTCGACTCAACTCTGTTTGAACTCTCCATTAATCATTCTTGGCCCATGTATCAGCTTGATATTAAGATGCCTTTTTTCATGGTGACCTTTAGGAGAAAGTGTATATGGAGCAACCACTTAGTTATGTAGCTGCTGGTGGGGAGCATCCTGTGTATCGCCCAAGTATGGCCTTCTATGGATTGAAGCAGTCTCCACATGCCTAGTTTGATTGCTTTAGTTCTGTTATGCTTGCCTATGGTTTTCAACTCTCCACCTTTGATCACTTTGTCTTTGTTCATCGCTCATCTACCGGCACTATTATCTTGATTGTGTGGGTTGATGATATCATCATTTCGGGTGATAACTCCATTGGTATTGTCGATCTCAAACGACATTCAGCGCAAAACTTTCATACTAAAGATTTGGGTACTCTTTTTTATTTTCTTGATATTGAAGTTGTTCCCTCTTCTCAGGGTATCTATCTTTCTCAACGAAAATATCTCCTTGATCTTCTTTTTGAGACTGGTTTTTTCGAGACAAGCCCTCTTGACGCTCTGATGGAGGCCACTGTTAAGCTTGATGGTGAATAGGATGATCCTTTTATGAATGTTGGTCGGTATTTCCGGCTTGTTGGGAAGTTGATTTCTCTTACTGTTACTCGTCCCGATATCACATATGTTGTTAGTTTTATCAGTCAGTGTATGCATGCTCCCCGTCAACCCTATTTTGATGCGATTTGTCATATCCTTAGCCACTTGAAATGTGGTATGGGCTATGGCTTGCTATATCGTCCATCTAATACATTGTCTGTTGTTGGCTTCAGTAATGCTTATTGGGCTGGAAATCAGCTTCATGTGCGGTCTACCTCTGGTTATTGTACCTTTGTCGGTGGTAATCTTGTCACTTTGCGTAGTAAGAAACAGAATGTGGTTGCTCATTCTAGTGTAGAAGCCGAGGACTGTAATATGGCACGTGCGGTTTACCTCTGGTTATTGTACCTTTGTGGTGGTAATTTAGTCACTTGGCTAGTAAGAAACAGAATGTGGTTGCTCGTTTCAGTGCAGAAGCCAAGTACCGTGCTATGGCACATACCGTCTCTGAAATGTCATGGATTCGATCCCTTCTTCAGGATTTTGGCATCCAAACGACTACACCCATGGAGATATTTTGTGATAATCAAGCCGCCATCTTTATTGCTAATAATCCAGTTTTTTCACGAGCAGACTGAGCATATTGAAATCGACTATCACTTTATTCGTGATTTAGTACCGACAAAGCATATCATAACTCCCTGTGTTCGCTCTGAGAATTAATTAGGTGATATTCTTACCAAACCATTGTCTGTTTCTAGTTTCAATGACTTCTTTTCAAGCTAGGCATGTTTGACCTCTATGCTCCAGCTTAAGGGGGAATGTTAGATAATTACTTATGTTTGTTAGGATCATTTTGTAATTATAGTAATGTCACTTATATAAATACTGATGTGGTGTAAAAGTTATTATTAAGCCTCATTATTTTCTCATAATAATATTCTTCTTAGTTCTTCTCTCTTCTTCTTTCCCTTCTCCTTTAACCCAAATCGCTACTTTTCAACTCAACTTTCTCTATCTTATAATCTAAAAGTAACAAGGTTAGAATGGATTAAAATTGATTAATAGATGAGTTTAAGGTTAGCTCATGGCTAAAAGTATGCACGGTCGTTAAGAAGCCTAAATTTTATGGTAAATTTCATCATTTGACTACATAAATATTGAACCTAGATGAATACAAAACCTTAAAATACCTTGTTACAAGTGTGACACATTTTAAACTTGGGTTTTTAATTTTGGATATGAATTATAATGAAACATAAGCAAAATAACAACAAATCTAGATATTTCTTTTGACCAATCTTCACTATTTTGATCATAATCTTTTGTATATTTGGAATTAGATGATGAGACCAACATCATTAGAAACTAGATTTTCGGGTCTTCAATTTGGACACAAATTTTGCCCCAGACGGAGTCCGAAAGGTTGAGATATGGCTATTTGAAGTTTTTGGGCAAAAGCTTCTAGCCCGTTAGTTTCGGGCGTCCGGGCAACCATGGCCACAAATATGTTGATTTTTAAGACGCTTTTGACACTTTTTTATGGGCTTCTAAGTGGGATAATGAAACTTATAATGGAATATAACGTCCACCATTTGATATAACTTCTTCAAAATATAAAATTATGTGTGCTCTACCATGAGTACGATACATGCTTTATTGCTTTTCGTGTAGGAACATTTTATTAAGGAGGGGTTAACTTAAAAATAAGGTGAGTACTACTATACCTTGGTTACAGTTGGGAACTATGCTTTTCAATAGAAATGTTTACCTTCGAAATCTTATGCTCCTTATCAAATGTTCTTCAATACTTTCATGAATATCAATATGTTGAAATGTACATGCTTTGAACTATTAGTGTGATCAGCAGTTATTCCATGCTACTAGGGGAAAGAAAAGATACTAATAGTGCTATAAGACATCTTAATTACCCAAAAAAAAAAAAAATGAGGCGTCTCAACCTTTTTGCCACCAATTGTGGCTATAGAATAGGATGTCAGAAGTAGGCCCGGTAGTCCTTCCTGAATAGGTTTGTGGTGATAGCATCATATATGGTTTGAAATGCTATAAGCTAACATGACAAGATCAAAGTGGATTTATCAATACTTTGAACTTTGGTTTTATTGATTGTTCCTGACTCGATTTATATGCATTACCTATAATAGAAAACACAACACCTTTGACGTGACATTTGTCTAAGTAGCATATTCAAAGGCGACGAAGATTTGTTTACATTTTTTGTTTCTTTCACTTTTTTCTCCTCTCTCACTGACCAACTTCTCTTCTCTCTTTTCATTTCAAATCTAGTTTTTCTCTCTATTTAAAATTCAATTTTTTTTCTCTCAAAAAAATAACAAGCGTAAAAGTATAAAAGATATATTTTTAATATGTATAAATATATACATAGCTAAAAAATATATAGTTAGTTTAATACATTTTAATTTTAATATAAATATATTTTTGTTGCTTATAATTTGAATTAAGAATGAGACACATAAAAAAATATTTTTTTAATACGTTGTTACTTTAAATAATTAAGGAGATTATTCACTATTTAAAATTAATTTTATGACAAAATTATGTTTAAAGTGCCTTTAGGCACAAGTATTTGCTAGTATAGAAAGAGGCTTGACAAAAGACATCCATAAAGTTTTTGAAACTTTGGCATTATAATATTCATTGGGCTTCTAAGCTTATACGATGAATCCTGCATCATTTCAGGTGAAGAAGTATAGCATGGTACAAGCTTTGAGATGCGGATATGTATAAAGATGGCATGCTTAAGAGTTAGTTGTTGAGACTTTGTACATGTTGAGTTGTGAGTTATGTAGTATACTTTTTCAATTTTAGTTTTGTAATGTATGAAAGGTCATCTTGTAATGTTTTTGTATGATATAATACAATGGACTTTCACATCATCTTACTTATGCACAACTCTGATGGAAATGATTTTGTACTGTATTCATAATGAATAAGGAAACAATTTTGTACTGTATTCATAATGAATAAGGAAACAAATTTACAAGTTTTATAATTAAACTCTCGTTGTGTTACATTTTACCCCTTAGTTATTCACAGAGGACCACAACTAAAAGATGGAATGGCCTTGGGTAGTCTAAAACTACTAGCCGGTCTAGACCCTAACCCTATAGGGGTGGGTAAGGATCGCGACACAATCTGCATTACTAAAGCCAATCATAAACAAAGAGCGAAAAGGCCAATAAAGCAGACCGCAATTGGGTCTAATCTTCAAATATTGCACAATCCGACAAACATTATCAAAGTCAATCTGACGAGTAGCATGCATAGGCTAACTAAACACACCAACTGCATAGGTAATGTCACGAAGTAATTGTGAAATACATTAATTTGCCAACAAGACGACAATAAAGGCCTGAACTTTAAAACGATTTTAAATAATCTTATGACTCACCAGTACTTTCAAATGTTGTTTAAAGACATGTCGGACCGTAAAACGATCTTCAAAAACTTGTCGGCTTTTAAAAGAATTTTTTTAATAATAGTTGAATTACAAAATAGTGAATTAGGGTTAAAGGGAAAAAAGAAGAAGAAGAAGAAGAAGAAGAAGAAGAAGAAGAAGAGGGAACTAAGAGGGAGAATAATTGATAGTTAAGATGAGAATGAAGAGGCTTGAAAGTAGCCTCTACACCCCAAAACATATATATATATATACATATAAATATATATATATATATATACAAGTCACACAGAGAATTACAAAACTACCCAGTTAAAAATAAAAGAAATAAACTAAATAAACTCTAGCACTCCCCCTAAAGCTGGAGCATAAAATACAGGATTATTAGCAATAAATATGGCTTCTTGATTATGACAAAACATCTCCATAAAACAAGAAGACGTGATGCCAAAGTCTTGAAGAAGAGAACAAACCCACAGCATTTCAAATGCAGTATGAGCCATAGCACGATACTCAACTTCAACACTTGAACGGACAACAATAGTTTGTTTTTTACTACGCTAAGTGACAAGATTACTGCCAACAAATGTACAATAGCCAAAGGTGGACCGTCTATTAAGGCGACTACCAGCCCAATCAGTATTACTAAAGCCAATGACAGATAAATGATCCAAAGGACGATATAATAATCCACGGCCCAAGACACGTTTCAAATAGCAAAAAATACCACAAATAACGTCAAAGTGTGGCTGACGAAGAGCATACATAAACTGACTAACAACACGAACAACATAGGTGACATCAGGACAAGTAACCGTGAGATAGATTAATTTCCTAACAAGCCGCCGATAACGGCCAACATCTAGAAATGGTTCTCCCTGTACAACATCGAGCTTAACAGTAGAATCTACAGGTGTATCAACCGAACGAGCACCAAGCAACCCAGTCTTAGAGAGAAGATCAATAGTATATTTACGTTGGGATAAAGAGATCCCTCGAGAAGAGTAGGCAGCCTTAATCCCAAAAAAGTAACGGAGAAGGCCCAAGTCCTTGGTATGAAAATGGTTAGCCAAATGTCGTGTTAAGGCAGTTATACCAGTGTAATCATCACCAGAAATAATGATATCGTCAACATAAACACTCAGCATAATAGAGCCAACAGAAGAATGATGAACAAAGACCGAATATTCAAATGTGGAACACTGAAAACCATAAGCAATGACAACAGAACTGAAGCGACCAAACTAGGCACGAGGCGATTGCTTTAGACCATATAGGGCCTTACGCAAGCGAGAAACAAGGTGCTCACTGCCATGCACAACATAGCCAGGGGACTAATCCATATAAACCTCCTCATGAAGATTACCGTGAATAAAGGCATTCTTAATGTCAAGCTGATATAATGGCCAAGAACGATTGACAGCAACAGATAGAAGGATCCAAACAGAGTTAAGCCGAGTTACAAAAGAAAATTTTTCCAAGTAATCAGCGTTGTAAGTCTAAGTATAGCCCTTAGCAACTAAGCGCGCCTTAAGACACTCAACAGAACCATTCAAAAGATACTTGACTATATAGACTAAACGACACCCCCACTGAGTGCTTTTCAGGGAGGAGAGTGGTAAGCTCTCAAGTGTGCTTCTTATAAAGAGCATGCATTTTCTCATTCATAGCACGTCTCCAGCCAGATAGAAACATAGCCTGTTTATAAGAAGTAAGAATAGAAATGGACGGCAAGGTAGACGTAAAGGCATGAAGAGAAGATGACAAACAATCATAAAGACACAAAGTGAGCAATAGGATGTTGGGTGCATGCACCGTTTACCTTGACGCGAAGCAGTCAGTAAGTCATCAGAACTAGGAGCAAAGGAGATAGGAACTTCTACTGGAGAAGATGAAGGGTCTGGGCCATATGAGACGATGGACCTATCTTGAGATTGCTGATAAAGTTGCAAAGGTGGGTATGAAGGGGAAGAGGGTGACATAGGAAGAGGAAGAGTCGGAGAGCAGAAAGACTCCCCTCGCAACAATAGATGAGATCTGAAGAAAGGAGATTAAAGGAAAGAAAGGAGTGGTCTCAAAGAAGGTCAAATCAGCACTCACATAGTATCGTTGAGACTCCAGATGATAACACCGATATCCTTTTTGAGTACGAGAGTAACCGAGAAAGACACACTTACGGACCCAAGGAGATAGTTTATCAGTACCGAGATTAAGAACATGCACAAAGGCAATATAACCAAAAACACGAGAGGTGAGGGGAAAAGCTGGAGAGGTCGAAAATAACAAAGAAAAAAGGAACTGACGATTGAGAACAGCGAAAGGCGTGCGATTAATTAGATAACAAGTAGTGAGGACAGCATCACTCCAAAAATGTCTCGGTACTTGGGCATGAAACAATAAGGTACGAGAAACATCCAACAGATTATGGTACTTGCGTTTAGCAACACCATTTTATTGTGACGTGTAAACGCAAGTCGTCTGATGAATAATACCACAATCGACACAAAAGGAAGCAACAGCAGACTGCATATATTCTAACGCATTATCAGATCGAATAACTTTGATGCCCTTTCCAAATTGAGTAAAAATCTCATTATAAAATGTAGAGAGAGTATGAGGCAATTCAGATCGGTGTTTCAACAAAAAAACGCCAAGTCATACGAGTAGTCATCAACAAAGATAATAAAATAAAAATATCCACCAGTACATGGAGTTTGAGAAAGAGCTTAGTGTCCGTATGGATAACATCAAAGGATTCAGACTAACAATGATGGCTGCGATTGGAAAAAGAACTACGGTGATGCTTGCCTAATTGACACGCTTCACACTCCAAACTAGACGCAAGAGGTAAGTTGGGGATGACCAACTTAAGCTTAGCCACTGAAAGATGGCCTAAGCGAAAGTGCCACTGAAGAGGTGAAATTTTATTATAAAATGTAGAGAGAGCATGAGGCAATTCAGACTGGTGTTTCAACAAAAGAAGCCAAGTCATACAAGTAGTCATCAACAAAGATAACAAAATAAGAATATCCATTAGTACTTGGAGTTCGAGGACCCCAAATGTCCGTATGGACAACATCAAAGGATTCAGACTAACGATGATGGCAATGACTGGAAAAGGAACTACGATAATGCTTGCCTAATTGACACGCTTCACACTCAAAACTGGACACAGGAGGTAAGTTGGGGATGGCTAACTTAAACTTAGCCACGAAAAGATGGCCTAAGAGGAAGTGCCAGTGAAGAGGTGAATTGGTAGCATTTAAGGCTGATGAAGTATGGGAAGGATAACCAGAATGAACGTCAGGATAGTAGAGCCCGTTCTTCCCATGGCCCGAAGCAATCATTTTCTTGGTCTTAAGGTCCTGAAAGACACAAGTAGGAGAAAAAGTTATGAAGCAATGTAGAGATTTAGTGAATTGATTAACCCGACAAGTTAAATGGAAAATCAGGAATATAAAGATTAGAAGATAAGGCTAAAGAAGGAGAGGGATAAATGGCACCTTGCCCGTGAACAGGTCGAAATAAGGCATTAACTAAGACTATATGATGCCTAATAAGAGTCAAATGAGAGAAAAAGGACGGATTACCAGACATATGAGAACTAGTACCTGAATCGATGATCCAAGATGAAGAGATAAGAGCCGCACATGCAATATTACCTCAATGAGCTAAAGTAGTAGTAGAAGCGGGAGGTAGAACATCACATAAGGTCCGAACAAGCTTGCTAAGCTGAATATTAAGAGCATCATGAGAACCCGAAGAAGTATTTACTTCATCCATATTAAAACAAGGAAATCAGATAAGCCAAGTCCAAACACACCAAAGTCCAAAGTACAAAACCCAATATGATCAAGATAACTCAACAAAGCAAAATTGAACCAAGGAAGAGCCACAATAGATCGAACCAGTTAGGTCTGGATTAGATCAACAAGCCAAATAACCAAAAAACAATTCCGCTGTGTATGGTGGTGCAAAAAAATTGAACCCAAACACGAGGGTTTACTAGCAGAAAGCAAATCAGGGGTTGTAGGTCAGAACTAGGGTTTCAAATATGGCGACTGGAACCCATTGTGAAGATCACCAAGCGGGAATCAATGATGAAGTAAAGAAACACGAACCAAATCAAAAAGAAGCCAGATAAAAAAAACACGAACCAGATCGAATCAAGCCTAGATGCAAGCCGTGAACACGAACCAGATAAAAAAACAACCCAGAGAGGCAAGCCACGAACAACGAACCAGATCAGATCTGTTGCGAAGAGATCAAAACAGTGAATCAAATTCGCAAGAAGAAGAAACCAAGGCCCAAACCAAAGTTGCGACCCATATCTGCGATCGCGAACTAAAAACACGACTAGAAGTTGCCACCAACTAATGAGAAACACAAAAATACCATCGCAATCGAGGAATATCACCAAATCAAGCCCAGATCTAACCAAAGGGTGGGTTTTCGGCACCTATAGAGTAGAACTAAATGAGTGAAATAGATGGAGAGTGGCACGATTGGCATATCTGAAGCTAGAGTTTCCGAAAATTGCGTGAAGATTCAATGGCTCGAAGAACATATCAGTCGGCATAAAAAATATGACAAAATCTCCACAATTACCAAAAGCCTAAGACGAAGCCGGTCATAGAGTCGCCAACCATCGTTGTCCGTATAATCGGTCGCGTCATGAGGACATCATTGTACGAAAGATGATGTCAACGCGCCATTTCTACCTCACGATACGTTTCAGACTAATTAGAACTGTTCTAGAGATAGATCTTAGCTCTAATACCAAGTTGAATTACAAAATAGTGAATTAGGGTTGAAGGAAAGGGAGGAGAAGAAGAAGAAGAAGAAGAAGAAGAGAGGAACTAGACAAGGGGAATAACTTATAGTTAGGATGAGAATGAAGAAACTTGAAAGTGGCCTCTCCATATAAGTCACACAGAGAATTACAAAACCACCCAATTAAAAATAAAAGAAATAAACTAAATAAACTCTAACAATAATCTTACAAATCACAAAGACCTTTAAAATGTTTTTCAAAACCTTGTCAAACTTTAAAATGATTTTAAAGAATCTTACAAGTCACCAAGACTAAAAAATAAATTTATATAATTATACAAGTCGCAAAGACTTTAAAATACATCAAGAAAGAGATCTCCAAAATCAGCATCAAGTTTAACCATTAAATCTATAGGAGTATCAATAGCTTGAGCCTCAATAAGGCCACTCTCAAATAAAAGATCAAGAACATACACCTACTGAGAGAGAAGAATGCCTTGAGAATAGCGAGCACTCTCAATTCTAAGAAAATAGCGAAGAACACCCAACTCCATAGTATGAAAAGTTTGACCTAATTGCCACTTTTAAGGCAACGATATCAAAAAAATCATCACAAGGAATCATGATATCATCAACATAGATGATCAATATAATGGTCCTAACCAAGGAGTGATTGAACAAAACAGAATGATCCATACAGGAATGCTAAAAGCCATAGGCAAGCACAATAGAGTTGAAGCGATCAAACCAAACATGAGAAGATTGGTTCAGACCATGTACAACCTCACGAAAACAACATACAAGATTCTCACTCTCGAAGACAATAAAACCAAAAGGTTGTCCAATATACACCTCATCCTAAAGATCACCATGAAGAAAGGCGGTAAAGGATCATCTATACAGGAACGCTAAAAGCCATAGGCAAGCACAATAGAGCTAAAGTGATCAAACCAAGTATGAAAAGATTGCTCCAGACCATATATAGCCTTACGAAAACAACATACAAGATTCTCACTCCCAGAGACAATAAAACTACGAGGTTGGTCCAATATACACGTCATCCTAAAGATCACCATGAAGAAAGGCGTTCTTAATATCAAGTTCATGCAATATTCAAGAACGACTAACCGTTGAGATAGAATAATCCGAACATAGTTGAGACGAGCCACCAAAAAAAAGTCTCCAAATAATTAACACTATAAGTCTTGAGTGTACCATTTAGCCACTAAGCGTGAATTAAGACGCTCAACTGAACCATCTCGAGCATAGAGACCAGAGGGAAAAGCAAGAGATTGATTGAGATGAAAACACCTTTCTCGTGGATGGGGCGAGAGAAACCATTAACTAAACAATACTATGCTTAATAGGAGCAAATAAAAAAAAGGAACTATTAGACGTGTGAGAACTAGCTTCGAAATCTGTAACCCATTAACGAGGCAAAAGAGTGGTACATGCAGCATTCCTTAAATCAGCTTACGTAGAAATGCAAGAAGGATGAGCAGTACGTAATGCCTGAACGAGATCGTTAAATTGAGTGGTGAATGCATCATGAAAATCAAAAATAGGGGCTACCTGATCAAAAGAGGCAGAAGATACCGAAGATGGGATGTAGAGCACTATCAATAACTTGAAAAGCATAACTTGGCTTCTCACGCTTCTGCCAACAATAGGCATCAATATGATTGGTCCCCTACAATAATCACACTTCCTATCACCATGGCCACCTGCTTGACCTCTACTACGAGATCCACGATACCCACCGTGTGAGCACAATGAACTCTACCACAACTTCCACAACTGGAAATTATGATAGAAGAAGATCGAGACAAGGTAGATGATTGGCCCAATAATGAATGAAAACGATGAGCATACGTATTAGCTGTAATAGGTAAGGTCTCATTAGCAAAAATTTGATCTTTGAATACGCATAACTCAAGATGCAAACCAGAAAGCAATGATACAATTATAAAGACCTCCCAATGGGAGTGTTGCTATGTGAGGTCAGTGGAAAATGGTCAAAGTTCCAACAAACGATCCCAATGATTCTTACGAGTGTTATAATGCTAAGACAAGGGCATTGCAGATTGCATCATGGTGAAAATTTTCTCCTAGATCTCATAGGTAGGAGAAACATTACTCTAATGTGAGAAGAAGTTAACAATGATTTACATTTCTAAGAAGTTTTGATTGTATAAGTTGAAGTGTATAGATAATGGCATTAGAGTTAGGACGAAGGAAGAGAAAATGAGGAGATGGGAGATTAGAAAATAGGTATAGGGTTTCTTAATCTATCCCCTTCGCCTCTAAGTATTTATATTAAAACAATAAAAGTCTAAATTACAAGAAGACCCTTCAAACATAAACTAGAGAAGTATATAAGAAAATAAAAAACTAATGTAACACTTTCCCTCAATCTAGAGCATAGAGATCAAACATATCTAGCTTGAAGGATAACTGCTGAAGAGAGGAACAAGGTAAAGCCATAAAGGCTTTAGGAAAATATCGCCCAATTAGTCTGAGCGAACATACAGTGTGACAATTTACTTCCTTAATAACAAATCACAAATGAAGTGACAATCAACCTCGATATACTTAGTCCACCCATGAAATACCAGACTATTAACAATGAAAATAGCAACTTAATTATCACAAAACATCTACATCAGAGAAGAAACACAAATGCCAATGTCCACAAGAAGAGAGCAAACCCAAAACAATTTGTCCATAGCACGGTACTAAACTTCAGC
>JAOTRH010000027.1:7973901-8000314 GCA_034768845.1 Heliamphora exappendiculata
CGATATTATTGATCTCATGGAGAAAATCTCAACCATTGATGACTCAAAGTACTGTACATTATCTGAACACAATTAATTAATCATTTCAGGATTAAGAGTTCGTGCAATACATGATAATACGGGTTGTGGATCAAATTCATATAGTCAGTATATAATCGATCATCCCGTTGATCCCGCTCAATACACTCCAAGTGTGCTAACACATCGAGCTCGAACATCGAATTCCCAATACCATAATTCGATCCATTCAACCTAACCAAAATTAGCTACTATAACGATGTATTACAATCGTACGAATGAAATGTCTGGGTCCATTGCGATTGTGAGCCTACCTGTATATTCTGTCAGAACCTTTGACCCGATCTTTCGTGCAGCACGCACCGAGTCAAATACTGGACAGAATATACGGACTATGTATTCATACATCACAAATATAAATATGAAACCATAAATGCAAAACTATCTAAAATATTTCTTATTAATATGCCAGAGATCCAGAATAAAATACATTAAAAGCATGACTTTTCAGTATACATTCCCAACAATCTCCCACTTATACTCAAAGACATGCAGGAACACACTTGACACCTAACCCTTTTACCTTAGTAAAAGGATCCGCTAGGTTATCCGCAGATGTAACCATGCAAACCACAACGTCTCTACGTTGTAAAGTCTCCCGAATGAGACATTGCTTCCCCTCAATGTGCTTTTCCTAAGAAAATACGTATCCTGAGGTGGACCTCCTATAATCTCTATCTGCCTTGAAATCTGAGTCAATATACCCAAGAGGTATAAAACTATCTGCCTGGTACACCAACATATACTCCCTAGCCCTTTTCAGGTACTTGAGTATATTCTTGACCGCAGTCCAATACTCTTCTCCTGAATTAGACTGAAATCATCTTACCATGCCGACGGCATAACAGATATCTCGTCTAGTGCAGAGCGTGGCATACATGAAACTTCCTACTGTCGAAGCATAAGGAATAGCTCTCATCCTCTCTATCTCCTGAGGTGTCCTAGAATAATGATCCCTATATAGAGTAATCCCATGTCAGAAAGGAATAAATTCTTTCTTAGAATTTTTCATGCCAAAATGAGCAATAATCAAGTCAATGTAACGGACTTGGGATAAACCCAACATCCTACGTGACCGATCTCGAATGAGCTTGATCCCAAGGATTTTGGCCTGCTTCTCCCAAGTCCTTCATGTCAAATTGACTCGATAACCACACCTTTACCGAAGATAACAACCCCACATCGTTTCCGATTAGGAGAATGCCATCAACATAAATGACTAGAAATGCCACCCTATGCCCATCGCGCTTCCAGTATACGTAATACTCGATAGGATTCTGATCAAAGCCAAAGCTTTTAATCATCTGGTTAAATCGAGTGTTTCAAGACCTTGATGCTTGCTTAAGCCCATAAATGAATTCTTAAGCTTGCAGATCATGTGCTCTTGGCTCTTTACTATGAACCCGCCTGGCTGCATCATATAGATGCTCTCGTCAAGACTTTTGTTAAGGAATGCCGTCTTGACGTCTATTTGTCAAATCTCGTAATCGAGATGAGCAGCAATGGATAAGAGAATCCGAATGGACTTAAGCATAGCCACCGGCGAATAGGTTTTTTCATAATCGAACCTTTCTTTCTGAGTAAATCCCTTCGCAACAAACCTAGCTTTGAAGGTTTCCACCTTCCCGTCCACTCCTCTCTTTTTCTTGAAGATCTATTTGCACCCGATGGATTTTATCCTATCTAATGGATCTACAAGCTCCCAGACTTGATTAGAGTACATGGACTCTATCTCAGATTCTATAGCCTTTTGCCATAATTTTGTATCCTTGTCTTGCAGTGCTTCATTATAATTTTTGGGTTCGATATCATGTTCTTCTGGGATCTTGTCGTAAGATTCTCCCAAGAACATGAATCTCTCGGGTTGACGAAGAATCCTCCCACTACGATGAAACTTCTACTGTGTACTCACGATAGGTGGTATCTCATTACGTTCATTAGGTATATTTTCCGGTTATACCAAATTTTCTTTCCTCACCTCTTCAAGAACAGCTTATGACCAGAGTTTGTAATTTATTACATAATTCTCTTCTAAAAATCTTACATTTGTGCTAACAAATATTTTCTGACTCTGAAGATCATAAAATAAATCACATATAGTTCATTTAGGGTATCCCACAAAAATACAGACATCTGTCTTTGATTTCACCATACTTGCATCTCCTACCAACACGTGTGCTGGGCAGCCCCATATCCGGAAGTGTTTAAGACTTGGCTAACGCCCAGTGCATAACTCCAAAGGAATTCCAGGAACTGCCTTAGTAGGCACTGAATTCAGAATATATGTAGTCGTTTCTAATGCATACCCCCAAAATAAATGCGATAAATCTGAATAACACATCATGCACCTCACCATCTCCTTAAGGGACCTATTCCTCTTTTTTTCTACACCATTCTACTGAGACATACCTGGTGCAGATAATTGGGATGTTATCCCATGTTCCGATAAGTAGTTCTTGAACTCCCTAGAGAGGTATTCACCTCCACGATTAGATCGTAGAATTTTAATACTTTTACCTGTTTGCTTCTCCCCTTTCGCCTTAAACACTTTGAATTTTTCAAAGGTTTTGACTTGCGGTGAAGTAGGTGAACGTATCCATACCTAGAGTAATCGTCAATGAAAGTGACGAAATACTCATACCCACCTCTTGCCTGGATGTTCATGGGACCACATAAATCAGAATGAACCAATCCCAACACTTCTTTGGTTCTAAGTCCCTTGGCCGAAAACGGCCTCTTGGTCATCTTTCCTTCTAAACAGGATTCACAGACTGGAAGTGCCTCCACTTTCAATGAACCTAAAAGTCCATTTTTAACCAGTCTTTATATCCTTTTTAGATTAACATGACCCAAATGAAGATACCAAAGTAGTGTTTGATTCAAGAAGAAAAGTTTTCTTTTAAGTGGTAAAACATGTAAATTATTCACCTCATTATTTTTACCAGTAGAAATAACATGGTGTAAAATATAAAGAGTATTTTTCAATGTACCACGACAGATAAATTATTTTCCAACCATAATACTGCATGAAAACTTATTAAAAGAAATACAATATCCATCATTCCCCAAACAGGAAATCGAAACTAAGTTCCGCCGGATTTGGGGTACATATAAAATGTTCTTCAAAATTAAACACTTATTATTACTAAAATAAAAAACTATTTCTCCGACTGAAACAGCAGACACCTGAGAGTTATTCCCCATCTGAAGATAGATCTTGCCCTCTTTAAGCTGCCTGGTTACCTGGAACCCCTGCAAAGAATTGCAGACATAATTAGTGGCTCCCGTATCTACACACCTAGTTTTCGTAGATACAATCGCTAAAGATGATTCAACTACTAGAGAAAAAGCAATACCTGCAACTAGCTTGTTCTTCCGGTAAGGACAGTCCCTCTTCTAGTGTCCTGATTTTTGACAAAAATAGCACGTGTCCTTTGGCGCTTTTACCTTCGCCTTGGCAAGCGATGGCTTAGCCTTGCCAAACTTCTTTACATTTTCTTGTCGCTGCCCTTTCTTCTTCTTCTTACCACCTCTTGGCCTAGAAGTAGAAGCCTTTTCAGTAACAAATGCATTGGTTAGCTTGCGGATAACAGCTTTCGCTGCCTGTAGTTCTTTTAACAATTTTGCTAGTAAAAAATCTAGTTTGTTCATAGTATAATTTAGGTAGAATTGTTGAAACTTCTTCAACCATTGATGACTCAAAGTACTGTACATTATCTGAACACAATTAATCAATCACTTCAGGATTAAGAGTTCGTGCAATACATGATAATACGGGATGTGAATCAAATTCATATAGTCAGTATAGAATCGATTATTCCGTTGATCTCGCTCAATACACTCCAAGTGTACTAACACATCGAGCTCGAACATCGAATTCTCAATACCTGAATTTGATCCATTCGACCTAGCCAAGACCAGCTACTATAATTATGTATTACAATCGTACGAATGGAATGTCCAGGTCCATAGCGATTGTGAGTCTACCTGTATAATCTGTCAGAACTTTTGTCCTGATCTTCCATGCAGCACACACCGAGTCAAATACTGGACAGAATATACGGAATATACATCCATACATCACAAATATAAATATGAAATCATAAATGCAAAACCATCTCAAATGTTTTTTATTAATATACCAGGGATTCAGAATAAAATACATAAAAAGAATGGCTTTCCAGTATATATTCCCAATAGAGGAGTCGACACAATTTTCAAAAAATCACGCGGGAGATGAACCGTCTTTAGAGAGGGAGAGAGAAAAACAAAATGACGTTTTAGGGACCGACACGTCTTTTTATAGACGTAACGGTTTGTGTCAACACAAATTTTATTTGGTGTCGACACATTTCGTGTCAAGTGTGGGTATCGAAATGGAGAGATGGTGTTGACATAATTTCAGTTGGTGTCGACATTGTTTGGCCATTTGGGTCGACTCAGTTAAAATTGGTGTCGACACAAATTTACCGAGAGTCAGGAAAAATTATGGTGTCGACACTGAATAGAATAGGGTCGACACTTTTGTTCCAAGTGCCACTTTTATACAGTTTTGTGTAGATACTTCACACATTTGTGTCGACACATTTTCATATTCAAGAAGAAATATCAAGCCTATTGAAATGCAATAAAAGACATAATTAGTATGGCATATAAATCATCAATTTGGAGCACATAACATATCAAGTTCTCTTCTAATAAAGCATATTCTTTCTTCATTTAAAGATTTCGTGAAAATATCCGCTAATTGGTAATCTGTGCCTATAAATTCAAGTTTAATATTTTCTTTTTACACATAATTTCTTAAAAAATGATGTCTAATCTCTATGTGTTTTATCTTGAGTGTTGTATAGGATTCATGGATATGTTGATTGCACATGTATTATCACATTTAATAGGAATATGATTTAAATGAAAAATATAGTGCTCCAATTGTTGTTTCATCTAAGGAACTTGTGCACAATAGCTTTCAGCTACAATATACTCAGTCTCGGCTGTAGATAAGGCTATTGAGTTTTGCTTCTTGCTAAACTAAGAGATTAGTGAGTGTTCTAGGAATTGACAAGTACCACTTGTGATTTTTCTATTTACTTTACATCCGGCAAAATCAGCATCTGAATAGCTAAATAACTTAAAGGATATTCTTTTAGGATAAAATAATCCTAGGTTTTGTGTTCCTAAGAGATATTTAAGGATGCGTTTAACAGCGGTCACATGTGATTCCTTAGGATTAGATTGAAATCTAGCACACATACAAATACTGAACATTATATCTGGTCTACTAGTAGTTAAATATAAGAGGGATCCGATCATACCTCTATAATGCTTTTCATCCACAGTTATGCCATTTTCATCTTTGTCAAGCTTTGTGGTAGGACACATTGGAGTTTTCATAGGCTTTGCTTTCAGCATGTTAAATCTCTTCAATATGTTCCTTGTGTATTTGGCTTGATTGATGTAAATTCTTTTTTGAGATTATTTGATTTAAAGACCAAGAAAATAGTTGAGCTCACCCTTCATGCTCATTTTGAATTCTCCCAGCATACACTTAACAAAGTCATTGCAAAGAGATTTGTTAATTGCAACAAAAATTATATCATTTACATAAATTTATACAACTAGTATATCACTTTCTTGAGACTTGATAAAAATGGTGGTATCAATTTTTTCTTCTAGAAAATTCATTTTCAATCAAGAATTTACTAAGCCTTTCATACCAAGCTCTTGGTGCTTGTTTTAAACCATAGAGAGCTTTGGTAAGTTTGAAAACATGATTTGAAAAATCAAAATTTTTAAAGTCAAGAGGTTGTTTCACATAAATTTCTTCTGAGATAAAACTATTTAAAAAGACACTCTTGACATTCATTTGATAGAGTTTGAAAATTTTAAAACATGCAAAAGTAAGCAATATCCTAATGGTTTCAAACCTAGCCACATGAGCAAAAATCTTATCAAAATTGATGCCTTCTTCTTGATTGTAACCTTGGGGTCCCAATCGAGCTTTGTCCCTAAAAACTACTCTATTTTTATCCATTTTATTTTTAAAAGCCCATTTTGTACCAATAATGGAGTGTTCTGTAGCTCTTGGGACTAAAGTTCAAATTTTGTTTCTTTTAAACTGGTTTAACTCTTTTTACATTGCCAAAATTCAAAATTCATCGTTTTTGGCTTCCTCAAAATATTTTGGTTCAGTCTGAGAAAGAAATACTAAATTACCACAAACATTATGTAGAGAAAAGTGAGTTTTGATACCTTGAGATGGATCACCAATGATTAGATCTTTCGGGTGACCATTAGCATACCTCAACTATTTAGGTAATTCTGAATTTTTTGAAATTTTAGACTCTGCATTCTGCTGGACTGCAATTTGTTGAGAATTTGAAGCTTTCTCTTGATTTGGATTTTTCTTATCTTTAATGAAGATATCTTCAATACATTTTTCTATATCTAAAAGGTTATCTTCACAACAATTCTTTGAATAACCAAGGTTAGTTTCATAAAAAATAACATGTATAGATTCTTCAGCACTAGGGTCCTTTTGTTGAAAATCCTATACGCTTTACTAGATATAGAATATCCTAAAAAAATACTTTCATCAGATTTTGCATCGAACTTGCCTAAAAATTCTTTATTGTTGTTTTAAAAAAAATATTTGCACTCAAAAGCGCGAAATAATTGATGTTAGATTTTTTTCAACTCCATGGCTCATATGAGATTTTCTTGAGAGATGCTCTTACCATAACTCTGTTTATGATAAAATAAGCAGTGTTTACAGTCTCGGCTCAAAAATATCTTGATAGATTATTTTCACAGAGCATAGTTCTAGCCATTTCTTTCAATGTCTTATTTTTTCTTTCAACAACTTCATTTTGTTAAGGGATTTTAGGAGCTGAGAAGTTATTGTTAATACCATTTTCATCACAAAATTTTTAAAAATTTTTATTTTTAAATTATCTACCATGATCACTTTGGATACTTGTAATTTGAAAATCTTTTTCATTTTAAACTCTATGAGACAGTTTTGTAAAAGAGGCAGATGCTTCATCCTTAGAGTTAAGAAAAGCACTAAAGTATATCTAGTGAAGTCATCGACAATAATAAATGCATATATCTTGTCTCCAAGTCTTAAAGTTCTTGTTGGATCAAATATGTCCATATGCAATAGTTGTAATGGTCTAGAAGTTGAAATCTCATTTTTATAATGAAATGAACTTCTAATTTGTTTGCCTTGTTGGCATGCATCACACACTTTATCTTTTTTGAATTTGATTTGGGGTAACCCAATCACTAATTTCTTTTTCAAAAGTTTATAAATTAAGTTCATGTGTGCATGTCCAAACCTTCTATGCCATAACTAACTATTATTACTCAAGGCGGGTAAGCACTTGGTGTTATTTTTAAAAAGATCATTTAGAATAAATGTATAAATATTTTCATGCCTATGATATTCAAGAATAACTTTGTTATTGGTTAAATTTTCAATAACACACTTAGCATGACCAAACACAATTTTGTAGCCTTTATCACAAAGTTGGCTTATGCTAAGAAAGTTATGTTTCAAACCATCAACAAGCAAAATATTTTCAATAGAAGGGGAATGAATTTTACCAATGCAGCCAATTCCTATAATTTTTCCTTTGCTATTGTCTCCAAAGATCACAAATCCATCATCTTTTGGCTTGAAAAATGCAAATATTGATTTGTCGTCTGTCATATGTCGTGAGCAAGCACTATCAAGGTACCACATCCCCTCATTGAATGAGGATTTGAGACACACCTGCAAACAGAATCAAGTTTTGATTTTTGGTACCCAAATTTTCTTGGATCTTTTGATGTTAGTTTCTTGAGAGTGTGTTCCTTTAGGAACCCAAGCCTTCCTTACTGGTATATTTAAGGATTTTCTATGTGTACAGTGGGTGACAATGTGTCTATGCTCATAATAGTAAAAACAAGTGACATTTGAATAATTTGATGATGTCTTGACAAATATGTTGCTCAAGAATTTTTATTGCTTCTTGAGTATGTAACTAATTCCAACTTTATCAAAAACACATTTTTGCATCCCAATAAATTGGTCCAAATTTTTCTTTCCTTGAGTGAACTTATAAAAAGTTTTTGTAAGATCCTCAACTCTTTCATTCAAAACCTGGTTTTCATTTTTCAGATCAGAGACTTATTTTTCCAAAATAGATTTTTCACTCTTTAAAGTCTCTATTTCAGTTGAGGAGAAAAGAACTAATTTTTTTAGAATAGAATTCTTAGCATCTAACTTTCTCAACTCATCATGCAAATTCTCAAAAGCATTTTGCAGTTCTTCTAACGATAAAGAATCAGGAGTTACCGCATCTTATTCTCTGGCTATAAGGCATAGATTGGCAACTTTATTTTTTTTTTATTTTCATCTTCAGAGCTCCTGTCATTGCTTTCACCCCAAACTGCAATCATGACTTTCTTGAAGCCTTTCTTGAATTGCTTCTTGAGCTGAGGGCATTCAGTTTTGACGTGTCCAGACTTTTTGCATTCATAGCAGATTATCTCATCCTTCTTGTGTTCTGCTTTGAATATGCTGGAATCACTTTTGAACTTGTTTGGTTCTCCGTTATATCCTTCCTTCTTGAAGAATTTCTTTCATCTTTGTTTCTTATTTCTAAGAAACTTCTTGAACTTCTTTGTGATGAGAGCCATGTCTTCATTCTTATCACCGGAGGACTCTTCTTCAGATTCTTCATCATGAGTTGAAGACTTGAAGGCTATACCTTTCTTCTTTTTGTTGTCTTCCTATCATCCATCTTGATGTTCATCTCATGGGTCATGAGAGAACTAAGAAATTCTTTTAAGCTGAGCCTGTTTAGCTCCTTGGCTTTTTGTATAGCCGTGACCTTTACTTCCCAACTCTTAAGCATGCACCTAAGAATTTTTCTTACCATCTCTGCATTAGAATAAATCTTGCCAAGAGATTTCAATCCATTTATAATATCAGTGAAGCGAGTAAACATATCAGATATAGTTTTATCATGCTTCATTTTAAATAATTCATAGTCATACACAAGTAGACTGATTTTTGACTCTTTCACTTGATTTGTACCCTCATGGATAATTTCGAGTCTATCCCAAATTTTTTTAGCGGTGTCACAAGTCGAGATCCTATTGAACTCATTTGGGTCAAGTGAGCAGTAAAAGAGATTCATAACTTTAGCATTTTTTGTACCTCCCTAATGTCAGTTTCAGTCCATTCTTTTTCTGGTTTATAGACAATTTCTTTTTCAACAATTTTAGTAGGTTTTTTGGGTCTATTTATGATAACCCGCCAGAAGTCATAGTCTACGGCTTGAATATATATTCTCATTCTTACTTTTCAATAGTTATAGTTTGTTTCATTGAACAAAGGGGGTCTGTTGATCAATTGACCTTCAGATTGGACAGGTCTAATACTAGTGGTTGTCATATAAAACTCTTACACTGTTAAGTCAAAAGTAAGAGCCCAAGTTCTGATACCAATTGTTAGATCTAGGCAACCCAAGAGGGGGTGGTGAATTGGGTCTTAAAAAAATAGCAATTTAAAAAAAAATTTTAAAAATCTTTTAATATTGCAACAAGGCAAGATATGAAAATATTTACGCAATGTAAATATTAAAAGATGAGAGATAGAGAAATAGAACCAGACACTAGGGATTTATAGTGGTTCGGCTTTATCCTAGCTTACATTCACTCATCAAGATCTCTCTTGAGTATTTTCACTATGTAGAATACTTCACGGACGTATTCCAAGCATTTACAAGTTTCAAGTCTTCTCTTGAGCTATCTGAAAGTTTACGGACACATTTATAAGCCTATTTCAGCTTCAAGAAGATCCTATGAAAATAAGTCTCTGTTTTGTTTTAATAGCTATTGAACTCTTCTTTGATGAATTTCACTCACTCACTCAAAGGCTAAAGGGTGACTCACAATTGATTACAATAAATGAGATGTAATAAATGAAGAACACTCACTCTCTTTACAGAAATAATTTATAATAAATGAAAGGGTAAAGAGAGATGAAAAACAAGAACTAGAGTTGCAGCAATAAATGTGAGTTTGATGATTTCTAAGATTGATTTGAGCAATGGAACAGTAAATGCAAGTCTTCAACCTTCTTAAATGTTGAGAAGTAACTCCTTATATAAGTTTTTGTGAGTTCTAGACCGTTGCAGGTAGGTGGGAGCAATAAATGCCAAAAATTCAACCGTTGAGATCTGCCGTATTTTGAATTTATGTCTTTAGGGTCGACACAAATAGCTTTGGTGTCGACACAAAGTATCTAGGGCAGGGTTCTTCAAGTGGTTGGGTCGACACAAATATTCTGAGGGGTCGACACAATTTCTGCACTTTACCTTCTAGCGTTCAGGAGTCGACACATTTGAATCTGGTGTCGACTCGTTTGAAATTTCAGCATCCAGAGGAATAACTTTGTGTCGACTCAACTTGCATTTGGTGTCGACACAAAATTTTTGCAGGATGTCTTGGTACTTTTATGTCGACACAAATAGCTATGGGGTCGACACAAAAATTCTACAGTCAGTTTCGGTTGTTTTGTGTCGACAAATTTGCTCTTGGGGTCGACACCACAATTCTGCAGGCAGGCTCGGGACTTTTGGATCGACACAACTTGTCTTGGGGTCGACACCAAAAATTTGTAGGAGGTCTCGGTTATTTTGTGTCGATACAATTTTAATTTGTGTCGACTCAAATGAGTCCTGGGCACTTCGGTACTTTTGTGTTGACACAAAACTAGTTTATGTCGACACTAACGTTTTGATACCTGAAGATTAACTTGAAAAATAGTTAGGGTGTCAAACCATTTGATCAATGGGTATTGACACACTTGATATTGTTTCAAGTGTACTTTGCCTTAAAAAGTGTTTGACTTAATTTTTAATTAAGATCAATACAAAATATTCTAATTAAAGAATGCTTAGGTGTTTGAAACTTTTTGAGATAAAAGTCATTTTTTTTGCTAAGGTGTCAATTTTGATTGTTCAAAACGTGTTAACACTTTTATTTTGAAAATATAAAATATTATCAATTTAAAATCAATTATCTTTATAAAATGAATTATGAAAATCATCAAAATCATAATAAAAAGCCCTTAGGCTAACAACGGCAAGCATCAATTGTGACAGCATGTTATGTTGTCCACAATAGGATCCGCATGCAAAGAGAAGTTGATGTAATGTTCCAAACGTACAAGGCGGAGGATTATGTTGTGCCTAATGAAGGAGGAGAACCATCTCAACAATAAGAAGTTGATTTATCCCAACCTCCACTATATCAAATGACATAAAAACGAGACACTATTGCCAATGCGATGTGAAAAACTTATGTTCAATAATTTGATTTAGGTATTTCAAACTACATAAATGGCTTACTTGTATTATTAAAATTCAGAAAAAGTTGCACAATGGACTACCATGTTTTTAGCTAATGTCATTTTTTTCACATCATTGAAGCTTGTTACAATTTAGTATAGAATTATGCTTACACTTGAATAATAAAATGTTTGTATTAATATTGTGATTATATTGTTCGTAGCAGGTGCTTTCATACAATGTCTGATTTTGATCCGCCGGTGTGTCCTTGTGGAGGTGGTCACATGCAAACATTTAAGACAAGAAGCAAAGTTAACAACGGCAGGTGGTTTTTCTGGTGCCTCCATGGAGAAAATCATAGAGGCTCATTTTATTGGGTTGATGAGTACCACCCAATTCAAAGTCATAATAATGTGGAAGAATTGCCAAGAAACGATGGGGTCTGTCTTCGAAGCAATCATGTAGGAATAATTTGTGCTTGTTATAGATGTAATATCATACTTTGTTGTATTATTATAATGCTTTCTTTGGTATTGGTTTTCAAGATGTATTAGGTTGCACTCGTTGAAGTTTCTGTAGACACTGTTGTTTTGTGTTTCTAAGTTGTGATACTTGTAATTTGAACTTTTGGTGCACTGTTTGTATTAGGTTTTGATTTGAACAATAATTTTTTTGATATTTTGGGTATGTTTATAAGATGTTTGAACTGGTATATGGTGTATTGTTGTAAACCTTGCGGTTGTAACATGTATGGGATTGTAACAGGTCTTGCTGAGAAGATGGCTACCAATCTCTTTTTTATTGCTATCGTATTTTTGCTTTTTTATACTAGGGTTTGAGTGCTCTTTTTTATTGCTAACAGATTGCTTTATATATAACAAGCTTTAGTCTTTTTTTATTAAGCTGGCTATTAACTGGTCTTTTGCCTTTTTTTTATTGCTCAAGGGCTTGAATATGATGTTTTTTTTAGAGCTAACAATGCTTTCTTTAATAAGGTTTTACTTTTTTATTATTTTATTTTTTTGTCCATTTTTTTCGAAAATTGTGATACCAAACAGATTTTCAATTTTGTGATTTTTCAAAAACTATTAACTATTGTAATTACCAAACGAACTTTCTATTTCTATAATTTTTAAAAAACACTTTTACAACACAATTTTCGAAAAATGCAACCAAATGGCGCCGGTATGTTCGTCTTTTTTCATCTTATCAGAGTTTGTAATTTTTATTTTTCTGTTACATTATTTTTTATCTTTTCATGACTAGTGTCATTTAATTTTTTAAGAAAAAATTATATTAATTCTTTTCCTATTTCGAAAACTAATAATAAGAAAAAACTTAACATATTACAATATTTCAACCCCTTAAACTGCATTGAAATGAATCTTTATGTTGTACTGAATTAGTTTTTCGTAATCACCTCTCTTGTTCTTTGCCTTCGAGTATCGGCAACTTCACCGGCGTCTCACACCTATTTATTTCACTTTGATAATTCAAATTATTTATTTTATTAATTTTAGTATATAGATCTTTCGTATAAAAAATTTATTTGATGGTTAAGTGCATGAAGAAATCACATTTATCTTTAAAAACACCAACGATTTTTTTATCCACCTACCGTTCCTTTTTTAAAGATTAATTAGATTTGTTTATATACTTAAGATTATTCAATTAATTTAATTTTTTAAAACGGACGTTTTAGATTGTCAAAGTGATTGTTTGTCAAAACCAAAGGGACCAACTTCTGATCTTTTAGCTTAAAAAAATAATGTATTTGTTGCTACTTCTATGAAGCTGCTTTTTTAGCTTCAAGGGGCTCAATTTAAGCACCAGGTTTGAAATACCCTGGGTGCTTTTGAGCTTCGACTAAAAATGGAAGTGAAGGAAGGTTGAAACGTCTAAAATGTCCCTTAGGTTACCATTTAATTACTACATTGCCATTATACATATCTCACTCTTAGAAATGCCATGCCTCGCCTCGCCTCTCCTCTCCTCTCTTGTTCAGGAAAACACGCACTTCTTGAAATCTCTGTTCTTGCTTTTCGGCGATGGGTGACAAGCGTCAACAACATTCGACACAATAAACAACCGATCTCTTGTTGTTTCAATAATACTACGTACACAAACAACTAACCACAAAAATTAAATTCTAACCATTCATTTGCAGTGAATTTATAATACTTATCAATTTCAATATAAATAGATAGCCATGATTAACTTTATGTGATTTCTGTGGTTGATTATCTGTGTATAAAATATTTTTTCTTGTTGCTTTTCCATGTACGGGTTTTCAAAAATTTATGTGAGATTTATGTTAATTTATGTTATTTTTGTGTTTCCAAAATAAGAGGTTTTTCTTACCTTTGAAGCTGCACAATTTGCGCCGGGGTAATAACTTAGGAACAGTGGTTTTGATTTGGGCATGGAGCACAAAACTTTTCTAAAACTAAAAGTTATAACAATGTATTATTGGCGCATTTTTAATATTAATTTTTTTTTGTAATAGTAGATGAATAATGGTAGTAATGGAGAGATCTTTCATATACCCATTAGTGGAATTGTAATCACATTTTTAATTAATACAAAATTTCTTCCATATTTTCACTAGTGGGTTACTAGCACATTAATTATATCTTAATTATAAGAAAATTCTATATTTTTCCACTATTAATTTCATTATAATGCCACTATTGTTTATCATTATTTTCGGTAACCTATTCTTTTATATAAATAGAGAGTTTTCCAGCAGTACGAATTCAATTATTGATCCATCTCCTACACATTACAGAAATTTTGGACTAATTAATATTTTGGAATTGCTCTATACTTCAGTAATTAATTATTGCTCTTTTGATCATAGGATCCTGTTTCATTTGCATTTTTTTTTTTTATCATAGGTTCATGGGTTTGGATCGAAATCTACAAAACTTTTACAATAATACTTTTGGTGTGGAGAAATGAGAATCTTTAGAAAATGAGGGGGAAAAAAAAAAAACAAAGTAATAGTGTAACACTAACATAATGTTTATGTTTTTCTCCTTATGGTTATAGAATTTAATGGAGCGTGCATTATTTTGTTTATTTCAGACTGTTTGTGCATATATCCACTTCATTATTTGAATATTTTTTCATCATTTGACTAAAAAAAGTTATTTCTTTCAAATCATCCCAATGAAATGAACCAAAAATATAAAATAATTGATCAAAAAATGAAATTTTTTACTAAAGACAAAAATAAGCAATATAAGATTAACCTTTGACTTATTTTGGCATATTTTGTCTTTTTTGAACTTTTGTTATATTTTGATCAAAATAATTTACTTTTTTGATCATCTCAATGAGAGAAATTGAAAAATACAAATTTTAATTAAACGATAAAAAAAATTCACTACATACGAAAACAAACAAAATAAAATAAGTAAATAAACAATTATCTCAAAAAGGTTCATATAAAATGTGCGGTAGTGTAAGTAAGGGGCTCATATGAAGGGTGTGGTTAAGATTCTTAGATGTTAATATTTAAACATTTTTTTGGGAAACTAATACTTAAACATTATTGATGCTGTTAACATTTGTTTTAAAAAAAAATTAACTTGGAATCATATTATTTTTAGACAATGCTTTTAAACATGGGTCATCCAGTAGTATATAATAAAAATAGCTCCTCAGTGTGATGTTCTCTATACATTAAGAAATCCAATCTCCAATCTTCAATCTTTACATTGAATGATACTAACCTTCAAGCAGTATAACATTTTTTTGGCTCTTTTTTTGACAATTTTTTTATTTTTGAAAATGAACTTAGTTAGATGCCACTATGAAAATATTATGTGATGTTGTAACTCTAAAATTAAATTAACTTATTAGATGTTATAAATTACTTTATTTTTAAATACAAGTTTTGAAATGAGTCAGGGTTAGGTTATTTGAGATAGAAGATGGGGATAAGATTTCTATAGATGGGTTGTTTAGTTGTGAAATTCTATAAGCATGGACAGCCAAGTTGATGAAGGTAGCTAGGGTTAAATCTCTCTGCTTCTTTCCACGCACAGAGATACAATTTCTCATGTTCTGTCCCATTTTCCCTTCTTTTCATCTTGTTTTGTATGAATTTTTTTCTCTCTCGATAACAAATAAGGTAAGAACGATATTTATTTTTCCTACCCCATTTTCTCCTGCTCTGTTCCTAATTAGATAAAATAAATATAAATAAATATATAAAATATTTTTTTATAAATATAATAAGTTTAAAATATTAAAATATTATATTCACCACTACTTTTTCATCTTTATTTCTTATATTTTATATTTTTAGTTATATTAATTCATTAATTTTTATTATTTATTTATTATTACTATAACTCTTACTAATATCACTTTTTTAAATTTTAAAAACTATCATTTTTTTTTTGTCACTTCTCCAATATTTTTCTCTAGTTCCGTCCTAATTAAATAGGAGACAAAAATAAAGAAACGCATCCCCGGCCCGACCCCGACCCCGACCCCGACCCCGCCCTATTACCCTTCCTACCCACACCCCCGTGAGTTCGAACTTATTTGCAGCAACAAACTCGTAAACAAAAGCCCACCCTTGCAGTGAGCTCCACAAGCATAGGAGGCACTTCTGATCACGCCTAAGAACAGATAGCTACACTAGTTCCCCCAAGCTACGCCCCTCTTGCCCAACAACAACAAAAAAAATGCATCCCCGTGGTTAAAAGTGTGAGCAGATTAGGTTGGGAAGGGTGGTTGAAAATTTTTTGGTCTAACCCATTTTTTTTTAGTGGATAGTTATTTTTTCAATTCATCACCAAATCACTAACCATCAGAACCATCAGAACCAACAGATTGAATAATATTTTTTAATAATTTCAACCCACAATTTAATCAGTTTGACAGGTTAAAAAGTTATAAAATATTAATATTGTGTTCTTAATTTTTTTTTTAAAAATAAAACTCATTGTAATTTTTTTAAAATTGTATTTATTACGTCAAATAATTGATTAACTAAAAATAATAATAGTGATTCAATAATAATAATAACATAATTAAATATTTTTAATAATAATATTTACATTACATGCTTATTAAAAAAAATACTCACAACATATAAAATACTAATTAAAGTAATAAATATTTTAATTTATTTCTTATTAATTATAATAAATTTATATATACATATATTTATAAGGTTAATATTCATCGTATATAAAAATATGATAATTAATATTTAATACATAATTAGGTGGGTTAGATTGATGGTGAGTTCGCAACTAACCCATTCTCTTTATTTTTTATTTATTTAATCCATTCAATCCAATCTACTCACTTACACAACCAGCACAAATTAAATTGAGTTGGATTGACAAGTTAGAGCGGAATAACTAGTTGTTTGCACATTTCTACTCGTGGCATAGTGATCACCCTATTTAAATGCAGCAACAAAATTTAACACTACTAAATATCACATTTTCATGAGAAATTCATTACACTATAATATTTTTTTCTATAACTACCATTATATAGAAATGATGATAATAAATTTGTATCAATGATGATATGATATTGTTATATTTTATTTTTTTTTATAAATTGAAAAGAATAAAATACTAGTAAACAAATAATTTTGTTAACAGAGTATTTTAATCACAAGGGAGCAAATATTTTAATCATAAGACAAGAAAAGACGGTCGAGAAGGAAAAATGCTATGGGTAGGTCCCATAATTGTGCAAAACTCACTACATGTGAGAAAAATGTATCTAAATCTGTGTTCGATAGATGTGTATTTAATGTATGTAGCAAAACTCTAGAAGAAAGTAAGGTTTGAGGCCCAATAAATGAGAGAAAAGTTGTTGAATTTGTCCATATCAAGCATAAAACAAAGCAGTAGAAGCAAGGCCCTCCGAAAAAATAGAGGGAAAAAAAGAAAAAGAAAACCGTTTCCCAAAATTCGGCTATTCGTTGAAAAAAAGGAAAAAAAAAGGAAGCACAAATAAAAGCCAAGAAGTCGAGCCAAACAAGCGCACGATACATAAAATAACTTTTTTTAGTTGGTGCATTTTTTGCATTTTTTTGACGTTCTTCTGCTATGTTCATTTAAAGCTAAATAATACCAGAAATACCCCGTTTGATCGCCGTAGATTGCAACTGGATGTCCGTCGCCCCTTGGATACAAATGGTCCAACTTTCCTACACATTTTTCCAAATTTTGTCAAAAAAAAAAAACTAATATTAAACAGCCAACATAAATTTTACTTATATACTTATATCTACACAAACATATACAGATATATGTATGTATTTATTTTAAAAAAAAACCCAACAACTTTGGAGTCCATAAAATATTTCCAAAATTTTACCCAAAATTTAAAATAAATTAATTAAATTCACTCGAGCATGATCCATTCATTTTGAATTCTAGATAAATTTTTGAGATTGGTTTCGAGTGTCGAGTTTTTCTATTTAGAAAATAGAATAGAGGGAGGGGAGGAAGAGAAGTGATCCAAATCAAATTGCCTCTTGGCATGAACAAGGTTCGATCATAAGAATAAACACAGGTATAAGTGCTTAATAATAATAATAATAATAATATTAATAAAACAAATAACTCCCTCCACATTGAGGGTGATTGGTGTAATTATGAATTTGCAAAATTATAGCTAAAAAAATATAATTATAACTCTAAACAAAAATTATAGTATTTGTCAAAATTATAAATTTATAACTTCAATTAATAAAATTTGTATTTATTAATTTAAAATTAGAATCTATAAACAATAAAACTATAACTAAACTTGTTCAAATATTCTTAACGTTTAGCCAAACTATAACCTAAAAACTAAAACATGAGCAAACACAAACACCTTCATCAGCTTGGATTTTTTTTATTTAATAAAATTATTATTATTAAATTAGAAGAGAAGTAAATAATGTTCCATTTGGGTATGTAAGTTGTTTTCCATCCTCTGTTTCCGGTTATTTTGCTTGGAAATAAAATTTTTCCTTCCATTGAATATTTTTGTAGGCATGGATGGACCTATAGGGCCGATAAAGACAGCTGCCTTCCCAAAATTTTTAAAAAACTCTCTATTATAAATGATATTAGTTCAAAATATTTTAAAATTATATAAATTTGCTCTACTAAAATTTATTTAAAAACTTAATATATACATTTTTAAAAACTTATTCGAAGTCCCTCTTGAATTAGACTCTTGAATTAAAATTTTACGTTCGTCCATATTTGTACGCTTATGCAGGATGTTAAACGGCCTTAATTGCTAACATTTCCTAAATTCAACAAATTTAAACACTTCAATTCCTTTATAAGCAATGGATACTTTAATTTGTAGAGCGACACCCAATGAACCTTCATTTAAAATAAGTGTACCAGAATTGTTTTTATAGTTGCGGTTCTAATAACACCACCCAACCCAATAACCTGACAACTGACCCGGCTTGTAAGACTTGAGTTACTCGGGTTTAGCAACAATTCGATTTGATCCGACCCCAAATCCGTTTGATTTCCAGGTTGGTGGGTTACCCAAATCAACATGAGAACTAACCCCTTTTTTTTTAATTCTCAATTTTACAAATATGCAACTCTCGTGTAGGAAAATTTATTAAAAAAAGAAATAAAAATAAATGATGCATAGTACAGTACTAAGCCATCTTTCACTTACCCAACAAAACCTAGACCAATATTATCTCACCCAAAATATTTTTTCGCTACATCAATGAATGAATGAATGAATGAAAACAGCGCATAAAAATTGCATGCTCCGAAACTAAAAGAAGATAAAAATAAAAATAAAAATCCTTCCAATTAAATAAGGTTACATCATAAAATTTGGTCCTTGGGTTGGGTCTATCCGAACGGTCCAACCCAGATAGATGTACTTGGGTCGGGTTGATTACTTTTTAATAACTTTAAACTCCTCAAAGCCTTTTAAATATGTTACAAAAACCTTCCACACCGGAGAGACTTGGGTAATTATTACTTTCCACTTGATTTTTTTTTTTAAATAGAAGAAATAATAAAATAATATGCCGACTGCACATAAACCACCATACGAAGTACGAAATAATGCAACCCAAAAAAAAGTCAGTACCATCGCAACTTCCACCACTACCAAAACTAGTCCAAACCATAATCACTTACATGTTTATATGGATAAAAGATTAAAACGTTGAATACAAGATTTGGCAACCCAAAAATTATTTAGTATGGCACAGCTTAGATGGTACTCTCAATAAATCGGTGCACACCCTATTTCCCACCTACATTTTTTCAATCGGAATTTTTTTTGTTACATTATTAGTTATGAACTACATAAGAAATGTTGTTTTAGAACTACCGAATAATTATTTGATGTAACCGCCCCGCCCCGCCCTGCCATGACCAATATTAAAAAGAACAAAGAAAAAGAAGAAGAAAAAAGCTAGACATTTGTAAACAGTAATTATCTCAAGAATTTTTAATTAAGGAACCATCTATTAATGTGGCAAATTTGTTGATCTTTTCATAAAGGAATTGACAGTTTAGTAGACCAAACATCACTGAACATTTAGTTCAAACGTTCTCAAAATCCAGTTTCCTCGAAGGTATTGTTGTATGAGATACAAATTCACTACGAGTTTCACAAAAATAAAATGACTTCGGCTTAATATGAATTAAATTGAAATCTTCAAACTTCAAGAGTAAAACCAAGGGAGAGATTGTTTTATCAATTTGGAACCAAAAACTATTGAACGCGTTTGAGGATTGAATCCACAGCCTACATTTCGATCGTCGAACTATACAGAATTTATCTTGCTACATACGGAATTATCATTTCTACTTTGTCCCTTCATTTTGTAAATTTTGTCTACTAAAACAAGCAATAGGGTTGTTTTCGATTGCGCGGGCAGTACTAAACAGCCATGGCAGTGTTCGAATTGGAGCAAAATATTGTCAACATACATCATTCCAGTCTGTGGAACGTGCACTCGAACATATCATGGCACGAACTCTAAGACGCTGCTCAATAGACGTAAGTTTAACACAATTTTCGTTTATTAACCGAGATTTGCTTAACTTACGGATTATGATAAATTACGCCATAAACTTATTAGGGAGAATCTATTAGCGTCCTATACAATTAGAACTATTGCCGTCATACAGTCCTCCCTCGAATTCTTGTCCGATTTATCCTTTTTCTTAATAAGTAAAATCCTGTTCCAATATATCTTATTAGATGTCAAATCATGTCTTTGGTTTTACCTCTAATCACAAGAAATAAATTGAAGAAAAGTGAAGATGTCAAAAGCCAAATTGGTATATTTCAAAATGACAAGTGAACCAGGCTTTTTAGATTCTCTATAGAAACTGGTTCATTGAAAATCACCTGTTTGCTATCTACAAATTCTGTGCAATTCCCCATCAAGAATTCTCTCTCAAGAACAGACTATGCGCAAATCTATAAGTAAGATCACGAGGGTAGAACTAAGAAAGAAAAACCGAGGTTGAACATTTCATATTATGAATCTATGATCGATCCAGATAGCATGTTTAGAAAAGTTCCAAAAATACAAAATATTTGAATTAATACATTGCTTCCAATAATAAAATGACTTGGATATTAGTTAATTGCATGTAAACAGTTTTCCTTTTACTTGGGATCTTTCATTATGCAATTATAATGATGATACGAATATGAAGGATTACTACTACCTAACCAATAGCATCAATTACCTATGTTGTTGTGCGCATTACAAGAAACTGAGGAAAGGAGTAATTAGACCTAATTGTTGGTTCCAGCATTTTCTTAAAACTTCCGTGGAAATGTAGGTTTAACTCGTTTCCTATTTAGGTAATAATTCAGTTCAGACGATATTAATGAATACTAGGTTTAGGTTGTGTCGAAAGGAAATCCCTTGGGTGAATGTTACATATTAAACGCATAATCCAGATGGCATATATTGGGAATTCGGACATCCAGAAGTATTTGGTTTGATATGCCCGCTTCCAATACAAAAATCAATGATTGTACTTGTGCTCATTCGCCATTCATGTAAAGCATTTTCCTTAGATGTGGGGATTTTTCATTATTTGAGGACAATTTTGAAGAATTGTTACTACTTAGAAGGATAGTATCAACACCTGTGTTATAGCGCAAATCGAAAGAAACCCAACGCAGGGAGAAACTATACTATACTCTAGTCGCTGCCATTACTACAAAAATTCTTGTTGAAGATTTAACTTGACTGACATTTTGATCTTGATAATTCAGCTCCGATGTTAATAATATGAGGTTTAAGCCAAGTTTAAGAGCTCTACCATTATTATACCTAATTCCAGTTGTAATTATCTGAGGGTAGAAGTTGAGCCCTCACCGTTCGTGTGCATGATATGAAAAACTTTTGTTTTTAGATCTTGTAATAGTTATGGCCAAACAATGAATTAGAAGGGGGAAAAAATTGTGTTTGGGGGCAGAGGGAAGGGGTTAAATGGAGTGAAAAGTAGTAGTAGGATTGGAAAGTCGAGAAAATAAGAATAACGAGAAGGGAATAAAATGTCGTTATGTAATTATTGTGTGAATTAAATGTCATTAAGTTTTGAAAATTTAAAATCTACAAAGGCAGGGGCATTTAGGTCAAAGTTCCAAGACACAAAGTGGGGGTGTTTCCTTTTAATAATATATGGTATAGATAGATATGAAGTCGCACAATCCCAAGTCTGAACATAAACTTCTTTTGGAAAGTTTATTAAAAAAATAAAAACTAAAAACAACCATATAAAAAGGAATACAATTCACAGTTACATCTTGAAAATGCTGAGAAGGATGACCAAAAAGTCAGATGCCAGGTAAGTGAATAGATGACCAAATGAAGACGCTTCATAGTTCATGAAGATGAGAGCTACGGACTATTATGTAAAATGAAATACTAATCTAAATAATTGGAACAAAAGCGTATCAGTAGAAAAAGGCAAATAAGCAAAGGCAAATAAGCAAACACGAGGATTGTAATCTCACTATAGCATGCTAGTAGAGATAAAAGACATTCTAAGAACAAGATATAAGATACGAATATAAAAAGCATTTGACAGAAACGGACATTCTTTCAGACCAAAAGAATTAACAAAGACATTGCCAATTTAATCAACTAAAGTAAGAAGCTATAAGGAAAAGATTTTAGATATGCTAAAAAATATATATATAAATTGGATATAACATTAAGAGAAGACCAAGCAGCATTGACAACAGAGACGGTCAGGCTTCAACAACATATAAGCACAAATACTAATAGTGTAATGAAATGGGAGCAAATTTAACCAAGAAAAAAGTTCCAAAACAGAGCCAAACTGATGAACTCCCCCCACTTCTATCTAACCTCCATTTTCCCCAAGGTAAGCCTTCTATATGAAGTCTAGGAAAAAACATGCTAGAAAATTTGAAAGATCTCTAAAATTCCAGTAGAAAGCATTGTCAGCTTAACTCAGCAGTAAATACTCAAAGACAACTGCATCTTAGCACATTTGCAACTGCAATTCAACCAATAAGTTCACCTCAAACTCAATCATATGTTGATACTGTGAAATCCTCAACTCAGATGTTAAAACAATTAAAGCCCATGGGTATCAACATCTAATTGGCAATGGAAGGCATCTTAACCTCTTTAAAACTACCATCTCTGCTGCAATCCAGCCATATAACACTGCTTCCAGCCCGCAATGTAAACCAGTCACTTTGGAACAATTTCTAAGGTTTCAAAGATGTGATATGCCAATTACCACAAACCAGAGAGGCCCTCCAAAACCACTAACCATATCATCACTATTAGACAAGTAAGTTTACACCCACTCCCATGCCACACCATTACCCACAGCTTTTCTCTCCACATTGGCCTGATAAGTGATATTATCAGCATCCTAACGCATAGAAGTTAAAATAAATCCCATCCATCCTGCATATCCTCCCATACAAATATTGTCAGACCACGTCTTTAGAGAAACATGCAACCAATGACTGCAGCTTTCCACATGCACAATACCAGAGCCTAATACAAAGGGTAAAAGAATTTCATCCAAAAGAGACGTCAAGCAGGAACTATTTGCCCATGTTGGCATGTTAACTGATAACAACCATCCTTGACAGGTCAACAGGCGGCGGTTAACTTATTCCCGAAACAACAAGCTCTGCCTCCAACAGCTGACCCACGATGTGTTCTCTTTTGCTTTAAAGCAGTGTATGGCCAACGGGAAAACCTAGCCAAGTCAGAGATTATTCTGGTTGATAAAGTGCCGACTGCAGGGTCTATAGCTGCTGTTCTCCAGTGCCAGCTTGGGACCCTTCTGATTACTTATCTAGATCTTCCTTCGTGGGCAACCTTTATGGCAAAAGCTGAAAGATTTCGAGAATGATTGGCTGGATATAAGCGCTACTAACTTCCTAAGGAGGCAGGCTAATGGAGTACATTTGTCTAGGCTTCAGACTTATTTACATCAGGGTATATTATTTCTCTGGTCAGTGGCAAAGCAGCTAGAGAAACTACAGAGCAATTCTTATGAGGTGGTCTTGGAGATGGCTTCGAATACCATTTGGTTGGGTGGAGTACCACATGCTGTCCAGTGCAGGAAGGAGGCCTTGGTAATATGAAACTAGTTACTTTTAATAGATTCCTATTGAAGAAGTGGCTATGGAGATAATGGCTGCGAGATGGGTAATTTCTATAGGAAGGTGATCCAATGTAAGTATCCCTTGAGGGGAAATTGGGGGTACTCCTTGAGTGTTGTTCTCATATGGTAAGAGATTTATTTATTTATTTTTTTTTACCTTATTTTTTATAAGTCATAGGTTAGAGATTTATAGAAAGTACTACCAATTTATGGAATGAGTTCTCTAAGCACATTTTATTTGATGCTAGCATGGGAGAATGTATCAGCTTTTCGCTTGATGTGTGGTGTGGTATTGATGCCTTTTGTAGGATGTTCCTTTCCGTTTGCTCTCTGGCTATGAATAAAAATGCTTTAGTTGCAAACTCTGATTGCAGCTTTTGTGGGTGTTGTTTCTAGGATAATAGATTGAGATGGATTTTCAGGATTGGGAGTTAGACCAGCTTCTAAATCTCCTAGGGGTTTTGTACTAGCACAAGAGGACTAGAGGAGTGGGAGCATAAGTGGATGCTATCAAATGGGGTAGTGACCAAAGTAGGACGTGTACTATTAAATCCTTATACAAGTGCTGGGTAGTAAGCAGTCTTCTTTCCCGTGAATAAGTGTTTGGAAGGAGAGAATTCCAATGATGGTGACATTCTTCACTTGGTCAGTTGCGCATGACAATATTTTCACTATTGATAATTTATTCACAAGGAGTCGGTGTTAACTAACTGGTGGTGTATAAGGACATGAAGTCAGTTTCTCATCTCCTTCATTGCGAGTTTGCTCGAGAATTGTGGGGTTTTCTGATGGTTCTTTTTGGTGTTGATTGAATATTTGACGAGTTGGTTAATGTCTTGTCGGGCTATAAGGAGGGATGGGTGCCGAGGCATAGGAGAAAGGCAAGGCTTCTAGCCCCTTTGAGTTTGTTGTAGCTGATTTGGTTGGAACATAATACTTTGTGTTTGTTATGGCTGATTTGGTTTGAATGTAATAGAAGATCTTTTTATGGAGAGGAGGTGCCTTTGTATGGTTTGAAGGGTGTCCTATTGATAAATTTGTATAGTTGACTGCTTGAGAAACAGACATGAATGATAGTATTGATTTTATAGGATCTTTAGCTTTGTAGTAGATTTTTGTGGTAGATGCTTTTTGTGGGCAGCTCACTGTTATGGAATTTCTTTTTGTCATAATCCCATTTTGGAAGGGATTTTCCCTGGGTGACATTCACTTAATGGCCCTTTATAGAATTTCTTTACTTATCAAAATACATACATGCATACATACATATATATATATATATATATATATATATTTAAAATGTTGTGACGTGGGATAAATTTGAGAAGTATTCAAGAAGTTAATCATAATTACTGGGGGCTTATTCTGGATTGCTGATATATACAATATAAATGTACATACCAAAAGAAAAAGGCATCCCAAGAAGTTTGAAGACCAACAAACATGTAGAAGTAGTTCACTAACTTTCAAGGGGTGCAAACGAACCGAAATATTCATGAACAACTCGAGCTCGGCTCGGATAAAGCTCGTTTGTGTTCAATTCATTTAATAAATGCACTGTTCATGAACATAAAATTAAGCTCATTTATTAAATGAGTTCAGCTCGTATAGACTTTGACTCGGCTCGTGAAACTCACTTAAGTGTGTATATAAATACACTTATAAAATTTGAATCCTTAATTTTATGACAAGGAACTTAATTTTTCTTGAAAAAAAAAAGTCAAATATAAGCTTGAGCTCAACTCGTTTAAAAATTGACATGTTCGAGCTCGAGCTTGGCTCAAATTACCTAAATGAGCTGAGCTCAAAAAATTATCGGATGTTATTTAAGTTCGAGCCAAGTTTGCACAGCATCAAACAAATTCAAATTTGTGAAAGATCGGCGTGAATAGGCTCGACTCAATTCATTTACACCCCTTTTCATCCATCACATACTAAGAATCACAAATTCTTTTAAGAAGGTGGCTCGTAAGCGTTGGACATTTGCTACACTCGTTGAACACTCCACGATACATGAATGCGTTCCTGTTTCTTTTTTTATTCTTTTAGAACCAGACATGCCTTGAACTCTTGGAGAACACACGTGTCCATTACATAAACATGTAAAACATATAACAAGTTTGGAAAAAAAAAGAAGGTAAAATACATTAACCTGCCTTGAAGTATTTATAATTATAGAGACTTTCCTTGTGATTTTAGAAATGACACTAACATTCCATCTGATTTAGTTGTCGGTATCAAATTTCCCATTCCGTACAAACGGCGTTAATATATCTAACAAAAATTGCTTATGTCATTCACTTATTCTTCAAATATTCCAAATATACCCTCATC
>JAOTRH010000027.1:8009081-8025135 GCA_034768845.1 Heliamphora exappendiculata
CACCTCTGTCCTCACCCCCCACCCCCCGCCCCCCCATGAAATTTCCTGGATCCCAACCTTGCTCAAAAGCTGGACATCCACAATTATGACAGTAGAGCAACCTTCTAAAAGTTAGACCATGGAACAGGCCTCTGAAAATTGAAGCTCTTGTTTCCTCTAGCAGAGGATCACTTTGCTTTACTAATCTCCTGAATCATATCATTGCACTTATGTCAACTCCCCATTTCCGCTGGACAAGATAGTGACCACAAAAATTATTTTAAAAAACCCAACCAGTGATTATTACGCTCATGAAGTGTTAATTCTAGTTTGTGGGGAGTGAACAAGCAATGCACTTCTGGAGAGGAAAATGGTATGGAAAACAAAAAGTTAAACTGAAAAACAAGGAGATACCTCCTCCCATATCTCAGAAGAATCGCCTATGCCATTTAAAAAGGGAAAAGTCCTAACTTTTCCTTACAGACAACCACATAATTTCCCAAAAGGTTTTTTGTCAATATTATACTTAAAACCAAAGAAATTACTCCACTGATATGCACATTGCAAAAATGTCAGGAAACAAGTTTTTATACCTTGGCCCGTTCAAAATGAATGGTACGCGAACTGATTTTAATCACATCCCATTTGGATGTGCTGTTGATGGGTAAAGAAAGAGAGTGATGAGAAATCAGCAAAGAAAAAAGAAGCAAAGGAAAAGAGAATGTTTATGATGATGGTAAGGGCATTTTAGTCCTTCAACTAGTGTATATTGACTGAAAAACTAAGTAGCACAGACACGGACACACAATACGACACAGCAACGTCGATATGTAAATTTTCAAAAAATGCAGGACACATCTGGAACATGTAAAAAATTTATATTTTTATATATTTACTATATATCAAATATATAAATAATTTATTCAATGGTAATTAAAAATACAAAACATAAGACTAATAACATTTAAAAGCCCTATATTTCATCCTATAAATGTTCCAAAACATTGTTATTGTGCATAACTTGTACTTCAAAAAATGCAAAACATTGTTATTATAAAGAAATTTACCACATAAAACGTGTTGGGAGAGTTAAAGAATCGTTGTTAAAGTATCCGTCGAGAGCTGAAAAAGTGTACGTCATTATAAATTTAATTTTTTAATTAAGACACGTTATACGCCCTATCCTCTACTATCCATTCTCCCCGTCCACACACCTTTTTCCTTTTGGGCAATCTTTAGAAAGTCGCTAAGGTTCGAAGTTGACAATTAGAATCTGGTCAAGGATTCCAATAAGCTGATCTTGGTTCCAAAACTGCGACATGGTGGGATGGCTCTTCATGATCAGATGGCATCATTTCTATAAAAGAGAAGGACGCACATGTCAAAACAAACTTCTGACATTCTAAGGGCTTGAGATCCTTTACCCTATCTTCTTCAACATCATCCTCGCCTTCCTTGCTAGTGCGATTGGAGTAGAAGGAAATTGCGTGAAATGCCTTCCATATGATCAGCTTCAGAAGACAACTCGAAGTCAACTTCATCGAGATCTTTTTTACTTTCTTATAGTGATGAGCGAAATAATGGAACCGATGCTCGTAAAAGAAGCCTTTATAAAGTATGTTATCGATTGCTCTTAGTCGAAGGCACGAACTTAGGAGTTTCCGAGGAGTGTCGTATCAGACATGACGCACCTCCTTCGTAGAAGTGTATGCGCTTTTTAACTGGAAAACACTCCCTCACAGCCATCTGAGAGTGAATCCTTCCCAAGCAATTATTTTACAGATACTGTCCATTCCAATTTAATCCAAAACACATGCGGATTAAGTGTTTAGTTTTGAAACACAACAGGGCTCAGTGTATTTGGGGCAAACCACAAGGGTTAAAGTGTAGTTACTTCTTAAAAACTCACTATGTAAAAAGAAACTTAATGGAGCAGCAGTAACACATTTCCAATCATGCATAAAGCATTACCAAATACTTCCACTACAATACATCCATTTCTTTTCTTTTTTCCCCTTAGAAGATGATGGGCCCAGGGCATTAATCATACATCCAGATGCTTATCAAAAAAAAATTTTTTAAATAAATCTAGTTCGCGATAGAACTGCATTTAAACCTCACCAAGGACCCAACCAAATCCCACAAGTATGTAAAATTAAACAATGAAAGAACTGCAATACCATAGAACTGCATTAATTTATCCAACTAAAAAAATGACATTATTTTCTTTCCGAGAAAGAAAAACTAAGCGTATAGAAACACTTCGCTAGATACTTCATAAAACTAAACTTTGAATAAAATGCTTTATAAAAGAAATTTACCATATGCAACCATGGTAAAATAGACATGCAACCAGTACTAAAGGAGATCAATGGCCAAATTATGGGTAAAAACTAACATTTTTGTTATTCAGATTTGTGTTTCCATAATAAAGAACTGGAAAGGGCATCATCACAAGTCAAAGTAAGTCAATTTAATGGAGTTCTTCTTGAGCAATGACCACTCGTATGGTATACAAATGAAAGAGAAGTTCAATCCCAGGCAGTCACGAAAAAGCATATTCATAAAATTAGTGCATCCAGGACTAATATTGAGCATGAATATATGGAGTGCCAAGACAAGAAAGAATAAAAATAGACACTTAAAAGAAGATGGAAGGGGAACAAATGAGAAATAATTATATATATATATATATATATATATATATATATATGGTTAAGATCGTTTGGATATGTGCAATGAAGAGCAACAACTTCAACATTAGAGAATAGTACGAGGATCAATATTGAGGAAAATGCCAAGGCAAGGGAAGACTGACATTGATGTTAAGTTGTAATGAAAACATGACCGCACAGCAAAATACAATTCACATCAAACCTTGCATATTTTGGGCTAGGCTAAACATGAGTTGAGTTTATTCACCACAAATGTGCAATTTTGCCAAAGACGAAGCCCACATCACCTTCAAAAGACAATCTACCTAATGCTATGCCCAATGATCATCAGAAATAACACAATTATCAAATAAAATGATTCTTATTTTGGAAAAATTATATAAATTGATCTTTCCCATAGTTTCATTTACAATATATCACAATAACCTGTTGAATGTAGGCTAAATCTAAGTAAAAGAACCATAACTATCATAATCTTACGATTCACAATTCGGTTCATAATTCGAATCACGATTCAAACATAAATCGATATAAATCGATACGAATCTATGAGTAGATATATTTTTTAATAAAATTATAATTAATATTTCGATTCACGAGTCAATTCACCATTAAAGATTTATGTGATTCTTCAAATTATTATATCAAACAAATTATGAAATCTCATTTACCACTTTTGTTTTATTTTGAAAATACTATAATATGACTTTGTGTTTATTGGAAACATAAGAGATAATCATGCATAATTTGTTGATAATTTGGCAATTAAAGAATATAATAAGAGTAAGACATATCCAATTTATGTCGAAAATGTCAAAATGCATCATTTAAGAATTTAAAAGATGACAATAACACTTTCAATAATTCTCTATTATTATTTTGGTGAAACAATCTTATTTTAATATGATAGGGGTTAGATTAGTTAAATTCAACGATTACACAATATTTTGTTTATACAATAAGCACACAAGGCATGTTCAAAAGCTTATCATGTTTAAACAATCCTACTTTCTTTGAGATTTTTTTGTCCATTTTATAAATTTCAAAAGAGAATATATTTTGATTTTTAAAAAAAAGAACATTTAGTGGGTTAGATTCGAGCCAAAATCTCATGATGAAGGTAAATATTTTTCTAATTAAATTAAATAATCATGTTCTTATTGTATAAATTGTGACAATTTAACTTTACTTATTTTATACATACGAATTGTTTAACATCGCATTTATAATTTATGTTGAATCTTACTATTTCCAATTCGATTCGATTCAATTCCATTCACAAGTTGACAACTATGAAAAGAACTACAAAATGCATCACGTGTGTATCAGCAAAAACACACAAACCCCCACAAGCTCTGCTAAGGAACCAATGGTAAGGGGAAAGACAGGCAGCTAAGCACACTAACCAACAAGAGTCCCTTTTGTTCATGAACCAGTAGTCCCTCCAAGTCCTATTTCTCTCTCGCCCAATGCTCCACCTAAGACATGAAGGGGCCACATTCCAAGCCATCACCAAATCCATATGTAACACCTATCCAGTGACATAAAGCTCACCAGCTGACACAACTTCCTAGAGCAATTTGCTCTCCTGACATTTCTTCCACCTTTCTCAAAACCTAAGTGCACCGCAAGCACATTTCTGGGGAAGGGAAGGCACCTACCACCTCAAAGTGACTGATACAATCACGTCACTAAAGAAAACCGAACCCTTTGAGGTGAGATGTCTTCCACCTCTCCCATCATAATCAGAGGAGAAACTTCATAGGAGAGACTCTACAAACTCTACCTCACTATCCTATACAGGCTAGTAAACCCACAGTCCTACAACCCACCTTTCAAAAAATAGAAAATAGTCTCTGCAAAAACGTCCTTGTACAAAGCACTCAAAATGTCTCCACACCAAATGTCATGCTGAATTGTAACTGTTTACCATTCCCCACCACTGAAGAAATATGTCAAAAACTCCTCTCTTCCCATAATGCCCTCAAACCTTGATCCCATCAAAACATCCAACCTCCCATAAAAAGCAACTGCCCAAGGCACTCTGCTTACTCTATCCATCAGTCTCTTTTGCAAACTATCCCCTTTCAACATATTCCACAACCATTCACCCAAAATATTCTATTACAAAGGCCAACATTCTTAACCATAAGCCCCTACGCCTCTCTAGGGAGGGCACCTCATCCCACTCCACAAACTGGAGTGATTATCAAATACCATCATACGCTAACTCAGATGAAGCCCTGCACATTCTACAGCCTTTTCGCTGATAAAGTTGGATTTTTACCAAATTTAACCCATGTAAGATAATTTTTCCTTTCTCACTTCTCATTCTTGATAAAACAATAAAACATAACAGAAAGGTTCTCAATGAAGTTCTCCCAAGTGTTTGGACCAGCAATATTCTTTCTTTAAGGTATATAATGGGAAATTGCTGCGTGACTTATATACTGTGAAATTTGATTCATACTTCCCTGGATAACATGAGATGGTGTCACTTAAATTTCTTTGCCCATAATAGGTGAACAATAGTCAGCACAATTATCAATAATTTCTAACAATCCAGAAAACCAACATTTTTCCACATTATAGAAATCAATCCTACCCCAACTATTGTACTCTTTCTAATTCAATATCCGCTAAAACATACAAATTATGTGGTTGACTATTTCAACCATTATTATGTTATCATTTATCACTATTACAGTATTACAACAGTCAACGTCCATAACAAGCTTAACCTTAATAAACAATTCAAAGTTAATTGCCAAAGAAAATTCCCACCTTCATTTGCAGCTCCCATCATGCATGCCTTAATTTTTTTAGTATTTAGAAAATCTTTCATACCATGCATGTCATGAAATTAACAAGGTAGTAGCCAAGGAACAATGTTTCCATCGAAATAACCGAAACGATTTCATTCTCCAGAAAACCAAAACAAAACATTAGTGGAATATCGAAATTCTAATGTTTTATCCGAAACACACCAAAACACAACAAAACGGATCCACACATGCCAAAACGGACTGAAACACGCCGAAACAATGAGTAGTTTTGATAATCATTATGAATATCCAATAATGTTAATTTCTATTTTGTCACTATGTATATATATATATATATATAGAGAGAGAGAGAGAGAGAGAGAGAGAGAGAGAGATGCAAACAATAAAAAAAATCTCAAACTTATTGGAGAATTTGATAAACTACGAAGAAGGAGAAGAAGATAAATAGCGAGAAGAACAAAAAACAACCATGATTAAACTACTTATTCTCTTTTTTCTTGGTCATCACAAAATACTCTTTATATAAATATTGTCACTGACATCTTTTGTTTACTTAAAATCTCTACTACTACATTTCTCACTTTCGTCTATTTGCTTCCTTTTAATTCGTACATTATTTTATGTAGCAATTATATATTTGACATTATTTTTACTTTCAAGGATGGTATAAATACTAATTCAGTTTTATCATACTTTTCTACGGCTAGTACTCTGAAATTAATATATATAAGCCCTTAAATATGCTAAATTATTTATTTACTAGCCTTATAAACGCATAAAATATACTTTAGTCTATATTTCCAGATGTTTCTTATGTTTTAAATTTTTTCTCTATTTCTATCTTGTTTTCGAAACATTTTCAAAATGTTTCATTTTAGTGCCAACCGAAACAATCTACTGAAGTGAGATTTTGATCCTTTGCTCATATCAAGATGATCACAAATGGCCCAATGTCTATTCAACATCATTATGCTCCTCCTGGTGAGCGATTCATTTCCACATGAGATGCACACATATAGATATATCAAAGCTTGCTGCTTCAAATTCCAAAATCATCCCTACAGAAATTTATTTTTTACAATTCTTTTCATGCTAAGTTCCTTAACTGTTAGGGCAAGAAAGAAAAAAATACCACTACTCCACATTTTTAGTTCCCAACACCACTTCTCCACGTTTTTAGTTTTCAACACAACTACTCCACATTTTTAGTTTTCCCTTCCATTTCATTTCCACATGAGATGCACACATATGGATATATCAAAGCTAGCTTCTTCATATTCCAAAATCATCCCTACAGAAATTTATTTTTTACAATTCTTTTCATGCTAAATTCCGTAACTGTTGGGGCAAGAAAGAAAAAAATACCACTACTCCACATTTTTAGTTCCCAACACCACTTCTCCACGTTTTTAGTTTTCAATACAACTACTCCACATTTTTAGTTTTCCCTTCCATTTCAATTCCATGTTTCTTAGTTTTCTACTCCAGTTATTAATCTCATTTTTTTTCATGTTTTTTAACTTGCACGCAAATCGAATGTTCCCAATGCTAGTACGCACACATATGGAGTATGAATTCATCTCAAGGACTCAATATATGTATTGTTTTGCCTAAGTTAACCATTTGTAAGACGAAATAGGTTTTTATCCCATTCATTTCAGTCTACTCTTGTAATAAGATTATTATACATAGCCTCGATCCATTTTATTAAACAATTCATTTTATACATAGCCTCGATTCATTACCAAAAGCTATAATAACACTATCATTTTGCTAGCCTTGTGAAACTAAAGCATGTGGAAATGGAGCTATGTTAGGTGGCGAGAAAGCAAATAAAGAGGGTGATAGGTGAGAAATATGGGGAGTAGGGAATGGTACTCTCATTCTACTTGGGACTCTCAGGAAGTGTTTGGAAAAGTAATAGGAATGTGATAGGAAGTGTGAAATACGGGCTTCCAATTGGAGATACGGATAAAGTCAAATTCTAGGCTTCTAGCAAGACATCTTGTGTAGCCATAGATATTTCAGGGAGATCTAAATTCCAACTGATCCTTTTTGCATAGTGGTGATTACTGATGACTTATTAGCGGACTATGGGACACTATACATCCTTCAATAGTGGTTTAGCACTTGTTTTTTAAAGGGCATTAATAGAGGCAGATGCTATTTTCCCATGCAAAGGAAATAAAGCAGTCAAAGGCTCTTTTCAAGGTGGATTTCTTTTTATGGATGATAGCTCGTTAATAGGTGTGCATCAATCGATTCAATTCAAGAATGAGCCAAATTAAAAATCCAATGAAGATGATGTGTTCTCAATTTTTGTACCATAAAACGAGTCGATCAAGATGTTAAACCAGCCTAACCCAATGCAACCTGAGAAAATATAAATTGGTATGTTTAACCCTGCAAGTCTACTTCTATTGTATATTGATCCATTCTATTAATTAAAAACATCTTACTATCATCATAACACCAAATGACAAATACCTAATACATAATGATTCCGTATATAGGTGTGTACAACTCATATAAATCATACTGACAATCACTGGCTTTAAGACATGTCAAAAAACTGTGTAATTTGTACAATTTTGTAAATATACAAGTTAGTTATGGGTTGTTTGGGTTACCCAATTTCCAAATACATAACCAAACAATTTGGTTGAGTTTGGAATTCTGGGATCCAAAACCGGATTGAACTTCTATTCGAATCAAACCAACCTAATCCATTAAAGCTGAGTTGGTGGGTCACACATAATACAGCTCTTTAGTGGGCCCTGGTCACGAAGCTATTTTGACCATAGTTGTCAAATTGATAAACGAATAATGTATCATTTTTCTATTTTTTTGAATCGCGTATCATATCGTATTGAGTATCATAAGATATTTAACATATTTAAAAATAGATCAAAAAATATATATTTGATATAAAACAAACATCATACAAGAGTAAAATATTAAGTAACATTGTGAAAATATGGTTCTCAAAAATAAAAATATTCGTCAATCAATACTTAATTCATTTGAAAAACAATAAGAAATATCCCAAGTAAGTACATTATTATAACCCAAATCGGATTTATCGTATATAATATGTTCTTGTATTATCCTACCATATCATTTAAGTTTAAAAATTTTAATGTACAACCTTTAAATTCTCAGCTACATTGTTTCTAAGATAAAACTACATAAATGTTAGTGGTCATAAATCAATGTTATAAAATAGCTTCTACTAGATAAGTAGATATTTATAATGGCAGACAAATATTAAATAATAAATGTTCTAAATGATCTTAACAATGTGAAATTTTTCAATAATATTTATTTTTATAAATTAAATTATTTTAAAAACTAAGTATTAATGTATTATATGTATTGAATCATGTATCGCATTATGTATCGTATGCGTATCGTAAAATACGAGTTAACATAAGATACGATATGCAATACATATCGATTTACCTTTTTAATGTATCGAATCATAACATGCATATAGTAAAATTTTGACAATAGAGATTTTGACAATTAATAATTTGAAAATTAGAGGCAAAGTGATGATACAAAGAAAGCGTAAATTTGCTTTTCCAAGAAACACTAATAGCCTAACCATTAACATCTCAAAAGTATGCTTTGAAGCATAGTAGATCCTCATTTCAAAACAATAAATATTAGCGATCCAAAGATATTCGCCAAAGTTCTTCCCATTCATTTTTTGATGATTTTTCATAAGTAAATAAATTAGATAAAATAATCTAGAACCCGCGGAGTTTTGAAGTTTTGACAACAGTCACTAGACAAAATGTAACAAAATATACCATACAAAATGCTATTAGAAATTTTGTTTTTACATAATAAATTTGAATACTGATAATAGACTATTCTTACATAATTAGTTAGATCTTTCGAAAGTTTATAGAGCTTCATTATTTGCTTGAAAGTATTTCCATATAATATTGCTTAGTGAGATTTTTTCCTATTTTTCTTGATTTTATGGGGGATTAGTACATCAATGAGGAATATTTTCCTTTCTTATGACGAGGGCGTCCAACACTTGCGCCTCTATTAATCCCTCCCGTATATGGAGTGCCCCCATCCAACACACACATGATAATTATCAGGCCAAAGCCCTGAGGGAGTGAATATGGACGCCTACAAGATTTTGGTAGGTCCACGTAAAGCCCTAAGTCGCGCCTCTTAGCAGGCTCCAACCTTAAGGGCCAAAAAAGGAGCACTCTTTTCCCTGTTTAAACTGCAGATGTATCTTTATCTACTTTTTATTTTTGGATAATATGCCTCATGTCATATTCATGACCTTATAAGTAGGTTCTGCATTTAATATGCCCATAGCAGTATGCATTTTAGGCTCAGGAGCTTATGGATGATTACCTGAAACAGAAATCTCTAATGTTATAATGCATACTTGGTGGAAGATTCAAAAAGTTGATTAAAGAGGGGAAAAACATCTTGAAACACGTGTAGGCCCAAAGATTCACTACCCTTTGTCACACCTAATAGCACAACTCATGACAGGACAAGCAAAACAGCTTGAAATTCAAAAGGTAATAGGTAAAGACACAAAAAATTCAAACAAATAGAGCGCCCATGAAAGAGTTAAAAGGGAGAAAATTTGAAAAACTTGTGTAACTATAGCTAAAACATCAATTTTTGAAAATATGAGTAGGGGCAGCTGTTCCCTAGGCCCCAAATGGCTACAACACTGTTCATAAATCTTAACGTTTAGAAATATGCACAATATAATTAATAGTTTCACCGGCATTTTATTATTGCAAATTTGACCAAGGGCGTTTGGTGTATCTGAGCAAATAACAATTGAAAGGATTAACATGCATATCAATTTATTAATCGTCCCAGGTTAATATGTTAACAAAATCATCTTCTTTTCTATGTTGAAGATTTCAACTTGCCTTCAAATTCTAGTATGTTTAATATCCAAACCTATCACATATGCATCTTACTTCACTCAGTCACACACGCGCTGCTCTTACTCTCTAGGAGTTCTCGGCGCCATAGTGGGCTTTAAGCCATTAACAAGCATAATTGATAATTGTTGGATGATCTCCTCGCCTAATATAGGCCCTTAGGGTCCTCATTGGACAGCTTTGGCATTTCTATACTCTTCATAGATATGTGTACTAAAAGATTTGTAAGTAGGATAAGGGAAAGAATGTCAAAAATCCTTTTTGCCTTTTTCTTGTGTATTTTTAGGGAGATAAACAAGAAATTTTTGAAAATGCAGAGTCCTTGTATTCAGTCAAACATAATTTTCTTGATCTTTTCTATGATTTGGCCAAAAGAGCATTATATGGTCCCTTGAAAATTGTACTGCATCTTGGACGTAGCATGGAAATGGCATACAGATTAAGTTTGGTATGATTTAGACACAATTGGATAGTAGGGTGGCCCATCTGTTACGCGAATTAGGTGATCGCCTAAGCCCTCCAAAATAATGAGGCCCCCAAATTTATAAAACTCTTTGTAATATATAATATTATATATTAATTTTAAAATAAATTGCATTAACAAAAATAAAAAATTATACCTCAAAATAAAATAAAATAGGCCCCATTTAGTCAAATTATAAAAAAAAACTTATATACTAAAGTACTTTTTAAAAATAGTATAAAACTAATTAAACCTTTTAGAATCTCAATATCTTGCCAAAAAAAAAAACTCATTCAATGAATTATGCCTCCCAAGATCAATGGGGTTGTTAGAAAGAACTATTGAAATTTCTAAAAGTGTAAATTAAAATAACTTAAATAGTGCGGTATTGAAGGTAATTATAATAACTTTTAGAAAATTTCTCCAAAAATAATCGTTTTATATTTTTTTCCCTTTCACTTAATACACTTTTTACTTTCTTTCTATAATATAGCTCTCTGCTTTGCACAATTTTTGACTCTTTGTGCGAATTGATCTAACATGCCTCCTTCAAACAATTTGCTTATTGCTGCATTTTAAATTTTTTATAAACAATTTGTTACGTCTTTCCTACAAATAATTGGCACCTTCTAGAATTAATTATTTCTTATATATTGTAGATGCTATTATTTTTTTTAATTGAGAACATGTTTAAACAATTTCATATATATAAATATATTTTTTGTTTTTTATTTAATTTTGAAAAGTTGAAAGTACGAGATGATGATAGTTGGAAAATAAATTGTCTTAATCATAAAAGTTTATTAAAACACGACACCTTTAGTGATATTAATGTTTATATTTATTTTTCATAACTAAAATTTAAAAGAAATTGTACCAACAAAAAGGAAGATTCCAATTAATATACTAAATTATATTAAAAGATTATATTTCTTTTTCAAACTTATGCATTGTTTATAGAATATTATTAACAATTATAAGAACAATAGCTTATGCAGAAAGAAATGTTTTTTAAATTAAAATTAATAAAATCTTATTTTAGATTAATCATGTCACAAGAAAAATTAATTAAACTAATATTTAACAATGTTATCAATTAAAAAGGATATGTTTAAGAAATTTGATTATGAAATAATAATTTTACATCAAAGAACCAAAATAAAAAATAAATTAAAGAACCCCATTTAATATCTCTCCTAAGGCCCCCGAAGTCAGTGGACCGCCCCTGATTGGATACCATCCATTCTTTGGTGTCATTTAATGAAAAATCCAACAATTATGTTATTCCATATGCATATAACTTAATTCCTAGCTGTTGCCTCATTTTTTCCAACTGCTAATTTTTGCACCACTGAAGGTTGAGCGACTTCAATTTGGAGAGTGTGGTAGTTCAAAACTGCTATGAAAGCATAATGCATGTGGTAAAAATGGCATTTGAGGTTCGTTTGGGGAATTATATATCAGATTATCTTTCAAATTCACCTTAAAAGACTGGGGGTTGAATCCTAATTGTGAAATCCCACATCGATTAAGAATGTGTATGTCCACTTAGTTTTATTATAGTGGATCCATTTCCACCGATTCCTTACTCACCCATTTTCATTTGAAACAAAATAGATAGCGAGCTAATGCAAAATTCCAATTCCAAATATTACTGCCGATTTATTCAGCCTGAACTTTGCCCGACCAATTTAGGACATCCATTCCGAATCTCCAGAACCATAACACAAAAAACCAAACATCTCGTATTCAGAAAGTACAGATTCACTGTTTAAGGACACGCAACAACTAATTTCATCAGTAATTACACAGATCCATTGAAAAGCAACAAATGAGCCAAAAAATTAACTAGGCTCAGTAAAATTTAAAGAGGCACGAAGAGCATAACAAACCGGTTTAGCAAACTCGATCTTCAATGAATTTCCACGAAGATACGTCCCTCGGAGAGCCTCCCGTGCCGCCTTGGCGTCCTCTACACGTTTGAAGTACACAAAAGCGTAACTCCTCGAAGCGTATGTAGTGATACTATCAACCAGGCCATGTTTTGAGAACAAATTCATTAGATCGGAATCCGTCACATCGAACGACAAGTTTCCAACCCAGAGATTGTTCGAAGGCGGCTCGCAATCGTCGGAAACCTTCCCACCGAGACCGTATTTGATCGATTTGTTCACAGACGACATGGCCTCCGATCAAATTAAAACCTATAAACAAAAGGTTAACAGTCTCAATGCTGAATCAGACCGAGATCACGAAACTTCAAGCACGATCGCTTACCCGTAACAATGAATACGATAACAAACCCTAGAAATTGAAGCCCTACAAATCTGAATAATCTGAGAACCAACCGGATAGAACACAGGGAGAGAGAGAGAGAGAGAGAGAGAGAGTGAGTAGAGGGGGCGGAAGAGAGATAGGAAACGGGAGGCGGAGATTGTGAGCAGAGAGAGAGAGAGAGAGAGAGAGAACTGGCCCAAGAGCGTTTCGATTCCCGTTCGAACCGAGGCGGAGAGGCGTACACGGCAAAATGAAATCATATTAAGGCCTCGTTCGTGCTTTAAATTAGACTTTTTTTTAAGTCGTTTTAAGTTAAATTAATAAAAAATTTATTTTGTAAAAAGTAATTTTAAGTAAAAAAATAATAAAATAAAAGGTCCAATTTAAAATGGGTTTTAAGTTAAAAGACAAAATAATTTTTAAAAATTTATTTTTTAATAAGTTTATATTCAATATAGATCTTGTCTAATTAGATTTTGACAAGTAAATTTTAAAAATATATTTATTATAAAAAATAAATATGTATAATATAAGTTATAATATTTCTAAAAAATATATAAAAAATTGTGTAAAAAACAAAAAGACTAAAAGGCTAAAAAATTTGGAATTATCAAATGAAATTTTTTAACTTTATAAGATTTAAACAAAAAAATAAAAATTCGAGCTTAAAACTAGTAACCAAATGAACGTAACTCAAAAACCAAACTTATATAGTCTCCAACATGAAATGTCTTATAATTATATGACAACAAAAAAATTCATTATAATCATTTCTTTCACAAACAATCTATATTCAATAGTGACCAAGTAGTTGCCTACCTCACGATTAGAAATTTCGACAGTATCACAACATCAATTCTCAATACACAGATATATACAAGATGGAATAAGGATGACTCTTCAAGCACAAATGGTATATGCATTACTCGTGAATTATAACTCACAATATCTTTGTAGGCAAACACGTCCCTTTTTGGGCACCTCCCCATTTAAGGGTACTTACACCTATGGGGCCAACCACACAAAGTTGGATACTTACAATAACTTGACATTTTGAAATAAAAATATACTTTTATTTCATATAAAAGTATTTCATTAGAATTATTTGTTCTTCAAGCACATGCTTTAAAAAATAGATACCACATGGACGAATATTTCATTTGAAAGTAAAAATTCATAGGCTATTATTCACCAAATTCATGCTTCAAGACATAGATGTAGAAACAATTTAAGCAAGATATCTCATGCAGTCAAGTTCACTATAATATCTAAGCACTCTCACCTGACCTATGTGAAACGCAACCCATTTCCTCATAAGCGAGGCAAAGCTCAAACCTCCAATGACAAAATTATTGGACCAATAACTCAAGATCCTTTGATATATAATATGAATCAAATAAAAAAAATCTAAACGGGTCAAAATAAGTTCTAAATTAAATTTTTTTAATATCAAACAATCAAAATATAAACATAGTATTTCTCCTAAAAGTCAAAAAAGAATTATACCTTCGAAATTCGTCTAATTTAGTTTCATTTTTTGCAATACATTTTAGTTTATAGATCATTGCGGTTATTGCTTGGCAATCTATTATCCAATCAAATCTTTTATTGTATTTTCGAATGCTAAGAACACGATTATAGTGTGAGGTTATATTTTTCGTGTTCGTCAAATCCTAACTGGTTGCACTTAGTTTTCACAAAGAACGTGAAAACTCTAGTGTTGAAAACAGATGTACTGAATTATGTGGCCAGGGTTTATAACAGCATTTTTATATGATACAACATGGACTTATAGAGTAAATAAGAAATTGATTCCTAATGTAATTGTAAAATTCTACCTCAATCTAGGAGTAATTTCATATAAGTATAAATTAATTTTTTTTACTAAAAAATTATAATTCCACACTGAGCCTTATTCTCAAAACTAAATTAATTTAACTCCTGTTAGTAAATGCTTATTTATTATTTTTCACGTTAAGATTACAAATACCCGCCAATTAAATTAAATTGCTATCATTTTTATTTAATCGGTTTCTTTAAAAAATTCTTAAGACTTTTTGCTTAACTTATTTGACATGCCGGATTATAAAATCTACCTGTAAAGTTTGGCATGGTTAAATCTTATAAGTTTTCTTAAGAGGGTATCATCAATCATGATATTTTAGGAGGTGAATTTCATCAGTAATTAATATGCACCATATAATTAATATCGCTGTCCAACTCACCAGGATTATTGACCCATAAAAGATCGCACCCTCTAATGAATCAAAATAACAAATATTAAATACACGTGTATAATAATTATTTCAAAATTAAGAGTATAAGCACTCATAATAATAATGAGATGTAAATTAATTTATATAGTTAGTATAAAATTAATTACCTAATGCCGTTCTATTCAATACACATAAAGTGTACTATTACAATGAGTTAGAACAATTGTCGAAATAATTACTGTTTCTCGTAATCAAGACAGGTCTACTAAAATATTATATTACAGTCGTACCGATAGTGTGTTTAGTTCCATCTAAGACTGTGAACGAAAAAATTTATATTCTACAATAACCAATAATCTGATCTTCTGTGTATTAGCCAAACTTTACTCACCAAGTTAAATACTATGTAGAATAAAAAATACTCATTCGCAATATTAAATAAATAATAAAATGTATATATTTGCTCATGAAAATTCTCATAAAAACTAATTTTATTACTAAATAAATAAAATTAAATACAAAAATTCAAAACTTAATTTTTAATATAAAACTCTCACAAAAACTGCTATGCTAAGCAAATAACCAAAACACATCATAAACATAGAGTATCAACTCTTATTTGTAACAACCCGAGTTTTTGAATAATAATAACAACAAAGAAGTTAAAATAATAATAAATTACAAATATACTTGCTTACGTGATTGCCTATTTGTTTAT
>JAOTRH010000027.1:8025235-8036755 GCA_034768845.1 Heliamphora exappendiculata
AATTTTATTTTTATATATATTTGATATTAATAATTATATATAGTTGGTAGTAGTAATAAATAAGTTATGATAAATGGTATTATTATATTTTATATGTTGTAGAAATTTTATTTAAATATTATGAGAATTTTTATTTTTATTTGATTTACGGACTTTTTAAATTTTTTTAATTTAAATTTAACTTATTTAATTTAAATTGACTTAAAAAAAACTGACTGTACAAACAGGCCTGTACGTGACATTCATTCATCTCTCTTTCTTTCTTTCTCTCCAACTTTCCTCTTCTCTTTCTTGATCTTCTGTAAAAAAAAATGGTGATCGACTTAAGAACCTGCGTGGTCATAGGAGGAAGAGGCTTCATTGGACGATCGCTTGTCCTCCGGCTCTTGAAACTCGGCGATTGGATTGTCCGAATCGCCGATTCCGCTCACTCTCTCGAACTCGATCACTCCGAGGACAATTCTCTTCTTGCCGAAGCCGTTTCCACTGGTCGTGCTTCATACTTCCGCGTCGATGTTCGCGAAAAACCTCAAATCATCAAAGGTAATTTATATATATACATCTGTGTATGCGCAGATGTATATGCTTTAATGGCGTTGCCGTGGTGATCGTTGTTGTTGGTCTGGTCTATAGGGACTGTGTACGTCAATCGAATTTGTGTTTTGTTTGGTTGCTTAGAAAATGCATGAAAATGAGAGAAGACAAAATGTTGCGTCGTTTAACTTTTCAGGGTGTGATACTGTACTAAACTAAACCTGATTACGAATACAGGGTTTTGATTTTGGGAGTATGGGATATATAATAAAAATTATAGTTTCTTGAAGATCCTTTCAAAAAACCTTAAATCATCGATGGTAATTATTAGACGCATAGAAATGTACGTAGATATGTGTGCGCCGGCGCGCAGATGTATATGCTTTGAACTCGTTGCCGCAGTTATCGCGGTTGTTGGTCTGGCCTTTATGGACCGTGTACGTCAATCAAATTTGTGTTTTGTTTGGCTGCTTAGAAAATCCAAGAAAATTAGAGAAAATAAAATGTTGTGTCGTTTAGCTTTTCACCTTGTAGGGCATGTGATACTGTACTAAGCTAAACCTTATTACGAATACAGCAATTTGAATTTGGGAGTTTGGGATGTATAATAAAAATTATAGTTTCTTGAGTATCCTTTCAAAAAACCTCAAATCATTGAAGGTAATTGTTATACGCATAGAAATACATATAGATATTTGAGTGCGCGTGCGTGCGCAGATGTATATGCTTTGAACTCGTTGCTGCGGTTATTGCGGTTGTTGGTCTGGTCTATGGGGATTGTGTACGTCAATTGAATTTGTGTTTTGTTTGGTTGCTTAGAAAATGCAAGAAAATTAGAAAATCCAAAATGTTGTCTTTTAACTTTTCAGCTTGTAGGGCATGTGATACTGTACTAAACTAAACCTGATTAATTATGACTACAGGGTTTGAATTTTGGAGTATGGGATACGATAGCTTTCTGAAGGGTCCTTTCTTAATTTCATTGTATTTTTCTTTTTTTTTTTCTGAGAAATCAAATGGGGAGCCAGCAATTTCCTGATTGTAAATTATGTGGTAATTTGAAACATCTGTAACTTGATGTTTGTTCTTTCTCTACATGGGATATGAGTTGATTAGTGAAGGCTCTGTTTATTTGCGTAGAAAATTCCTGAATAGAATAGAACGAAGGATCTTTACTCATAAGTGGGATGCTTTGGACAGTCTACCTCAATTTTGATTGTAGGGTTTTGAGGATGTAATCCAATAGAAAACAGAAGCTTTGCATTATTCTTTAGTTTTTTCCCCTTGTATTTCATCAGACAAACAAAGAGCCAAGAATTCAGAAATTACACAGATATGTCCGAGGTGCATTTAAAACTACTGTTATATGTGCATGAAGGTGCGTATGAGCTCTGGCAATTGCATTTATTATCTTCAAATTGTTTCTAAACTGTCCATTTTTGTATGACAAATCAACAGTCACGCACTTTGAAGAGTGAAGATCTGGATGGTTGAGTTGATTATATACGTGATTATCATTTTGCATGAGCTTCTTTGTGTAATTCAATCTACGTTGCATAGAATGTTCTAGACTTGCATTTGAATTTTTCTCCTGCTTGCTTTCTTCTGTCGATGAGAAATTTGAGGAAAATGAAAAGAAGAATAGAGTTCAAAATAGGAAAAAAAAAAAAAAAATTCTTAAGCCAAATGTTGGTATTAGGTGCAGCTCACAGTTTAGTCATTGGTGCTTGAAATCAGTCTCTTCTGTTTACAGTATCTTTTAGGGCCTGTTTGTTTGGGGTGTAAAATCTGTGGGATTGGAGATACAATCCTAGGTGCTTATAAATCTGTTATTTGGTGGCTCAAAATGGAAGGGTTGTATAATCCAGATTGAGGTTATGTTCCCAGATAAAGAATACCTGCGGGAGGAGGTATACCATATCATCTCCTTGTAAAAGATGATTGATTTTACCCCTCGCCTATCTTTACACAGCATAGTAAGCTGTCTTTCGGCGAAATCAATCGACGCCTGAATCAAGAGCCTTGCCGGTTCAATCTCTGGCGAACTCCGGCAAGACCTTCACCGTCCAATCTTGCCAGAATGAAGAGCCTTGCAGAGGTTCAATCTTCTCTATGCAGTTGGATATGGTTTGCTGAAGCTTACCAATCTGGAATAGCAATAAAATAGATATATATATTCCAAGAAACTGTTCAGAATTTTTTATTTTCGTTTTTTTCCTTGTGTTTTAAAAAATAATAATAATAAATTCCAAAAACAAATGTTTTTTTTTTCTTTTTTGTGGAAGGGGGAAAAGTTCACTGGTTTTATAAAAGAAAATAAATTTGTTTGCTGAAAAATGTCCTGGTGGAGGATTGTGAGAAAAGGGATTAATAGGTATAATCAAATTTATCTAAGGACAAATAAGAAACAAATATATTTTATATCTATTTTACATACCCATATCCATTTATATCCATCATAAAAACGAACATGGTATATATATATATATACACACACACACACACATGTATATATATACCTCAGTATAACATATCCAATACTATATGCATTCATTTCGTATCTACTTTTATATTCAACAGTATTTTATATCTATCAATTTATCTCCGGACAAAGAAACAGGCCCTTATAGTTTTGACTCCTTATCCATCTTTATTTTTACATATGTATTTATTTATATACGGATATCTGGTTCTTTCCATGCTTTTGTATTTTGGTACAATGTTGTATCTCTCTTTAACTTTTCCCAATTTTGTGCCACATTTTATTAATTTCTAAGAAGCAATCATAGTTATTTCCTTTGCAATTATAGTCTGTTATTAAACATAAGAAAAGCAGTCTGGAATTTAAGCCCAGTCTCTAGTGAGCATTTGTAATTTTTAAATTTTTTAGGGATTATAACCACATCTGGAGTCCAGCTATACACGCTGACTCTCTATCTTATTCGAAACATTTCTCCTAAATTGTTTCACCATTATTAAAAGAGTGTTGGTGTCGGTGTCTGATACGTGGGATAGCATCATGTACTATGTTGCTACATGGAATCAAGTAAGAAACATAACACCCAACCCGTGAATTTCTTCTCCAAATTATTTTTCACCTTAGATGGTAGCATGCTTTAGATAATTTTGTTGGTGTTAGCCTATGAAGCACGGGTACTCCGAAAATGGTGCCGTACATGCACCGGGTACGGGTACGCATATGTAATGCAATGCTAAAAATTACAAAAAACAAATGATTTTGTATTTAACATACATGTAATGCAATGATAAAAAGTACAAAAACAAATAAATTGACCACCATACCATAGGCATACCCGTATCTTATGTTTTTAGATTTCATCATACCGACATACCCGTACTGTACCGTACTGCGTACCTGCACCCGTGCTTCATAGGTGTTAGCTTTGTTGTCTTATTTGAAGTTATTGTGAAACCTCCAAATTTAAAATTTTGGGGTGCTCTCTGAGTTACCATTTCTTTTCTGTAGTTGAAATTTAATATTTTGCATCATTGGTTGTTATTTTGTTTGTCTTGTTTTTCTTCATTATCTCTTTCATAGAACACCTTTTTTTACAACAATATCTGAACTGGGGCAGGAAAACTAACTGCATGTGTCATGTTGTTCCATTGCAGCTGTTGAAGGTTCCTCTGTTGTTTTTTATGTGAAGACTACAGCCTCATCCACACATGATTTCTATGTCTCCTACACACTCATTGTTCAAGGTTAATATCCTTATTTTAATATTTTTCCTTGCTAAAATGGGGTTTTCTTGGGCGGTGAAGCCTTTAATTGCCAATCATGATTGCTTAATATTATATTTCTCATTCAGGTGTAAAAAATGTCATCAATGCTTGCCGAGATTGCAAAGTCAAACAGTTAATATACAACAGTTCTGCTGATGTAGTTTTTGACAGTTTACGGGATATTCACAATGGAGATGAGTCCTTGCCGTATGCTTCGAAAGTATGTCCCTTTTTATGGAGTTCCTTCTTCATATGCTTGATAGAATATCTCTTCGGATCTTTTCTCCTACTAAACATAATCCTTTTTCTCCCTGTTGATATGTGTACCATGTAAAGTTTGAGGACATGTTGAGCGACCTAAATGTTCAAGCAGAGGCACTGGTCCTGTTCGCTAATGATGTTGATGGACTTCTGACATGTGCAATTCGTCCTAGCAATGTATTTGGACCTGGAGATACAGAAATTATTCCATTCCTAGCGAATCAAGCAAAATCTGGCTGGGCAAAGGTCTGAAAATTAATCTTCTACTTCATTTATTTGAGGCCATTGCTTACATTGTGGCATGATTGGAAGCTTTTGCTGCCATTAATATAATGGGCTGCATTTAACTTTTGGTTGATACATAACTACCGAATAAATGCCAGAGTCAATTTCTTCCTTCCATTTATGTTTTCCTCATTTGAAATCTCTGTATACGGAACATCTTCTTTCTTGGTTGGGCATATAATGCAATCAGATGCCTAGAAGCAGTTACAAAAGGAACGTAAGTTACTTGAGATTCTAGCTGTTACACTTCCTAATAATTAGTTATCATTCTTTGAACTGCTGGTGATAGTTGCCATCGTTGCATGGAGTCTGATTTTCTTTTTCTTCCTGAACCGTGTTCAGGATTTTTTGTAAGGTTTCTTGCTTGCCTAGTCTTCTTTGAATAAGTAATATAGCTTCTCATTTCAGTTTATTATAGGAAGTAGTGAAAACATGTCTGACTTTACCTATGTGGAGAATGTTGCCCATGCCCTTATCTGCGCGGAAGAAGCTTTAGGTTCTCGGATGGTTTCTGTGCCTGGAAAGGTAACCCTTGACTGGAATATTATCTTGACATTTTTTTGCTTTCAATTTTAATCATATTTATGCTTGAGGAGAAAATTACCTTCTGATAATTTGCAGGCATTTTTCATCACAAATCTTGAGCCAATTAAGTTCTCAGAATTTCTGTCTCTCATATTGGAAGGCTTGGGTTACCAAAGGTAATGAAATTTTGAATGTAGCATTGCAGCTTGATTGTATAACGTGTAAGAGTATTTACAGTATGACAATTATTTTGGAAGCTTCTTTTGCATGATTGTTGACTTATTGAATATGATATCACCTTCTGTCTTCTTTATAATTGATCAAAACATTAGGTTCCCTTTAATTCTTTTTTTTTCCCCCTTTTTTCTTCGTTCTTGTTATTTTTCCTTCTCTCTCTCTCTCTCTCTCTCTCTTGTTTGGGGGGATGGATTCTTTTATATGCATACTAATATCATGTCTATGTTGCGTAAACTGCTCATTTGACCACATTACGCAGCCTCAATCCTAGTTTGACTGGATATTTGCATAGCTTTAAAAGATTGTGCCTGAACCTTGGCAAAGTTTTAATTTGCATATAGTTTTGTTCTTCTGACTAGCCGCTTCCTCGATTGAAAGTATTTTTTATGCCTTTGGTTCATTGCCACCGTGCCGTGATCTTTACTGATGCAACAATAAATCTATATTGATCTCATTTTTCTTTTGTATTTTCTTGATGGAATTTTTTTTCTTTTCAAAATGCTTCCTGAAGTTGAGTTACCACTTGCTTCTGATTTCAGACCCATGGTAAAACTTCCAGCTAGATTGTTCCAGTATATTGTTTTGCTTGTTAAATGGATGCATGCAAAGATGGACTCCCGAAAGCTTAACCATTCTATACCAGTGGATAATGTTGTTCAGTTAGCCTTGTGCACGAGAACATTTAGCTGCTGTGCTGCTCAAAAAAATATTGGATACTCACCGGTTGTTTCCTTGGAAGTAAGTTCTTTTTAATGGGGTAATTCATGGCAAGCTGACCTTGCTCTCTCTTTTGACAAAGATTTTGCTAACGCTCTATGGGACTGAAATTCATAAGGTTTTGATGCCATTACCATTAGAATTTGCTATTGTAGCGAGATGGCATCTTTTGCCTATATTTTATCGTGTGTATTTGTTGATTTTACCTGAAAAGGAGACTTGGCACAACGGTAGAATTGTCGCCGTGTGACCTGGAAGTCACGGGTTCGTGGCGTGAAAATAGCCTCTTGCAAATGCAGGGTAAGGCACTATTGACCCTTTGTGGTCCACCCATTTCCCTGAACCCCGCGTACGAGGGAGCTTTTGCACCGGGCTGCCCTTTCTTTTTGATTTACGTACTTTCTGTATCTTCTTTCCACATTAATTTATGCCAATCATATAAACAAAGTTTTTGCAACTCTCCTGTTTCATGGAATCTGCAAGGATTTTTCTTTCCTTTTTTGGGAAGGGGGTGGGGATGGGTGGGGGTAGCTGGCTTGGGGTTGGACTCTCCATATTTATTGTCACAACACTAGTGGATTTCTCCTCTTGTTTTGTATACATAGGTTGAGGAAATGTTATTGATCTATTGACTTTTGATATGTTGGTAGAGTCAGGGCCTCTCATTTGATGGGTTCTGCTTTCCACTTTGATAAAACTGAGCTTTCTAATCACACAATGGTGGACTAGGAGTTTAAAAAATCTGAAGGTTTGTGAATAAGGTGAGGTATGGGGTTTAAGGATTGGTTAGGGTTTGATACTGGTGTGAAATCAGAGAAACAGCTCATTGAAATTTTTGGACAGCGAGGGGAAATCCAAGTTCTAGGGCTAAATTAAGGTGGTAAATTGGGTAAAGATCTCTTGATTAAGAATTTAGGATTTTGAGATGAAGTTATGGTTTGGAGGGGCTAGTTATCACTGTAGTTTGTGCTGCAGGATTAGAAATTCAATTAGAAAGAAGAAGAGGAAGAAGAATAAGTGTAGGATTTACGGATAAACCTTATGAACTCATTAAGTTCTTTGAGTCTTACCTAAAAATAGAGTAATGGATTTTCAGGATTAAAAAAAAGCAAAAAACTTGAGAGCATTTTTTTTAATCTTGTTCAATTTCTCTATTACAATTTCTTGTCTTACAATCAGAAACTTCCCTACTGGATGATGCATTTTATGAACTTATCAAGAGTTGAGTATTCCTAATAAAGAAAAGTTGTGTCAGAACATAACCAAAAATGCCTATGAATTTCAGGAGTAAAATTATCTTCAGGAGAAAAATTATCTATTAGTTGTAATTTAAGAAACTATTATTTGATCAAAACAGGAGGAGCAAATAAATGTGTGGATTCCCACGTAGAGTGCATCTATTGTGGTTCTGCTGGTTCTCTTGGGAATGGGGTCCATATGGCTTCTTCCATTTTTCGTCCTGGCATGTGTTGGGGTTGCTTGCTATTTCAGCAATTTTATTAATTTCCCTTGAGAAAGTTATTTTAAGCATCCCTTAATTGATACCAGCAGGTGACTTGCACTGATACAAATGCTAGCTCCAATCTTTTATATGCCTTGAGTAAAAACTAAAAAGAATGTTGTCATAATTTAACAGATTAATTATAATTGTGGAAATTATAAAATCTTAATTCTTCTTTTGCGTGTGATTGCTTTCAGGAAGGTGTCGCATTGACTGTTGAATCATTCTCTCATTTAGCCAGGGACTCGTCTTTTGCAAGACAGATCAATTCTGTCGGTCATTCAAAAGTGGATAAGCTTCTGGGCAGTGGGAAAGGTGGGACTTATTATATGATACTTTATGTTGAGCTCTCTAATACTTTTTAATAAATTGAAGCTCATGCTTTAACACTTCGAAGTTGTGGAAAGTGCATTTGGGTGGGAGCTTCATTTGGTTGAGCTAGTATATGTATTAAAGGTTTCTACAACTTTCAACCCGCGTTGTCATATGGATAACCCATTTTCGTTTTAGTGGGGCCATTATTTTTACTGAATTGCATGGACTTGATGATGACATAACATGATGATAAACATATATGCAGGTTAAAGCATGATTCTTATGTCAGCATTATCTGCACTGTGAAAATACCTGGCTAGCTGCATCTTATGCCAAATTAAACTAATGTGTCTCTGCACTCTTATGCCTGAGTTTGGCAAAAGCCAACATCTTACTGTAAGGAATGCCGAACATCAGGAGGTTATTTGTGACTGTTGTTCCTACACCCACATGGTTCAAGTTACTTCAAACTAGGACCTTACCAAGATGCATTTCATTCATCAACCCTTTGTTCGGGACTAAAATAATATGATAGTTGAATCTTTGAAACAAGTTTCTGAACAAGGAAACATATTTATTGTACCCAAATATTTTCCAAGCTATGCTTAAAGTTTCAATAGTATGGTTTTTATGAGTTTTGGATTATATGATTCTTTACTCTATGTATAGTGCACTGAGCTCACACACACGCACTCACTCGTTTTATTTTGGTCTGAAGTACGAGTCTTATGACCGAGATTATATTGTTGCAGTTGCAGACATTTTGTTGTGGAGGGATGAGAGGAAGACATTTACATGTTTTCTTGCTCTGGGTTTGCTGTATTACTGGTTTTTCTTTTGTGGAAGAACTTTTATCTCATCTGCAGCAAAGCTTCTCCTGCTTGTTATAGTTACCTTATCCGTATATGGCATTTTGCCATCAAATATGTGAGTATTTAATATGAAGATTTATCTGTCATTGATCATGCTATTAAGGATTCAGAACAGATATTTTTACTTGTTGATGTGACATAATGATTTGTTCAAACAGATTGTTGTGCTATCTCTATTCTGTTTCACATGGGCAAACCCTTTGTTCAATGCTTCTTTATTTTGTACTTTTTTGCCCTAGTTTTGTTTTTGTTTTTTGTTTTTGTTTTCAGGGGGGGGGGGAGTCAAAAATACTAAGGCTGATTTTTTTCTTCCCTTATTGATGATGTGATGTCAGTCATTTTCTTATTCGTGGCAACACATCACCTAACTTAGCATCTGACAATCTTGTCAGATAGAACAAATTATTGCATAGAATGTAATCAGACACCCAGCCTAATGGGAGCTTTAACACTCATGTAGATTTGGCTTTGTCGTTTCCAAATTTAATTTTGACCTATCTCTTGGTTTGTATTCTTGTTTAGTGATTAAAATGCGCTCTTGCGAATTATTTCAGGTTTATTGACTATGATGCCTTTGCAACAGATTTGGTTTCAGTGTTCAGAAGATATCTTTGGCATCTTTTGAGATCTCGGAAGTTGACATGACAATTATCATTACAACCATGGCTAAAATGTGGAACAGAGTGGTTCAGGTCACAAAAGCATTGGCCAAAGGAGAGGATTGGAACTTATTCTTCAAGGTATGTAATGGCTTCCTTAATGCGAGTCCTCATTCCACTGCATGTTATGTTCTTACATTTGTTTCCCAACCAACAAATGCCTACACCTCTGCATTATAACGTTTAGAATTTTTTTGTGATGGCTACAAGATCGATTGACTGATTGTTTGTTTATCACGCAAATTCGACAAATGTTCAACCTGGGTAGTTTCCTTGCTCTATATCGACCTTCAATGCTTCATCGAAAATTGCATCTTTTCTTGTTGTAATGCTCTGCATATCCTGAAGTCGTTGGAAATCGATTGTAACCAAAACTTACATTTGTGAAGCCAAGCTTGTCAGTTCTTGCCAGTATTCTGTTGAAGAAGTTAGGTTTTGGAATATTACTAATGCCTTTATCCTGCTGGTATTGCCCTTGTTATCGATACTGATACCAATCCAAACCCATAGTTTTTTTATAATTAAATAGGAGTTTAAAGGGTATTAAGGGAATGCCATAACTACAAAAGCCGCCAAAAAGGAGTCTTGCGAAGGATAAAGACTATAAAGTCCTGTATCATAAATAGATTGTAATCCTATACCAGAATCTAATTTTACAAGTTACGGAGAATAATGCCATTCAATCTGTACAATAGAGATTCAATCGCATCCATCGAATGATCTTCTGTTCCGCTCTAACCATAACAACCACATCAAGTAGAAAGGGAGCAAGTGCCATGCCCTCCTACTGCTCGGCACGCACCCCCATTTGGTCTCGACAATACACTGCCCATGCCTCTATCAAGGAGACCCAAACTACACTAAGGAGTAACCCAAACCTATAGTTTGTGAGGGTTATTCCTTTTATGACTACCTGCTGCAAAAAGGTCTTGTTTCATGAAAATGAACGTCTACAATTTTGAAATAGAAAAGACAAGTCTTTGACTGGAGAATGTTTCTTCTTTCCATAGATGTATGGCTTTAAAAGAAATTGGTGTGTTGTGGAGTTGAGTCATGGAAAAGCTTAAATAAACTGCTTAAAATATGGTTATTTATTGCAGGTGGCCATTTCACTCTATTTTCTCAAGTTGATCTTGTCCCATTACTTAACAGCAGCTATTGGCATAGGTATGGAACATTCATTCACCATTTCAGAGATGCTTTGTGGAATATTATCTTATTCTTTACTCGACTATATTTTTTTAAAAAAAAATTGCAGGATTGGTCCTTGCATTTACCTCAGTCTTTGTTTACGAGCAATACGAGGAAGAAATTGATGGAATTGTGATGTTCCTTATCCGCACTATGAAGGTAGCCATGGGGTTGGTGATGAATAATCTACCAATATCGGTGACCTCATTTCTTCATAATTTTGAAATCTTGGATGAAAATAAAAGGCCCGGTACGGAAAAGGATCAACAATTAACCGGTTGAGGGAAGTTCAATTGCAACTGTAAATATTCAGACTTGTCGACTGATTAAATGTCTTGTACAAGCTATATATAGATGGGGGACTAATTGAAGTTCCTTACTTCATTGAGCTTATGGTATGTTTGGTACGGAGGAAGAAGTTGGAATGGAATGACTGTTCCAGCTTCAAATTTTGTTTTCTATGTTTGGTATTTATTTTTAAAGTGGGAATCGTTATTATATTGGAATAGCCATTTCATCAAAAAGTGGGAATATCTATTTCTTTCCACAATTTAAGGAATAGGAATTCTATTCTAACATGGAGTCATATTACTCACCAAATCATTACCGCTAACGCTTCTGCCACTGCCATCACTACCGCCGCTACCACCACCATTGTCACCACAACCACCAACTACTA
>JAOTRH010000027.1:8040544-8123773 GCA_034768845.1 Heliamphora exappendiculata
GATAAAAGATCCCCACAGTTCAACTCTCATAAACTGAAAACATGCATCTCATACATGAATAAACATATTGCCAAAAGTTGTGCAAAACTAGCCTCAACAGGTGTCACATGTGTAAGTACATGTTTCAAAAAGGGAAAACTATAGCAAGTCTTCCATCACCTCTGCAACTAGGTCAACTCCTCATGCTCACCTGAAAAGTTTTACAGCAAAATCTCACACTGTGAGCCGAAGTCCAATAGAAAATAGACAATAAAATTGTAAAGTAGGCTATGCAATTGTGTACACACACACAGGCTCAACCACAGGAGCCAAAAAGGTTTTCCTTCCAAAACCACATGTTTTTCATCAGACTATCACGAGTCTCAAAAAGGTTTTATCTCATAAAATCTCACATTCTTCATCCTTCAAACTATGGATATCATCCTAACAGATATCATGCCACAGTTAAGGGAAAGCTGTAAATAAAATTGTAAGCTCCACTCAGGCCACACAGTTGAGGACAAAAGATGTAAATGAAATTCTATGTACCGACTCAGTCGTACAAACCAAGGTAACAGCTATAGACTCCTGCCCATTACCCTAGTCCTGAATCACTGAAGGCTTGCTAGGTAATGACAAGTTCTATATGGAGTTATAACAACAACGCTATTCACGGAGGCAACCGACTTCTTTACGGATTTCTCTGACCGATGGGAAAGCACCAAAATCACACACTTGTTTCTTTACGGTTTTCCACGATCGATGGACAAAACATAACCAAACCACGTTTACGAGGATTAACCCGAGGGACCGTAGCGAACCCACTATGTGCACGTTTTTGGACTTACACCAAGGAGCAATAGAAGCCCAACTCAAATCACACTATGTCACGGTACATCTATGAATAACATTAAAAAATCCACCGTAGCTCAACTACGAAAAACCCACAAAACAGTTTATACAACGCGTGTATAAAAGAGATCCAATCCATCAAATGGAGATCTAAAACCATTTCCAACAAAACGTGTAAAAAGATGAGACTCAACCCCGCGGGTTAGCTCCAAGCTTCCAAAAGACGTTTTTCACCCGATTTCACAAATCAATGTTTTCAAATCTCCTTTTGAAAACTACAGATACCATGTACCCGAAATAGGCATACAACTGAGAAAAAGGCGTAAAATCCACTTTTACCCAAAAACCACAGTTTAAGACATGCAAACAATATTTCATGCATTTCTACCCGGTGAAAGCAAGTATAACTGCATATAACACCCTAATAATAGTAGTAAGTCTAGAATCCTACCTCGAAGAGTCAAGAACTCGACGTCTCAAAACTGAACGGCGTTAGAACGAGAATCCGACTGGATGTATGCGAAGCCCTCGGCCCCAATAGTAAGGATCCACAAATGAACCAACAACAAACCAAGCCCTAGGCCCTCAAAGCTAGAGAGAATGCAGAGAGAATGAAAAGAAAAAGCTTTTCCAAACATTTCAGCCCCTATAACTACTTATAAGCACGCCAGAAAGGCAGTTCAGTCGACTGAAGAGGCCACTTCAGTCGACTGAAGCTCCTCAAAAAATGTGAACCGCCACCGTTCAGTCGATCGAACCTCCTGGTTGAGTCGACCAAACCCAAGAAAAATACTTCAGTCAACCGAACTCAGCAGCCCAGTCGACCGAACTCCTTTACTATTTTTGGTCTCGAGTTTGTGAAGCAAAACATGATTTTTGGTCCAAACGTAAGCCAAACGAGCCTCTACCAAATCCCGAAAAGCGTATAACACACTTATACATGTTGTTCTATAACTTTAAAGCATAAACCATGCATCGATGCTATCATATACTAGAATAAAAGCGTCACGTATATAAATAACATAAAAGAACAAGGTTCTGGGTCTCACATTACCAGTTGGACCCTTACCAATCTGCATTTGTGGAGTGAGATTAAAAGGTACATTTTTTAGGTGACTATCAGAATGTCTACATAGGTGGATGGTGCCACTCGATGAGTTACCCAAAAGTAGTTTATTAAAAATTTTACATTTTTCTTTAACAGTAATGGTGCCATTAGTATTTTCTTCAAAAAAAATTTAAAAAAATTCTCACATTTGAAACCTATTTGCTAGATGAATCTACAGATACAAATGCAGATGTAGATGCACCAGCAGATGTTGATGAACTGCTGGGTGGATTAGGAATAGGTGGAGGGAGAGTGGGATTAGAACTACTAGGTAAAAATATGAAAATATCTTCTTCTTCATCAACAGTAAATATATTTGGATCCATCAATAAAATAAGAATTATAAAATTTTAAAGCGAAATTGTTAAATTAGAAAATAGAGAGTAGAAAAAAGTAACTTATAATTAAATTTTAAAATTAAATAAAATTAAATTTTTTAAAGAAGTTAATTAGAATTTTAAAAAATTGTTCAAATAAATTAAATATTGTAAAAACTAAATTAAATTGCAGAAAATAAAACAAATCGAATTTTTTTGAACTCCGATCTTTAATCTTAATCTCGATCGATTTGTGTTTTGATCTTGATCCTTGATCATCACTTTTTGATTCGTCAACAATTGCACCGAATCCGAATATTACCAAACTCCAATATCGCCAATTCACGAATCACTAATTAATTACAGAGTAGAGAGTAATGGGAGTACAGAATTGTTGGAATGAAATTAGAGGGGGTACGGGCCCTATTTATAAAAATATATACAATTTTTAAAAAAAAATATCAAAAACTAGCCGTTGGGCCGGGCCAGGCCCAACGAACACTTAATCACGGCTCTCCATTTTCAAAATGAAACGATCTGAGCTATCCATCCAATTTTTTGACCGTTGGTGGGCCTTGGGGAGGGCTGGGCTGGGCCGGACCTAACGGCTACTTTCTGGGTAGGCTTCTAAGTGGACTCGAGTTCGAGTTTTTGGGTCGCTGTGAGACCTTGACCCATTTTCTTTTTTCGGCGTTTTCGGACGTGCGTTACGTATTTTCGTTTGAGCATGTTTTAATACTTTTGATGCATGATCGGGTTTAAATATGCATACGGGGTAGGTTCCCGGGGCCGTGGGCTGTTGTGACGCGAATTTTTAAATTTTCAAAAAAAATAAGATAGTTTGGATGCCAATAAATATCTAGAGTTAAATATTTTCATGAAGATATTTTTTTAAAACTTAACTCCTAAATTTTTTCATTTTTCTCTCTGCCTTCTCTCTAAGTTCACGGGGGCCTGAGGCTCGATTTTCGACGATCAGATTGCGGATTCTTGGTATTGGCATCGAGGGCTACGCAACCATCCAGTCATATTTTGATTTCGGCGAAGCTCAATTTTGCACGTGATTCGAGACGTCGAGTTTTAACTCACTGAGATAAGATCCTAGACTCTCATGTCTTATAAGGGTGCTACGTATAATCGTGTGTGTTTTTAACGGTTAGATTGCTGTAGATTTGACTTTATTTCAAGAAAATTGGGTTTTGGTTTCAAAAGGGGTTTTGTGTTGATTTCGGTGGATGGAATCGGGTTTTGAGATTTTTCGTACGGTGACTCTAGGTGTTTTGCGCTTGTGTATGTCTGTGAGTGTTATATATATGCGAATCGGTAAGTTTAAGTGTGCTTTGAAGCATCATAGTAGGTGTTGGAGAGTTTAGAGGCTTGGAACACCAAGAACAGGAAAATTTGGATTTCTCTCGGGTGGTAGCTCGCTCGAGCACCAGATGTCCACTCGAGCGGACTAGCTTCGCAGAGCCGTTTTTTTTTGGTGTTATCTTCCTCGTCCGGACTCGGAATTATGTCGTTCTTGTACTCAAATTGAAGCCCCGAAAGTCCTCTTTCCAATGACACCTCTCTTACCTCAAAATTCTTTTTATAGAAAACGTTATGATCAAAAAAGTGAAGGTGTGTCAATATTTTCAAATTGTTTTCGCCTGTTTTTGGCCGAATGTTTGGAAAAAGGTTGTTTTTCATCATTGTTGGCCCTTTTGACCTAATTCCATGTTCTGTGGGGCGTTGTGGTGTTCTTATAGGTGTTATGGGTTTGTGTTGGCCGTGTTGGGCATGTGTGGGTTGGTGTTTGCCGTGTTGGACGTGTGTGAGTCTGTTTTGGTCGTGTAAGGGCCTTGGGAGTTTGTTGGTGTTTTGTAGTTTGGTGGTTGGTTCTTTGGTTTCCAATTGGCGTCCTATGGTATATAATTGATTAATTTATGGAAATTAGTCTATTCAAATACCTGTGGATTGTTTTTGGGGTTCGATTGGTTGTGTGATGGCTTTGGGAGTCGTGTGGTGGCCTCTTAGTCGATTGGATTATGGGCTCGATCGACTGCTCTCCTCTAGTGATTTTAGTTGATTGGATTATGGGGTCCTGTCAAATGAAGTCACGGAGAGGGTGTTGGTCATTTCATGCAGGGTGTTGGTGCACAGTTGTGTGCGTGGTGGTTCATGCATTGTTGCGTGCGGGGGTTTGATTTTGTTTCTCGATTTGAGTTTTCTCCCAGCGTTGACCGCTCAAGCGGTGGTTGAGCGCTCGAGCGGGGTGGTGCCAGAGTGTTGGGTCAGTGGTTGACCGCTCGAGCGGTGGTGGTGCGCTCGAGCAGGGTGATGGCAGAGGGGTATGTCGGTAGGGGACCGCTCGAGCAGTGGTTGAGCGCTCAAGCGCTTGGGCTATGTTGGCCTCCGGGTTAGGTTTTAGTTTTGGTTTTCTGTATCATTTGTTGTCCCGGTGTGTGGACAGGTCCCTATTTGTGGATGGGTTGTTCAGGTATCGAATGACGATGTGTGTGGCATGTGATGTCGTGTTAGGTCATGTGACGGGTGGTGTCATATTATGAAGTTATATGGCTGTGTATTTATAACTGGCTGTGTGCATTTATAACTCTAGTTTATTTATGCATGGGTTATGTAATGTGATTTACATGATTTTTCGATAACGTTATGTGTAACGTAGTTTGTGATATGTAGTGATAGTACGTGGTTTTATGCATTTAAATCCTGTTTAGGTTATGCATAGGTGTATGGAATGGGATAGTAGAACATGTGGTTCTGTGAATGTTAGCTCTGGCTGACGGTGTATTCGATAGGGCTGCGGTCCCTCGGTGAAAGTCCGTAAAGGTGTATCTTGTAGGGCTGCGGTTCTTCGGTTAAAGTCCGTGAAGGTTATGGCTGAGGTCCTTCGGTTGAAGTCTATAAAGGTGCATGGTAGGGCTGAGGTCCTTCAGTTGAAATCCGTAAAGGTGCATTGACGGGGACTACGGTCCATCGGTGAAAATTCGAGAAGATTCATAGATTGCATGTACTGCATATTGGGACGGATAGACCAATTTTCTTAAAACTATATTAACAACCTGTGGGAGTCGTAATGCTCAAATCATTTTCAAGGCTCTAATGAGTCGACAAATGGTTTTTATCCTCGCTTTCCCATTGCATGTGAAAACTTATTTTTATTGGCTCTGGTGAGTCGTGATCTAAAACTATTTTCAAACTATTTTAATGGCTTGAAAGAGAGTCAAAAACTGCACTTCGATTTCCTAGCATGTTTTGTTTATATTGCATGCTTGTCTTATTTCTGCTGAGCCTTGGCTCACGGTGTGAGTTTTGATTTTTTTCAGGTACCGATCACGCAGGTTGATCTAGAGGTACTAAATAGGTGGAAGAGTTATAGTCTTTTTTTTTGTTCTTTGTTACATGTATGTTATAACATGTTTTTTCGGTGTTGGAACCGTGTAGTGTAAGCTTTTGGCATTGGAGCCTTATGTAATGTAAGCCGTTTGGCATTTATATACAATGCATGCATGTTTACATTGAGAGTGTATTCTCGGGCTGGGTATTATGTTATTTGTTTAAGGGTGTTTCACGTGACCCAGAGTTTGGGGCGTGACAGTCGCGGGCCTCTAGGCGTGTAATTTAGGTTAGGCTCGACCCGTCCCGGCCGTGGATCGGGCGGGCCAAGCCTAGCCAAGGCCCAGCAGGCTCCTGCCAAATGTTCAGGCTGAGTCGGGCCTGTCTTTTTCCTCGGGAGGTCAACCCAGGCCTTAGGGGCTCGGGCTACGGACTCGAGCCTCGGCCCCGGGCCTTTGGGCGAGCCCATTTTTTGGTATTTTTTTTAATTCAAATTTATTATATTATATAAGATACCTTATAAAAAAAAATTTGTATTCAAATTTAATATATTATAATATTATATAAGTTTATTATATTATATAAATTTATAAGTTTTTTTAATTCAAATTTATTATATTATATAAGTTTATTATTATAAGTTTATTAATTATATAAACTTATAAGTTTTTTTTGTATTTAAATTTATTATATTATATAAGTTTATTATATTATATAAACTTATAAAAAAATTTGTGTTCAAATTTATTATATTATATAAGTGTATTAATCAATTAAATGAAGTAAACTTGAACAATTAAAATAATAAGATGCGATATAAATTTTATTAATCAAAAATCAAATGTGAACAATTTTACACATTGTAAGTGTATTGTACATATTACAAAATTAGAGAAATTACATCACTATAGGTCAAGTGCATCCCAACTAGGTTGGCACATACAAGCCTAGCAATTATTTGCATTATTCTCTACTTTAAATACATGACAAATGAAATGTAAAATTACAAATATAAAGTAAGAAAATTTACATATATAACAAATAATCTAAAAAATCAGTTTGAGCCTGATAATTCTTCAGGCGTTCCAGACATGAGAGATTCTATGTCTGCTTCGAGTTTTTCCTTCTCGTCCATTTCTTGACACCTCTTCGATGCGTAAAATGTGTCCCGTGTAATCATCAATGCTTGAACCATCTCTGGAGTGAGCCTTGATCTGTAGTCGTTTAGCACCCGTTCACCTGCACTGAAAGCTGATTCCGAAGCAATTGTAGAGATAAGAATAGCAAGTATATCGCGAGCTATCGCAGCTAATACTGACCACAACACCTCGTGTTGTTTTCAATAATCTAAAATATCAAAATTATCTTCATCTATATTTTCTATAGTATCAAAATAATATTGGAGTTCTGTGATTGAACTCCCATGAACCCTAGAAAGTTATCTATTTTTTAAAATAAACCAATCATCGTTACGACTTCGAGGAGAAATCCTAATCGCGGGTTGTGTTGATTGTGGTATTATTTGAGTTTTATATTCATCATATAAATATTTAAGTGTTTCATTTATTACTTCTGATTGGTTTATATTACCATAAATATTTTTTAAAATATTATAAATAAATATTTTTACTCATACGATCTAGTATGCAGACTATTCCAAAAATATATATTATTTTATTATAATATTTATCAAATTGATCTTTCATACTAAATATCGTTTGATAATAATTTGAATTGAGTAAAATTTTATCAAATACTGCGCTAATTTATTTTAATTGCAATAAAACTAATGAAGTAGTAGGAGTGTAAATAAAAGAAAATAATTTTGTTACTTGATCAAAAAATTTATAAATTTTTTTATATACAATTAAATTATCCCAATCAGTAGACATTGGTGGAGAAAACTTAATATCTGTATTTATTTTTATAAAATAAATTAATTTTTATTTTATTTTATTGCTAGTTGTAACATATTATATGTCGAGTTCCATTTAGTTTTTACATCATGTTGTAATTTTTTACATTTTATATTTTTTTATTGACATATTTTTCTATACAAATCAACTTTTCTAACACTACTATTTATACATCTTACTGCTAATCTAACTCTTTCAATAGATTCATTATAATATTTAAGTCTCTTTTTCACAATTAAATTTAAAATATGTGCGAAACAACGAATATGAAATAAAGAACTAGATAATGAAAGTTGTAAATATTGTTTGATGCAATACCCCACGTACCTAGTTCTTGCCTAATAACTATAGCTAAAAATTGACCGGTATAGAAAAATTCTATAGTTTTAAATGAAAAAATTTTTTTACATAAATTCTAATCATTATCTATAAAATGTACTGTAATACATTGAAATTCTTGTTTATTTGTAGCAGTGCATAAATCAGAAGTTAAACTATTTTTTCCTTTTAAATTTGTAAATAAATTTACTAACTCGATTTTAATTTCATCAGATCTACTTAAAACTCTATTTTTTGTACTATTTCTAGAAAAATGTTGAAATTGTGGAACAAATTCGGTTTGTATCATTTCTTTAAATACCGATTATTCACTCATTAAAAATGGTTATTCTTGTTTTATTATATAATCAACAACAGAATTTTGTGCGCGGGTTTGTTCCAACGAAAAATTTGTAATATTACTAGTTGTATCCTTACCTATTTGTATTTGTGAAGCGACATTAAGAGGTGTATTTTTATAGTAAATATCAGCATGTCTACATAAGTGACTAGTGCCACCCGATGTGTGACCCGAAAGTAATTTATTACAAACTTTACATTTTGCTTTAACAGTAACGGTGCCATCATTATTTTTTTTAAAAATTTTTTTAAAATTTTTTCACACAGTTGAAGTTTTATTTACTAGATGAACCTACAGATGCAGATACAGATAAAGCAGTGGGTGCATTATGAATAAGAGCAGGAGGAGTGAGATTAGAACCGGTATGTGAAAATGTAAAAATATATTCTTCTTCATTGACGGAAAAAATATTTAGATCCATCGATTTTTCTAAAAGAATTATTAAATTTTAAATAAAAATTAATATATTAATGACCTTAGAGACTATAATTTAAAAAAATTCACAATGAAATAAAATTTAATTTTTTAAAGAAATTACTTAGAATTTAAAAAAATATATTCAAAATTTAATTAAATATTATAATAAATTAATTAATTTTTTAGAGAATAGAGACTATAATTTTAAAAAATTGAAAATAAAATAGAATTTAATTTTTTTAAAAATTAATTACAATTTAAAAAAATGCATTCAAAATTTAATTAAATATTGCAATAAATAAATTAATTTCTTTAGAGATTAAAATTTAAATTGCAACAAATAAATTAATATTTTAGATAATAGAAACTATAATTTAAAAAAATTAAAAATGAAATAAAATTTAATTTAAAAAAAATTAATTACAATTTTAAAAAAATAAATTCAAAATTTAATTAAATATTGCAACAAATAAATTAATTGCTTTAGAGATTAGAATTTAAATTGTAACAAATTAATTAATTTTTTAGAGAATAGAGACTAGAATTTAAAAAAATTAAAAATAAAATAGAATTTAATTTTTTTTAAAAATTAAATAAAATTTAAAAAAATGTATTCAAAATTTAATTAGATATTGCAACAAATAAATTAATTTTTTTAGAGACTAGAATTTAAATTGCAACAAATAAAGTAATAAATTAAAGAATAGAGACAAAAATTTTAAAAAATTGAATTAAATTGAAAAAAAATAATTAAATTGTAAAAAATAAAACAAACCAAATTAAGGAACTCCGATCTTTAATCTTGATCTCGATCGATTTGTCTTTTGATCTTGATCTTGATTCTTGATCTTTACTCCTTAATTCACCAACAATTGCAACGAACTCGAATATCATTGAGTAATTAGAGAGAAGAGAATAGAGATAAGAGAGTTGTTTGGATGGAAAAAAAATGAAAGGTTACCTCCCTATTTAAAGAGAAGAAATTGTATTTAAAAAAAATAGTCGTTGACTGGGCCTAGGCCGGGTCCAACGGTCAAAACATCTCAGTCATTAATTTTTTTTTAAAAAGTCATTCGGGCCGCCCATCTAAAAATGTGACCGTTTGAGGGTAGAGGGCGGCCAAGCGGGCTGGGCAGGCCGAGCCCAACGGCTAGCCTGGGCCCGGACTTGGGACGGGCCTAGGGGCGGGTAGGCTATCGGGCTTTTTGGGCGGGCGAACTTCAGGCATAACTGGCCTGGCCCGTCAGGCTGGGGGGTGCGGCCCAAGCTCGGCCCATGAACAGTACGGGCTGGGTCTGTCTAGGCCCGGCGCTAGGCCGGGCTGGGCCTGAATAGTGGCGGGCTTCAGAAGGGTTTCGGACCCTCATCGAGCCTCGGGCCATTTTTACACCCCTAGTTTTGGGAGTGGTTTTTGGGTGGTGACAGTGGTTTCTGTTAAAAATTTTAACGGTTGGACTTATTTGATGTTAAAATTAAACATGAATAAAAGTTAGTGTAATTTTTGAAACCACAAAAGAAATTTCTGTTTTTGTCAAAAACCTCATGAGGATCAGTGTAATTTATTCTAATTTTTTTATTTCTTTTTTTTTTTATAAAAAAGCTAACATCTTAAAAGTTAAATTTTTTGAACATTCCAAACTGCCCTTAGTTTGTACATAGGAATACTAAAGGTATTTGCTCAAACACTGTTTTGCATAATCATCAAATGACTAATTTTCTTACTGCAACATAAAATGCCGATATAAAGGTATCGTATGGTATCGCATTGTACGAATAAATCACTCATAAAATTAGTTGAAAATGCTGGAAGAGCAATGAAACACTTCTGGTGTTCTTCAACTTGTGAAATATGAGCTTCATATTGGTTTCCCCCAATTTGGGCTATCTAAAACTTGAATTTTTATATATCAAATAATATAATTCTTTTTATTATACAAAATGGTAATAATACGCTCATAAAAATAAATGTCAACTTTCTCTTAAAAAGTAAAAAAATAATAATAATAATAAAAACCATCCCAAACAAACTTAAAAACCAAAAAATGACAAGCGGCTAGTGTCCTCCGATAGTATGATCCGATTTGATTCATGCAGCCTAGAAGTTAACAAGTGACGTCAATAATTTAACAACAAAAAAATTGTCATTCCAAAGTGACTAAAAAGGTAAAAAGTTGCGTCTCAAAAGGTAAAAAGTCAGATTACCTTAAATAAACTATTTTTTTTTAATTTTTTTAAAAAAGTGAAAAAGTAATAAAAGAAGTTTTGGGCATTCCAAACAGGTTTTAGTATGATCTGCACTATAACTTGAAAGGGTTTGTTGGAAAATGGAGGAAGGGAAAGAAAATTTAAGAGAAAGAAAGTCAATGAGAAATTCTATGGTGGGTTTTGCAAGTAAAAAAGAAAAATGAGAAGGAAAAATAATTCTTTTCTGATTAATTCAAAAAGTAAATGAAGAAAAAAACCCTAAGAAAGTTTATAAGACATGGAACGAAAATATGAAAGAATGTGAAGGAAATATAAAAAGAAAGAAAAATGCTACCAACACTAAAACTTTGACTAACAAATACCCTAAGCACTCATAAATTTTGGTGGGTTTTATTAAAAATTGTGAGTGTTTAGTGTATATGTTGGTGTAATTGTTAGTGCACGTAGCATTGTTAAAAGATACCATAATTTTTCATTTATTATGTTTTTAGTCTATTTTTTTCTTTTTCTTTGGTTTCTTGAATTTTAAAAACTCAAGTTTTGGTGGGATATTAGCAATTGCTATGGGTGCCACCAAAATTTGAAATGTTTAGTGTACTTGTCAGTGTAATTTTAAGGGTGCTTCCACCAAAAAATTTTAAAAAATAAATTTTAAAGCGTAAGGTTCATCAACAAAAATTTTAATGTACGAGATTCAATCACTTACAATACAAATAAATTTTACACAAACAGATAAATTTATATATAATATATACAAATAAATTTATCAGTCGTTCTTTTCTAATATTGACAAATATTAGACAGATAAATTCATCTGTTAAGTCAAATAAACACAAGTAACAGATAAATTTATCTGTTTCATGAAACAAACACAATTTGCTAAACAGATAAATTTATCTGTTCTTTTTAAGTATTGACAAATATTAAATAGGTAAATTTATCTATTTTTTTCTAGTATTGATAAATGCTACACGGATAAATTTATCTGTTTAATAAAACAAGCATAATTTGACAGATAAATTTTATCTATCTACTTTATACGTGTTTTGAAAAGTGCAGTATTCTTTATATAAATAAATTTATTTGTATATTTATTTATGCAAAATAAATAAATTTATCTATATATTTGAAAAAATGTACGGATAAATTTATTTGTTCAAATGTCCAACTAGATCTCGCGCGTTAAAATTTTTTTATGATGGATAAAAAACAAAACGGACGCTAGAACTTAAAACTAATTTTCCAAATTTTAATCCACATAGCATTAATGTTAAAACAGATAACAATATTTTATTTATTGTATTTTAGATTTTCATGTTTTGAATTTCAAACACACACTCAAATAATATCATAGTTTTTTTTTAAATTACATATATATTAATTTAGTCGATTGATAGAAATATTATATTAAAAGGCATTTTCGTTTATTTGTAGATGGTTAAAATTTAATCTTAAAATGTTAAGATTGATATTTTTTTTAGTGGATAGATGGCTAAACAATTATAATTGTTAATATCAAATATATAGAAAGATAAAATTATCTATTTTGAACAAAAATAAAAAAACTAACTTTTACTAAAACAACCAATTGCAAAAAAAACACTAACTTAAAAATTGTGTTACCAAACAACTTACTTTGAAACCAATTTAACCATTTAACTAAAAACATAAAAAAGCAAAAAAAAAATAACTTTTAATCTAATGGCAATTGGGGCCTAAGAAACAAAAACAAAACAAAAACTTACAAGCCAACATGAGCAACACCACTTTTGCCATGGTTCCAACTTGAAAGGGAACCCATTTACAATCTTACAAGCATCAACAGATCCAACAACATTCTTTTCTTCTGGATATATGTATAACTAATAACATTTATAAGCTATTTCTAACTAGTTTACCCTCACAGATCACCAAATGTCCAATAATCAAGAACTTTGGTATTTCATTTTTGAGTCAAATACAACTGTATTTAGCTAAGGAGCGAGGAAAATCAAGGAAACATTAAAATCTCCAAGGAAACCTTGAAAAATAAAGTACTGAAAGTATTTTTTACTTCACAAATGGATGGGCTTGAACTTCTATACACAAATCACAAATGTACCCATAAATTCTAAAAGTTGTCCTTTGCTTGGCGGATGGCACCCAAAACTTCTGCATCATCTGCTGCGGCTGGAATATTCAGTGACTTGCGGATTTCCGTACTTGAAGTGCGAAGGAACGGATTACATGACTTCTCTATCTTCAGTGTAGTCGGAATCTGGGACATCAGAGTCCAATAAATGGTTAAGGAAAACTGCAAGATTATAAGATTCTGCTAAACAAAGAAGCAACTATTCAATAAGCACTGAATCATTTTTCATCGAGGCGTATTGTTCGTGGTCCAGAAACTGGTAATAAGCAAGGCAGCTTCCATTAGTTGCAAGCTCAGCTCATCTTATGTAAGCTCTCAAGATCATAAACTGAGCTCCAGGAAGCTTGTGAAAAGTGAACCACTTTGTATCTGGTTTTGTTTCTTTTCCTATTTTTGTTATTTTTTAAAATTTATTTATTTATTTATTTATCTTTTTATTTTTATTTTTTTATTATTATTATGTGGGGTTGGGGGGACTGGTTAGTATCATGTTTCTAATAACCATAAACCAAAACATAAGCTGACAAACCCCAAACTCAACTTAGCCTTATAGCATATTTGGCTTTAAGCCATTTATGCCAACAATCATAAAAAACTTTAAACAACTATAAAGTATACCAAACGAATTTTATGCTTATTTGGCTTAAAGTGACTTAAATCAAAAGGCCTAGCTTTAAATCACATTACCAAACAAGGCCTCAGACTAGACCAATTTGTTGTCACAGTCTAAATGATAAGATGGCTGGCTCATTTCCAATGCATAGAATGGGGAGATTAAAGTTCTTTTAGCAACTCTTTCCTGACAAGACAGATATTTTCCACTTGTGGCAGTGGAAGCATTCACAAAGCACAAGCCTACAAGTATCAGAATTTTATAATAAAGAATATACAGAAGTTCATAAATTACCGTTGGCAAGCCCTTATTACGGAGATGGGTTACGTGAGCAGCATAGGACTGGAGTGCTTCATTCCTGGGTTCAATGGACAATGCAAACTTTGAATTGCTCTGTCAAAATAAGTGGCATCATGATTAGGGCCCACCAACATTTTTAAGTCAACCAAAATATAGTGGGAGCGTTTGGCAAAGCTACTGCTAGTAGTTTTTAATTTTTTGCTATTAATTTTAGTCATAAGTTATAATATTTTCTAAACACCTACAATTTATACTAGAAGTTGTAAATACTTTTTATTCTATTTCAACTATAAGTTACAATATTTACCAAACATTTACAACTTCTGCTAAAATTTATAAGTTACTAATTTTAGCAATGTCAAACACCCTCAATAACACCCCACCCACTCCCCCCGGAAAAAAAAGAGAACGAAAATCAGAAAAAGAAAACTTACCAATGTATACTCATGACCACAGTATATGCTTGTTTTATCTGGCAAAGACACTATCTTTTTAAGGGAAGCAAGCATCTGAAACACAAATAAATTAATGGTTATAATACCTGAATCATAAGGTTGGAAAATGGTTACTATTGTTTAACTATACTGGATAACGCTTTTACCAGTTCAACCAAGATTTAGGATACGTTTCGACCATACAACAGGGCATACCATCTGATATTTTATATTATTATTGAACATCAATCTTTTCTCCCACATCACATGTAGGAGTGCTTGGGTGATCTGTTGTTTCTTAATCCAAAATGGCTAGGCAAGAAAAAAGGTAAATGGTAGATGATGGTTCTCTTAAAAGTCAAGATTTCCTATTGCTCCCAAACCCTCCCTTTCCCCATATCATTGCACTCAATCCCAACTCATCAGGAGTAGGGCAGTCGGGAGAATTCTACCGGATCAATCAAGTTCGCTATCATTCCTAGCTCCAGTCGAATGACCTACAAACCCAATCAGCTGATACCACATCAATGTCCAACTTTCAATAAGAGTCAAGTCCTGCACCAAACAACCTTAATATTGGAGGTTTTAAACAAGAAACTAGGAAAGGCATCTCTATTTGTTGTTGACCTGTTATTGCATCAATCTTTTTGCTACTCATTAATTTCTAAGGATCAAAGGAATGAACTCAAGCCATAAATTAAAAAGTACCTGCTCGGGTGTTCCTTCAAAAAGCTTGCCACATGATAAGCTAAACAAAGTGTCTCCTGTAAAAATAGCTTGCGATCCAGGAAAGTAAAAGCTAATATGCCCTGTTTGCAATTAAGACCAACACTGATGGTTAGCTGGATAAAAAAATGGGAAATATTCACGCGCGGTGCTATATGCAGCAAGAAGTTAATGAAAATTTGACAACCATGATTGGTTTCAACCAATTTTTTTACAAGAATTCTTGGGAAATAAAGGTATCAACTTCTTCTATAAAAATGCTTAAAGTTAAAACAAGGAAAGTTGAATTGACACAATCATTTTTTATATGTAAAATCACCTCAAAATCAGGAAGAGAGACAACTAAAATGAGCAGAATATAAAAACATTGGACCAAATATTCTATAAAATCATTACGTCAATAATCCATTAGGTCAATAGGATGCTCATGCATGTTTAGGCGTAGCATTGCAAGAAAGTATTTTGGCATTCAAATGTATGAATATAAAACTACTCATGAATTTCCTCTTGCTTCATATGTTCATATAAACTACTCTCCTTCCCTAATGCTTTGAATTGGTTCATTTTTCTTCTTTTCCCAATACCAAGAAGCATAGTGCTTGAATCATTACATCAACAGAATTTGTGAAGGAAAAGGGAACGAAATTAATGAGTTGAAAACTTTATAACACATGAATAACAATAAGGGGATGAAGACTTTAAACAAGGTATATATAATGTGAGTATTGTTTTTGAGATATTGGGTTGAGGAGTAATGGGCAAGATTGGGAGCAATCCTGCACATATAAAAAATAACCATTTCCTAAATCTTTTAGGGGGGCCGTATGAGTACAGAGGAGTGAATGAAAAGGTGGATTTTATCCGGTGGGGCAGTGATTGCAGCAGAAGATTTATGGTTAACTACTTCTACATATCTTTGTTAGGCTATAAGAGATCATCTTTCTCTTGGAGAACTGTTTGGAAAGTGAGGGCCCTAATGAAGGTGGCATTGTTCACGTGGTTCACACTATGGATAATCTACAGGAGGCAAGTGCTGCAAACTAATTGGTGTAGTTTGTGTATGGAGGGAGAATCATTTCACATCGCCTTATTCATTGTGAGCTATGAAGCATGGATACTTCAAAATGGTGCCGTACAAGTATCGGATACCAATACGTGGGGATACGTATCGAATACAGCTAAAAAGTACCTAGAAATTATTTTTTATTTTTTCAATTTGGATACGTTTGGGATATGTTTTTGGGATATGGCGTTTAGAAAAATATCAAATTCTCAAAAGGCGTTTCGACTTCACATCATTGTAAAAGATAAAATTGCAAAGTAAGAAGAATACCCAAAAAGTGGAGCAGTAAAACCCTAAAGGAAAATCAAATTCATTCAAGGCAATCAGTGTTCAATCCAGCCCTAACGGTGTTCAATCCAACCCTTGAAATTGACATTGAAGCTGTATTGATTGAAGCTTTGAAGTTCAGTGTGATCGTGCCCTAGCTGTGATCGAGCGAGCCCTAGAAGTCAACATCGTACCAGAAGTCGATTAAAGCACTAAAGGTCAGTCGACTCAATTCTTTCTTGCTTCGTTTCTCCTTCTTCTGCGTTCTTCTCGTCTTCCGTTGGCCGTCATTCTTCTCTCTTTCTCTCTCTTCATCTCGTTTCAGCGTTCAGATGTCATGCATTTTTTGACTTGTGACATATGTTGCGACTGGATTACCTTTAATCCTTCTTTTGTACTCTCTCTCTCTCTCTCTCTCTCTCTCTCAGTTCGATTACTAGATTATCTTTAGTTTCATATGCTGCGACTTGTGAAGCAATTTTTTAAGTTTAAAAAAGTCAAAAAGTGTTTCACCATATCTGCACTAGCAACCAAAAGCTTGACACTGCGGTCCATGGAGTTCATAAGCTAACTGAAGAGATGAGCATCGTCTTGTACCAAGGTACGATAAATAGGAGAACTCGGATCAGGGACATCGTCAAATAAGTGGGAATCCAATTCCATGCCTTGTAAGTATTTCAATACATTCTTCCGCCACAAGGGATAAGCAGAAGCACCGTCAAGCTTCTCATCAACAAGCCGAGTAGAAGAAGAGAACACTTCAGTTCTCATAGGTCGCCCGGTATCCGTCAGAGACTCAGCAATCCCAAAAGTCCAAATAGCAGACCTATCACCCTCCGATGACATTTTTGTTCAAATATCAGAGAACCCACAACCAGACAATCCTCACTGCATCAACAAAAATTGGACGGCATAAAACTTAGCGATGAATGGAACGCAGGCTATTGTACGGCTGAAGGAAGGGACGCAGTGAGGGAGACGAAAACATAGAACTGCTGAGACCGGTGCGACTGTTCCGGCGACTGTTCCGTCGACTTTGTTAGGTTTCCGGTAACTGTTTAAATGGCCTGAGACTGTTGTCGGAGCACGATCGGTGGCTGTTTAGTGGGGTTTTGGTGGATTTCAGCGACTGGTAGGGTGGTGGCAACTGAGTTCGGCAACGTCAGTGACTGTCGGCGACTGCAGTGGACTGGTTTGAGGGTGTCGGTGCTAGAGGTGGTGGTTTTGGTGGGTTTTGGTGCCTGGAACGCAGGCTATTGTATGGCTGAAGGAAGGGACGCAGTGAGGGAGACGAAAACACAGAACTGCTGAGACCGGTGCGACTGTTCCGGCGACCGGCAACTGTTCCGTCGACTTTGTTAGGTTTCCGGTAACTGTTTAAATGGTCGGAGACTGTTGTCGAAGCACGATCGGTGGCTGTTTAGTGGGTTTTGGGTGGATTTCAGCAACTGGTAGGGTGGCGGAAACTGAGTTCGGCAACGTCAGTGACTGTCAGCGACTGTAGTGGACTGGTTTGAGGGTGTCGGTGCTAGAGGTGGTGGTTTTGGTGGGTTTCGGCGCCAGGGGTGGTGCGACGAGAGGTTAGGAGCCTCGCTGGAGGGGCGACGAGGGATGACAATCCTCGCTGGGTGTGCGACGATGAGCGGCGAAAGGCTAGGGTGGTCTGGCAAGGATCGTTGGGTGGTTAGCGAGGGTTTGAAGTGGTCGGCGAGGGTCTTGGGTGGTGCGTCGACGACTGGTGACTTGAGTTTGGGACTGTCGGCGACTGTCTGGCAGCTAGGGTTTAGGTGGCGGCTAGGATTTTGGTGCCTTATAGGGTTACTAGAGGTCCGGTGGTTTTGATACCATATTATTAAACTTGGATTAATGAGAAACCGTACCCTAAAGGATAGACAAGACTCTTTATTTATAATAAAGCTAGGCAACATCATTACACACATACACCCCCACACACTGGATAATAAATATATAATAATGATTATAATAAAGCTAACATATGGAAGGAGATCCAAGATGTGGGATGTTGGTAGAGATGCATTTGATTCACTCGAGGGTGCTAGCTTGCTTGAAATTGTAGATCTTTCACTTGATGAGCCGAATATGAAAACTGTGCTATTCAGAGATGACGGTGAAGGGGATCGAGCTGAAGTTGATATTACTGAAGATTGAAGAATGATGATTCTTAGCATAATATTTTGCTATGTTTTAAACTTAACTTGCTTTTATCATGTTTGTATGTTTAAAAGAAATAATTTAGTTAATAATTTGGTTTTATTGTCAATCTGTAATGAATGCACTACCATATAGTTTTTTTATTTTTTATTTTTTATGTGTGCTTAATGAAAATTTCTTTCATTTATAACTTATTCTTGAATTTATTCTTGCATTTAACTTGATTTTATGAATAATACAATATTCAAAATATATATATAAAAAATTTACAAACTCATCTTAATCGTATCCTATCATATCCGTATCCGTATCCGTGCTTCATTGATTTGAGTTTGCTAAGGAGTTGTGGGGTTTCACTTTTGACTCTTTTGGTGTTGATTGGGTTTTGGAAGGAAGTGGCCAATGTCTTGTCAACTTGGAAGGGGTGTTGAGGTGTTGGCAATAGGCCTAGCTTTTAGTCCCATTGTGTTTGATGTGGTTGATTTGGCTGAAACGTAATATAAGTTCCTTGGATGGGGTGAAGGGAATTTTTTTTTTTTTTTGCTAACTTGTATAGCTAGATGTTTGAGAAGGGCCATCGCAATTGTTGAGTTTATAAATTATCTAGCTTTGTAATAGGTCATTGTCATAGAGTTTTTGGTGGATTCCTTGATTTTGTGGGATTTCATTTTGTTATATTCTTACTTTGTAAGATGGTTTTCCCTCCTGTACAAATGACATTCCCTTGATGTCCATTTATTGAATGCCCTTACTTGCCATATATATATATATATATATATATATATAAGGGAGCTTAGTTTTTTTTAAATGTCCTGCATGTCATCTTTTTGAATGGTTGAGATATATTTTAACACAAATCTACGATCAAGATTGGTTCTCAAAAAAATGTGCTATCTCTCCTCTCTCTATGGTCGTTGAATGGTTGAGATATATTTTGATTTAAAATCCCAAAGTTAAGATTGGTTTGACAAAAAGATTAGTAAAGTACATCTAGATTTGACTAATGGCCAAATCAATTCTCATATAAATGAGTTTTACCTTTTGATTTATGATTCACTCTATTTCAAAAGTCCCATAGTTTGTAACGTAGAATATAATTAAATCAATTTAATATTATTTTTTCACATATTCTATATCATTGAAATCATAAACTTTATTGGTTGATAATGTTTGTTTCTTGAATAATTTGTTATTTAAGATGACATAAAAAGAAAAATAAAAATAATAAAAGTGTAGCATTATACATAATTTAAGAATGGCATATGTAGATACCTAGTAACATAAGGATTTATTCAAACTTCACTTGGATGTTTATTTTTAAACGAATACTAGAAAAGCGACGTAAAATGATATTAGATTTAGTATAAAAGTGCCCTTAGGCACACGCAATTCGCTATATATATATAGTGGGATCAGCGTGACCCTTGCATCATTTCATCATTGCCTTGTCTTTTAGTTACATGCAATAATGCAATTCATTATCTTGTTTTAAATTAACTATTCCGTAAAACCCTTAATATGGTTTCTCTCTCTCATATAAAATAAATTAAAACCCTGAATATAGTTTCTATCTCTTATCAAATGAATTACATTATTTCTATAAGTTCTACAGGGTCCTATAATCCTTACAAAATAGTGAGATTTCTATTGTACCACTAAATGTGAGGGTACAAATATGTACAATTTGGATGACTCATTTTTCTTAAAACCAACAAATTAATGAGCAGCCTGACCATTTGAGCTGAAAGTCAGGCAGTGACGCTTTTTAACTAAAGCTGGATTTGAAAAAAAGGAACAAAAACATAATGTTATATGTTTATAATAGTACAAATAAGATGTACACAATATTATAACTACAAGCATATCCCAATAGGTGCCATGGCGTTTCGGCAGTTGGTGTATAATTTACATACGAAGAGTCCTACACCATTTGTTGCACTATAGTTCAATGTGCACTAATCAAGGTAGTGTTTGGCAGAACTTTTAATAAGCCTGTTTGAGGGATTACCACTCTAGAGGGCCTTCTACAAAATGTGTTTGTGGGCATTTGGGCTTCTAGTGGAAGAGCCGTACTCCAGAAAACGTGTCTAGTGGAACTTCTAAAAGCCACCTGAGCCCACTAGAGGTGGCTTTTAAAATTAGCTTCCTGAGAAGTCACTCATATCTTAAATAACCAAGTCCATGTTCTCATTTTTATACTCAGTTTTCACCTAATGTCCATCTTAGCCTAAATTCTGCTAGTAACCTATAAAAATCTATGAATCTGGCATCTTGACCAGTATAGAACTTTCAATCCAAAACCAAGGAAAAGAGACAAACATATTGTGAAGTCTTGGGGTACTCCCTTGTTAATCCTATTCTTTCTTTCCTTGCTACCCTTTTTCTTTTGTTGCTACCCACTCTCTCTCTCTCTCTCTCTCTCTCTCTCTCTCTCTCTCTCTCCAAACCAACTACCTTTCAGGGTGGGCATTGAGCGAGCCAAGCCAATTTTGGGCCAGGCCTCCCCAAGCCCAAGCCCGGCCTAGCCTATCCAGACATCAGGCCTAAAACCCTATACTAACTACTAAGCCCTGGCCCAAAAACAATATAATAATCCCCAAACTGCCCAACAAATCTATATATTGGATAAAAAAATAAGGGAGATGATATTCATACTCCATTTTAGTGTCTCAAAGTCGCACTCCTCTTGTGAAAGGCCAAAAAGCAAAAAAGTGAGTAGGAGAGTTTAGATGTGGAGTGTGGATATCATTTTCCAAAAATAAATGTTTAATACTAAACATCAATAACTTCTAGTTGAGTTGACACAAACTCTTGGTATTTCCTATAACATCCTAGGTTCAAACCCTGGTAGGTGTGTTTCCTATCTGAATAAGAAAAATAAATTATACAATACACATTCATATATATACATAAATATATTCCACATGCTAATACATATAATTTATATAATACATACGGATCAGCCTCACCCTTCAGGCCAGCAGCTTTGCTCATGTACATATCATATGTAAATAAGAGTTAAATAGTTAATTAAGGATTAGTCCTTTTTTAGGAGATTGTAAGAGTTTTATTCCTATCAGATTTTGTGTTTTGTGTTTAGTCCTCTTCTTAAAATATAATCAAATTTTGGTCTAAAATATCTTCCATGCTCCGGTCAAATATGCCAAATTATTTAGCTATTAAAACATTCGGGTTTTATGGAGTTTGTTTTAATTAGGCCATTATTTCAGCATCCAATTGGTTGATTGATATCCTGAGATAGTGAAATTGGTATGGAAATGCCATCTTTTGGAAATTGAATTTTAGCAATTAGTTGTGAGTTTTCTATCCTAAAATCGTGGAAAATTGGTATGGAAAATATATTTTTTCAAATTTTTCCTTTCATTTTGGGGATAAACACAAATAATCATCGTTAAGCAGCTTTACATTACACAATGTGCAGTCTTCCCTGTCATTTTGCGTAACAGACTTGCTTCTTCGTTTGTTGCGTTAATTTGACTTTTCGGCCTTTCGTGCCGATTAACTGGTATATATTTTCATTTCTTATTTATGTGTTATTATATCTCGATAAATTTTAGTATTGCATGTAACTTTATTGGTATTGCATCGTAAATATATTCGTATTTTTTAAAGTCATATATTGTTTTTCTGTTTGCAGAAAGTTTGTATTAATAATCAAATAGGTTGAAATGATAGTTGAGTGTTTTTGTGATTAAATAATGTAAAATGACTCTTTTCGAATGAGTCATGGTTCATGTATTTAACTTAGTAGACGGTCAATCTTGGAAAATACTGCAGCACAGTAGTAAATGATAAATGTATCAGTAGCTACTCTGCAACATAATTATTAGGATACTGCAGCACATACGTAACAAATAAATCTATCAATTACTAGTCTGTAATACAATTGTTAAGATATCACAGCACAAACATAACTGATAAATGTATCACTTACTATTCCGCAACACAATTATTAAGATACCGTAGTACAAATGTAACTGATAAGTGTATCAATTACTACTATGTAACACACTTATTAAGATACTGTCTTGTTCTCTTGATTTTCCTCAAAATTTCACATTTATCAATTACGAATGGAAAAACCTTAAATCCTAAATCTTAACAATTGAAGTAGAACATGAAATAGTAAAATCCTAAATCTGTCGTCGACTTCACAGCTTCGTCTGCGTCTTCTTGCTCGAGCATCAACCGATCATCCTTGATTCGTGAAAATGGAGTGTCTGGTTGTATGAATTTGTAATCAGAACTCTTTTGGGTAGATTCGACGAGATATTTGGGTTCTTCGGTACCAGCACGATCTTCAAACAGATATGTTGGTTTGAAAAGATTTGGGATAATTTGCGCGAAATTTCAAAAGTTTCAAATTTGCAGTTACCGTGTTCATAAAGGTATTTTAGGGTATTAAAATTGTCTCGGGACTAGTCCCATTGAAAAAGTTTTGATGGGACTAAAATTTAATTTACTACCAAAAAGAGGACCTAACCCAAAATTTCCTTATAAATAGTAAGATAGTTCATAGTCTGTAAAATGCCTTATGTGTCACTTGTTTGAGCGGTTAAGATACATTTGGACTAAATTTCATTGTCAAGATTGGCTCTTACTAGAATATGTTCTCACCTCCCTCTACGGATAAAATACATTTTTATTCAAATCCCACGTTAGGATTAGTTCTCCGACTTCTCACAAAATATGCTCTCTCCCTCCCTCTCTCACTAAAACTCACTTATTTCTCTAAAACTTCTTAATTTTCCCCTCTCCTGCTCTTTCTCTTCACTCCCCCTCTTCTCTCTCTCCTTATTTCACTTCACCTCCTTTTCTCCTCTCACTCCTACTTTCCTCTATTCTATATTCTCTCACCCTCCTCTGATTTGAGTTCTTTAACCATCGATGAAGCTTACTGCCCTCATAGCCTACTAAAGCTAGGAACAACCGAGGCTTACCTAATGAGTTCACCTTTTTTTTCCTGGGAACCCTCTCTTTTTCAAAGATTGTTTCGTTGGTAGATTCCGTTGAAGAAAGAAGTGAATTCATCATCTTTTGGAAAAAAAATGTACAATAATAGATTTCTGCTCACCTCCAAATCAACTTCTTCACCTCTCCCTCCTCCTACTACTGCCTGAGCTATCTCCTCAATATGTTGTTACTTTTAATAGTTTTTTTGCTCTTAATTGTGGTCCAAAGTTGATATTAGAATCAAATTAGGTTGGAAAGTGCATTTAGGCATGTCAATTTGCTAGTCATGTATAATAGTAATCAGGCCGAGCCAGGCCCCAAGGAATATACTCAAGTCCAGCAGCCATTTACTTTATGAGACTAAAAATTCAACACTGCATTGAGAAAATTGTAATGTCATGGAAATAGAACTCCATAGAGGCAACATATTACAAAAATAAAACAATAATTCATTACAACCTGAACACTTGACTGTATTCCAATTTCAAAGAAAACACCCGTTCATAAAAGAAAGCAATAGATTGTGGCGATCCTACAATCTATTTGTAGCCATGAATGATCTAATTAACATCCAAAATAAGGTAATCCATAGGTTTCTCACAACTACATCCAGACAATTATGTAACAAAATCAAGTAGAGTAACTCAACCTCGGGTATGACCGGGAGTTTCAATTACAAGCACTTCATGGCCTGCAAACATCCACTTGTCCCCGTCACTCAAAACTATATCAATGCCAGGAATTCTGTCCCTGTCTATTCCTGATCCAATTACCTAAAAGCAGAGCAGAAAAGGGAAAGGTGCAAAAGTTCAAGAGACTTGAAAGTGCTATGAAATTGAACCCCGTCAAGAACAAGGAAAGTACTATAATTACAAAAGCATACAACAATTTTCTGTATTCAAAAATTAAATTACCCTACAATCAAATACATTTCTCTTTCTGAGGAAGTGGACAGGCTAGAGTGAATGCAGGAAGCAAAAGAATTCTAAAACCGGATGCACACCAATGTGCACATAACATAAATAAGACGATACCTCTATATCAATAAAAAATCTGGCCATTATATCTAGAATTCAAAAAATGTATCCAAGGATATACCCCCCGTGCAAACCAACTATAACGTAGCGAAAAAAGACTCTTCAACACATAAAATAGTGCCTCTACTCCTTCAAAAGAAATATTTTAACTTTTGACTTGATAAATGCTACAACAGCCAAAAATTATTGAGAATCAACCATATTTAAGGTAGACTGGAAGTTCTAAACTAAGAAGCATGGACACTTCTAAGAAGGTGGTGTCTATGATGGGTACATGTCGGGCACCGACACTAGTCCAACCCTCCTAAACACGTGCCAAACACTTCGAACACTTAAGGGACAAACAAAGGTGGTGCCACATGCTAAGTAGTGGGGTGCTAAACCCATCATCCTAAAAAAGATCAACAAATTTTTTAGTAATACCAACAAAAGTTTGCACTCTTTGTTTAAAACATTGACATCCATAGTCCAATTGAAAAGTGGAAGATCCCACGGGTTAAGAAATGAAGGCAGTGTATCAGTGATCTTGTGGGTGTTAAGTAGTAATGATTAATATATTTATATATATTATAGTACGTGGTATTATGTGGGTATACCCACAGTAACTACTGTAATTCTCTTTTCCTTAATAAATGTGTGTAGGTCTCATTTGGCGAGACGCGCTCTTCTCCTTTATTTTAGCATGGTATCAGAGCCATAAAATCCTAACCCTAGCCTCCCAAAACCCTAGCCGCCACCTGCAAAACCAGCACCGCCGACCATCTGAACCCTAACCAGCCGCCACCAACTCATCTGAATCCTAAACCCACCGCCGACCATCGTCAGCCTCCCTTAACCCACCGCCAACCATCGTCGGCCTTCCTAAACCCACCGACGACCATTGCCTGGCTTTCTAAACCTCACGTTGACCCTCGTCTGAAACCCTAAACCCGTCGCCGACCCTCGCCTGGCTCTCTAAACCTCACAACGACCCTCGTCGAACCTCTAGGACTCCTCGCCGACCATTGTTGACACCCCATAAGCTATCGCTGACCACTGTCGGCAACCCAAGAACCCTCGCTGACCTCTGCCGGCATATTACGCCCAGGAACTTTGGCATTGACCTTCGACAGCCTCTTTAGGCTGGCTATCTGCTCTAGCAGAATACAGTAAGGCCTCCAGGTCTTTAAGCCAACCAAACAGGCCTCGCCGGAGCTTCGCCGGAGCTTCGTTGGCTCTTCCAGATCAGTTTTCTTCTCCCTCACAACATCTGTCCACTTCTCCTGAGACAAATGGTGAGCATGATGCTAGATTAAGGACGCTGTGAGGGTTTGATTCGGTTCGGTTCTCTATCTCTCATGCGTGTGGATCGAAACTTGACGGTGTGGTATTTTTTGGTTCCTTGATTGGTGCACAAGGATGTTAGAAGATTCTGTGACTCGCGAATCTAATGTTGAAGCTGGTCAGTAGCGTACCACAGAGGTATTTTTCTCATTCACACGGTTAATAGATCGGCGACTTGATGGCGCCAATAGTTATGCATTATGGAAGAAGAGTGTTTTGAAGCCGCTTCAGGGAATGGAGCTCGATTCCCACTTATTTATGATCCTCCATCTCAAACCTCAGCAACCTTTCGAACCTAGACCCGAGACGATGCTCGGATATTCAGTCAGCTATTAAATTCAATAGAACCTTCCGTTTAGACCTTGGTGGCTAACACCAGATACCGTACGAGATATCTGGTCCTCATTGGAGTCAATTTATTCATCCACCAATGACCTTTCCAGTTTATATGACGTTATGAAATGCTTCTTTCAGTTTCAGCAATCCGGGAAACTGCTTCAGGATCACTTTTTGCAATTCCAGGTTTTAGCAGACGAGTTTGACCGACTCCTTCCATTCACGAATCAGTTGTCCCTGTTTTAGCAACAGAGACAACAACTACTGGTGGTGTGCTTTTTGGCCAGTTTGGATTCCGAGTTCGACTCGGCGCGTTCTTAGATCCTTGCTGGGGCAGATATTCCTACTCTTTTCGAGATATTCCGACACCTAAGTCGAGCATCTCGTCGGGATGACTCTCGCGGTCCTACCGCATCCCCTGTTGAGGCATCTAACCAATCTGCTCTAGTAGATATTCATGGTCACCACATCAATTGAGGCCGCGGTCGTGGGAGTGGTAGGTCTGGTTGTGGAGGAGGTCGTGATGGTGGTCGCGAGACCCGTACGTGCCATTATTACAGGATTAGGGGGCACATTCGTAGTGAGTGCTACAAACTTCATGGAAAGCCCCCACTAGTGGCCAATGCCACATCCGATTTCAGCCAGTCAGACTACATCCAGCCGAGTCCTCAGGGAACATCCAACTCAACTAGACGAGTTGTGGAGATGACTGCAGCAGAGTACGATCAGTATATGTATGGACAGACTAGACAGAATAGGAGTTCGTCTGAGGTACCAGCAGCCACATTTGCAGGTAATCCTACTGCATGTGTGGCTACCTCCCACACTTGGGTTATAGATTCTGGCGCTTCACACATGGCTGGATCATCAGGTATTCTCTCTGATTACAAGCTTATCCCTGGTCATGCTGGTGTCTTGGTGGCTAATGGATCTTCCCTAATTGTCAAGGGTTGCGGTGTTACGACACCAACCTCTGCTCTCTCTTTATATAATGTCTTGCATACCCCTGATAACCTTTTCAATTTATTATCCATCAATCAAATTACCTCTTGTTTGGGTTGTTCAGTGGCATTCTTTCCTGACTCTTGTATTTTTCAGGATATTTTGACGAAAAAGACTATCAGTAGAAGACGGGTCTCTGGGAGGTTGTACCTGCTGGATGCTGCTCCTTCTCAAGCATATTCAGCCGTATCATCTTCTGCTCTTAATATTCACTGTCGTGTTGGTCATCCCAGTCTACCGAATCTCAAAATACTTTACCTTAGTTTAAAGTCAGTGTCGACTATTGAGTGTAAGTCATGTCGCTTTGCTAAGTACCTGCGTGCGCCTTTCTCCTCTCGGGTCAATAAAAGAGCTTTAGCTCCGTTTCAATTAGTTCGTTCCGATGTCTGGGGACCTAGTCCAGTCACCTCTTTATTTGGTTTTCGCTACTTTGTGAGTTTTGTTAATGATTACTCTCGCACCACATTTCTCTATTTAATAAAGCATAAATATGAGGATTTGTCTGTGTTTACCCAATTTTGCATGACTATACAAAATTAATTTGGCACTTGTGTTAAAATCTTACAGAGTGATAATGGGGGGAGTATTTGTCTACTGCTATGAAGGACTTTTTGCTCAGTCGTGGTATTTCCCATCAACGGTCGTGTCCCGATACTCCCGAACAAAATGGGGTAGCTGAACGAAAAAATAGACTTGTGTTAAAAACAACTCGGGCTCTATTGTATCATATGCATGTGCCTCATCAGTTTTAGAGTGAGGCGGTTCTTACGGTGTGCTATCTCATTAATCGCATGCCGTCCACTGTATTGGGTAATCTTTCTCCTATATCTGTTCTAACTCCTATGGTGCCTCTCCACTCCTTGCCACTTAAAATCTTTGGTTGCGTATGCTGTGTGCGACACCAGACCACAGGTTACCAAACTTGATTCTTGTGCCCTTAAATGTCTGTTCATTGGCTATCTTCAGTATCAAAAAGGGTATCAGTGTTATTGTTCTGCCCTCCGTCGCTTTGTTGTGTCTCAGGACATTACCTTTCTTAAGTCCCTCCCTTTCTATTCACCATCTCCTTCCCGTCCATCTCCCGCTCGCAAGTCATCTCCCCCTCCTTTGTCTGCTGATTTTATGCTTTCTCGGGTTACCACTGATATTCCTGCTACATCTCCTTAGCTACTCTCACCACCGCCTCCAGCACCTTCACCTCCAAGTGATCCGACCCCTGCTGAGCCAGTCCCCTTGTCGGCTGATCCGCCAGCAAATGAGCCCTCTATTGCTGCCTGTCGCCCATATCGCCAATGTCGGGATCACCTCAAGTATGTTGAGTCTTGTAAGGGGTTGTCAGCTTCCTTACAGGCCTTTACTTTTGCACTAAATACTACTGCTGTTCCAGGAAGTGTCTCCAAGGCTCTCTCTCATCCTGGTTGACGATCAGCTATGTTAGAGGAAATGTCCGCCTTGGAGCATAATGGTACTTGGGAGCTTGTTCCTCTTCCTACCGGGAAGCAGGCCGTCGGCTGCAAATGGGTCTATACAGTGAAGGTTAATTCTTATGGTTCATTGGCTCGGTTAAAAAAGCACGCCTTGTTGCGAAGGGATATACTCAGACGTATGGCATTGACTACTTTGAGACTTTCTCTCTAGTCTCCAAGATGACCTCTATTCGGTTACTCCTCTCTCTCGCTGCCACCAAACACTGGCCCCTATATCAGCTGGATGTCAAGAATACCTTTTTCCACGGCGACCTTCAGGAAGAAGTTTATATGGAGCAACCTCCCGGGTTTGTTGCTCGGGGGGGTCTGGCCTTGTATGTCGACTTCGTTGGTCCTTATATAGTCTAAAGCAATTTCCTCGGGCCTGGTTTGGGAGATTCAAAACGGTGGTACGACAGTTTGGACTACGACTGTTAGGCAAAGATCATACAGTGGTTTGTATTCTCCGGTATCTCAACTGCAACCCAGGGATGGGTTTACAGAAGATCCACATTAGGGTCCTCTGATGTAGGCTAGGCATGATGTCCAATTGATAGAAGATCCACATTAGGGTCCTCTGTTTTTGCTGGTGGAAATCTCGTGTCGTGGAAAAGCAAAAAACAAGACGTGGTATCGAGATCAAGTGCAGAGGCAGAATACAGGTCCATGGCATTAGATACATCTGAAATTATGTGGGTTCGACAGCTTCTCACCGAGTTAGGTGAACCAACTATGGGACCTACTAAATTGTGGTGCGATAATAAGTCTGCAGTTTATATTGCCACAAATCCAGTGTTTCATGAGCGAACCAAACACATCGAGATTGACTATCACTTCATCCGTCATGAGTACAAGAATGGCACCGTCGGCTTTGGTTCGGTTCGATCTGGTGAACAACTTGCTGACTTGTTCACTAAGGCATTGCCGGGATCTCGAGTCAATTACACCTGTAACAAGTTAGACATGATTGATATGTATACTCCAACTTGAGGGGCGTGTTAAGTAGTAAGGGTTAATATATTTATATATATTATAGTACGTGGTATTATGTAGGTATGTCAACAGTAGCTACTGTAATCCTCTTTTCCTTAATAAATATGTGTATAGGTCTCCTTTGGCGAGACACGCTCTTCTCCTTTATTCTAACAGTGGGAAAGTTGGCCGAGATAGAAAAAGATACCTATATCCGTTAGCCTATATACTTGTGCAATTAACATAAATTTTACCAATCACAACTATATCAATAGAAACAGATATTTCAGCAATGAAATTTGTATAGAACTGATTGTGTAATTGGTGAATGAATGATTGTTTGGTACATTGAAAAGGAATTCTTTGCTAGTATCAATAATGACAATATTATGTAACCATTCCAGACTAAGAAAACTCGATATGAACAATCATAAAGTACATATATTTGAGTATTTTTATTTTAGTGGAAAAAAGGCATGAATGTGTTAAGATTTGCTTTTATTTATGACTTTAGAATTTATTCCTAAAGTTTTTGCATGACCCATCAACAAAAAATTTTACATCTGAAACAGGGGCAAAACGTGTCCTTTGTCCATCACTTAGTCACACATGAAACACATTACAAGTGTTAAAAAAAATATAAAAGGTGAATTTCTATCCATCAATCATCTTTCCGTTGGTATTTTAGTTTAAGGAATTATAAACCCTTTCAATTTGTATATAAAAAAACTTTTTAAATTAAATAACAGGTTTTTTTGTTCACTCTTCGTTTTTAGTATGCAGAATATGAAAAATAATTACATCCAATTGTGGTATGATAAATATAAATGTATTTATAATGTAAAAATGCAGTACTACTTATTTTTTTCATGTATACATATAAAAGTACAAATTTATTTGTTGCCAGGTCGTGTCCTAAATTTCGTGACAATTCTCACGTGGGCATGTATTGTGTCGTATATGAGTCCCGCATCCGCATCTGTGCTTCTTAGGTTCTAAGAAGTAATAGAGAAAAGGAAAAATAGAGGTGCTCTACCACTTTCAGGGCAATCAGACAAGAGACAGAAAAAATTACTTGATGAAAGAATCCAATCAGTAATCATAAAAAAACAAAATTATAGAAACTTTTATATGCACAGAGATAAAGATAACCGTTCTAAAAGAGTCATCTCAAAAAGAATAAAAGTTCAAATAATTTTTTTACTAAGTGTTACAACAGATAGCTCACGATTAAAAGAAAAACAAGTAATTCTTTCTGTTTACAAACATGAAAACAAATATATCAAAGGAAAAGGTAGAGACAAATAAAACCAAGACATCCGGACTTTTTTTGAATCAAAAACTAGAACTTGATTGTCCTAAATTGCTAAATAACAAGAAAGTACAACGTTGCCGACTCTAACGAGGGTTTACGCGCGAAGGAACAAGAGTTAAAACCAAAAGGATTCAAGTTGTAAAATATCTAATGTAAATCCTTGGAAGAATTGAGACCTTGTCACAAAAGAAAGATTCACTATAAAAGTTTCATTTGAATATCATAAAGATCAGGAAATGTTTCATTTGAATAATACACAGATCAGAGATCCAATCAGCAGAGATATATCAGGAAATGTTGATCGTTTTTCTCAAAATAAGTGAGAGATAAAGAACAACCCTTACTTCCGAATCGTAATCTAAGTCGCATATACTTTGTGTATGAAATCAGAAGTGATCATAGGGGACACGAAAACATGACTATAGGTTTATAACGATCATACTTAAACTTCAAGACAAAGTGGAAGAAGGGACAAGATCTTGCATGAGGAAAAAAAATGGAGCTGTATGATTTCATTAAGGTTTGTAGCTCAATAGAAGAAATTTTTTCATCAACTTCAGAGGTATGTAAATTTTTTTTTTTACAAGATTTTATAGTCATACGTAACGGCATCTTTACGATTACAGTAAATGCTTGTTCAAAACTAATTCCACCCACTTCTTTCACCAAGAATCTATGCCCATGTAGCCAAAAATGGTGGACCTACATGGGTAAGACTTGATGGGATCATCAGAAAAATCCCTTAGCACAATATTGCACTTTATTTTGATAGGACGAACTTCTAAAGATTTTTGAAATTGGAGGAGGGAGGCCCTATCTTAAAGCGCCAATGAGAATCATGAAAAGAGTTAGTGGCCGCATGTTTGGTGTGGGGTTTGGGAGCCATACCGAAAACTATGAACATAAACACCATAGGTGACCAAACCCAAAGAAATTCCCCAAATTCCTAACGTTAAGAGCAACTCAAGGGATGACCAAAGACCTATAGGCAATGAGCTCGGATGGTTATGCATCGAGATCTATTTTGTTCGGCCACCATTGGCCGAGCTACTTAGTAAGCCATTCCTGTAGTCGAGCTACATCACTATCTAAACTTAGGTTTGACCTCGAGTAAACAAACCACACACGTGCTCGAGCTCCATACGCCATTGCTTGAGCTCAACCACGATTGATGCAAGGTCGGCCTATACACTGAGCTAAATGTTTGTCAGGCTGACGTGGCTATCTGGCCAGCCAGATGAATATCTAACCTCCCTCAAAACTCTATCTATAAATAAAGGCAAATCAGTCATGATCAATTCTTATACTTAAAAATAAGCTCTTTTAATTTTTTTAGTAATGAGACAAATTTTAAAAAAATGAGAAGAAAGAGAACCAAGAAGAAAAATTTGACAGAAAAAAACATGAGAAAGTGTACACACACACACACACACAGACGTATACGAAGGGAATAGAATGAAGGAGATGAGAAGGGAAAACATACCAAAGGGAGATCCACTCGTGAGAAATGCGTAATTCGAAAGAAAATATGCAAACTACCTTCATATTGAGGAGAATACATAGGAGGGAAGAGAAGGAAGAGTAGAATAAAAAAAAAGAAAACCCTATGTGAGGTATGCTTGTTAATTTATTTGGATTGACCTATTTTTTTCTATATTTATTGAATTGATTATGCAAAACTGTTTTTCTACCAAGTTCAAAGTACTATAAGAATTAGGACATATACTGGATCATTTCAAGAAAGTAAACAAAACTCACTACAAACTATCCTAGACATCCAAAAATATGATTTGGAATAAAAGACCGTGCATCGGTCAATTTTTACCAAGTTATGTAAAAAATAATAATAATAATAAGAGTTCCAGTTACCGCCACTGTTACGCTCCGAAACTGCGTCACCGCTATCATTCCATAACGATGACCATGACCATTTTTATACCTTGGTACAAACTTATTTGTTACCAATACAGCCTTGTGTGGTACATGAAAATAGTTTAATTTTAATACTTCATCATAGTCAAATTTTCCTTTATCAACTACTAGGCTGTGAAAGATTTAATGACTTCAATTGATATGCTTACTAGTTCAAGTCTTAGCATGATTCCAATCACTACAGATATTTATTAGATTGCAACAGCGAATACAAAGGATGATAAACTTTCTCAGCTAGGTTAAGCGTTTTAGTTAAACCACATATCCCTAGTCTTATAGAGTAGCAGACCCATAAAAAGTTTTGGACCATCTATTTTGAGTTAAAGCTCATGAAAAGTTGTGATTGCAATGAGTATCCTGTTTAACTAATGTCAACCCAGTAATGGTCAACCGGCATTGAAACAGCTTGTGCAAGACAACTCCAAAACCAATGAGGACTGACTCATGGCGTAAGGTAGTAGATATCTAAAGACGGCTGAACTCCATAAGGAATGAGCTGGAGAAGAAGAAACAGGGAGAGCAAATATAAAATGGATTATTTTTACCAATTCTAGTAAACCGAGCTGGAATAACTGTAGAGTGTAGAACATTGTACTTCAAACTTAAGTTACTTGTGCACAACAAAATTAATGGAAAGCACCATCACACACCCTTTGTACCTTCTAAAATTTCCCTAAGACATTACATACTACATATCCATCACCTACTTAAAGTTATCTCTATTAAGGCACACACACACACAAAAAAAAAACCAAAATCTCAATGATTTAGAAACAATTTATGGGGTAGTTAGGAAAATTTCTAACCCACAACTTGAAGGAAATTCTGAGATCACTATTGGGAAATATTCACTCTACCTAGGACTTCCAAATACATCACCGAAATCGCAATGACGGAAGAATCTACATATATGTTTCAGAGAGCATTCCTTGTATGCAAGAATACGACCTAATTAGCGATGATTAGAGATGAGACGGCTCGTATATATGGTTAATTTTACAAATTTACATGGTGAAAAAACAAACAAGTACGAGTCTTCAGAAACGAGAAATCAAAAGAGATTGACTTCACCAGAAGAGTATTATCATACCTTTGCGCCATACATTTCTTTCAACTCCATGTTCCCACCAGTATGATCATAATGATGATGAGTATTCAGTATGTAGGTCAGATTTCGATTTTTCCTTTTCAAGGCATCTATAACAGGCACAGCTTCTGAAGGATCAACAACTCCAACTGTGCCAGTACCCACATCATGTAAAAGATATGCATAGTTGTCCCTAAGGCATGGAATCTGATGATAGAAAAACCAGCAAAAGATAGATATCAAGGACAGGGATATTAGCAACAAAGTTTACAATTTGGTTAAAGAAAATTACAAGATTTTTCTTTCTTAAAGATCAGTTTTAGAGCTCAATAAGGCCTGTGAGCACACAGTTGTGTTTGCATGCGAGAGTGTGCAAGCATGTGTTGGCAACTTGGCATACACACAATTACACAGCCACATCCATTCAATCACAATAACTCAAGGGAGAACTCCTTTGATAAAACAAGAGACACTGTCTGTTTTTGCAAGTGAAGCCATTAATAAAGCACACAAGAGATCCGCTCACCATCTCGATTTGAAGCGTGGAAGACATTTTAGCAACACTACAAAAGTGAGAAACTCCAAGCGATCGACCAACTCCACGCACAGTTTTGAATGGGATGGACAAGAATCTAATGAATCCGAACAATAGATTTTTCCTAAGGCAAAGTTGTCTTACGCCTGGCCACACGCAAAAGCCTCTCCTCGTCTAAAACATTTAGAAACAAAACCAACAGAATAAAGGGTTTACACCAATTCATTGATAACAAGTGAACAAGAGTTGCTTAAAAAAAAAAAAAACCCAGAAATTTAATATCAAGTCTTCAGCAACCAAATAATAATAACCATGATGATGATTACTACGATTATACAGAATTAAGCTCTAACCTTCGAAACACACAACTCAAAGTAGTTATTATCAACGTAAAATGCATATATGTATCTTAATCTATTCTATGAACTAACAAATTAATCCACACTTCAAAGAATAGGGATCTCGATCTGCATACAAAGAGAAAGGTACTGAATGAATAATACCTTTCATATTCATATCAAATCAAAGCTCCTTAAAAATACGATTACATCCCATATCTACTAACAAATAAAACTAACAGATTCAGACGATCATCGATTCCTCTTCCGTAGTTCAAACTCATCACACGTACAAGACGTCAAGGATTAATAACCATAATTTATTGATTTTCTCAATCGACTGAACTTAATTTGCAACGAAAATCACTACACCCTATGCGTGTATATATATATATATATATATATATATATATATAAATTTTTTTTTTTAATTACACGCATATATAAATACGTCCCACCAGAAATTCACAAAAACAAGCATATTTATCCATAAGAAAGAAAGAGAGAATGAGAGAAAACCCGAGAACGAGGAAAGGAAGCCATGGCGGAGGGTGCCCTACAGATCATTTGCATCATTTTTCATCGTTGGGAGAGGGAGGGGGTCTGGCTTTGCACAAGCACAGACGAGCGAGAGCGAGAGAGAGAGAGAGAGAGAGAGAGAGGCTCTGCCCCGGCCACCACGCGTTCAATTACAGAATTAATAAGCCACGTATTATCTATAGTATCAATTCTGTCTAATAAAGGTTCATTTGGCATTCGCTATTACGAAGTTGTGTGAATTTTTAGAATTTTTAAATTATTTTTAATAACTTGCATCTTCCTCTCTCACTTTTGTTTTTCAAAAATCATATGTAATTTTCTATTCCCACTCTCTCTTTCAACAAAATCTCTATTATCTATTTATACTATCTTATAAATAAATAAAAAATCATTTGGTGTTTCTTATTTGAAAGCCACGCAAATTTTTCATAATTTTTAAATTACCTTTATCGTTCTTATTTTATTTTTTTAAAAAAATCATCTATAACCGCATATTCTCTCTCTTTCTTTATAAAATATTTATCATTTTTTTTAATTATTTAATTTTATAATTATAACTAATTTATATTTACACACACATATCCATTTGTCATCCACTATATCTATTAAATTTATTATTTATTATTTAATTTTAAAATTCTAATTACTTTATATTTGTACATACATGCATATGTTAACCGCTAGTGTATTTTTTAATATGGTCTCTAGTTTGGCAATTTGATTTTAAATTAATTTTTTTTTTTTAAATTAAATAAATGAAAAAATTATTTAGCAAATTATAGAGTTGATTTTAAGCCGTAAAATAATAAACAAAAAAATCTATCTTAAAATAATTTTAAATCAAAAGAGTTTTAAGTCAAAAAAAAAAACTTATTATAATTTTTTAAAATTTATTGTTACATTATTTTATATTTAATGTAGATCTTGTTTAATAAATTTTGACGAATAAATTTTAAAAATATAATTTTTATAAAAAATAAATATTTATTAAAAGTTATGATATTTTTAAAATATATATAAAAAGTAAAATGACTAAAAGCCTTAGGGTTCCAAATGAGGCTTTTTGATTATTATATTTTTGCCTTAAGTTAAAAAATAAAAAATTAAATTTTAAGCCTTTTACCAAACAAAACCTATAAGATTATGCTAACCAATAATAATTGCTGGGCTAAACTTACAAATACATGGCACCCATCTATTTGTGAAGAGAGAATATAAAAAGTATATTCGGTTAAATTAAAGGTAAAAATATTCACTAAAAAAAACTAAAGTGCTTGTTAAGTTGATTTTTCTAATTTCTTGTCAAGTTTTTAATTTTTTAATTCCTTGACAGAAATTGAGAACATAAATTCATTTGAGCTGATTAAAAAAAATTATTAAAAATAAAAAAGAATGCTATAACAAAAAGTATACCAAACACGCACTAAATTTGAGTTTGGTACGGATATGAACTGGAAAGGGAGTTCGACCAATAAAGTTTGACTATTTTGTTACTTTTTAACAAATTAAATATTGAAATTTATTTATATAATATTAGGGTGTTTGGCAAAGCTTAGTAGCTTTTAACTTTTTGCTACTAAATTTGTGTTTGGTATAAATTTTTTTTATAAATTTTTTAACTTTTTGACTTTTTAATAAAAAAATAAATATGAAAATATATGAAAAAAATCAATTAAATAAAATAGAAAATCAAACAAGTAGATTTTTTTTAAAAAATTTTGTCATGCTCCCAAAAAAAATCGTGACGTGACGGTCCAAATAACAAGAGAGAATGAAAGACCTGAAAACAACAAAAAGGAGGGTTTCAAAAATAATAATTTATACACAGGGCCCAAAGTACAAGAAATTTAATAAAAAAATTTAACAAAATAAAAAATTATGCTTTTCAAGAAGTTTGACAAAAAACATGTAAAAAATGGATTAAAAAAATAACATACCTTCACAATTTTAATTATAATTTTTTTTTACAAATTTTTTTTATAACCATTGCAAAAAACTTCTAGAACTTCAATTTGATCACAAGAATAACACAATTTGAAGTTTGAAAGAGAAAGTTATGCTCGATTGAAATTAAGACAAAAAACAATCGTGGTTCAAAAAAATTTTGTTTCGACGAAAATCAGACAAATTTTTTTTTTTAAGATGCCCATTCGAACAAAAATGAATGGGGACGAAGGGCCTGAAGGATGCATTGAGGCCTTTAAACTCGAGTAAATAAAGTGTTTAAACCTTCTAATATTTTAACAACAAACTATGATAATTTACACCAAGAAGTAGCTTTATAACCACACCTCCATACTTTTCATAACATTACCACCAATTTAATCCATTAATGCAAATTAATATATCAAAAGTCACCTTCAAGTATCCACTTTCAAATATACACATCAAAGTATTCAAAGTGTAAAGTTTGACCTTATGGCCTTATAAGACTTGTGTTCTTGATACAAAACGAATACGGACATTCCATCTTGATTTACAAAAGTAATGATAACATTACTTTAGTTACTCATATACCAAAAGATCATCTCCAACACCTAAAAGTATTTCAAACAATGTGAACTCAAATCCAATAGGATATAGACCAAATACGAATAGATACATGACATGTGATTTGCATATATGAATACAATAACATTACAAGTTTTCAATTCGATTTTTTTAAGAATTTCAAGAAAACAAATATTCATACAATCCAATTTTCTTAAGGGTTTGAAAACCACAAAGGTCGATTCACATTTTCCATTAAATCCTAATAATTCAAATAATAGATTTAGTTAGGTACCGAATTACCACATTAGGCATCAACCAACAGCTATAAACTCCTATACGTTACCCTCATAGCCGAGCCATCTTAAGGCACACTGATTGACAGCCCATAAGTTCTATAATTTGTTTACGTAATCGCACTCCTTACGATTTTTCAACCGATAGGTAGGGTACCTACTTGCACTCATTTATGAAGGCTAACTCTATGGATAGAATACTCAATCTTACAAAAGTTTTTGATATTTCACCACAGAATTAGTCAAGTCCACGTTAGTTCTCATCAAATCATGTCAGTACATTAACTAAACTATTGTTTTTCACAATAACACAATCATGTGAATAATTCTCAATCACAAATAAATCAATTTTTGGGACATTTTCATAAATTCTTCCCATTTTCAAAACTTATTTTGAAATCACAATCATATAAACAATTCAATTTATCCAACAATGACACAATTATGATTTTTCATCACAAAGCTAAGTTTTATACTTAAAACCAAACCTCATGACATTTTAAGGTGGAAAAAAAGTCATAATCACATATAAATACCCATTATTTAAAGAAGATCTAGAATACTATCTCGAAAAGTTAAGAAAAACTCGAAGATCGAACACACTTAGATAAATCCCAATTCATTGAAATGAAATTTCGTTCAGTTAAAAACGTAACCCTTGTTGTGTAGAATAACTTTTCCTTCTATAGCTCTATAAAATTCCAAGTCCAACACCTAAAAAAATAGAAAAGAAAAGAAAAGAAAATGAGAGAGAGAGAGAGAGAGAGAGAGAGAGAGAAACCAAGCTTCTTCAGGGATCTTTTAAGTCTCCCCTAACACATAGATATATCTTTAAAGTCTCCGTTATCACACACACACACACACACATATATATATATATATGCACATCAAGCAATTAATCTATATTTATATATATACATAATTATAATTAATATTTCATATTTATATTAATTTAATTTCAATCATACTATCAAACATTATTAAAATTTTAAAAATAACTCCAAATTAATCTCTGAGTCCCATGCACATGGGTGAATCCAATAAACCTTATAAAAAAAATCACCAATTCACATGCCATATACTCATATGAAGAATTACATATGCAAAAAAACATAATAATAATAATAACTAATATGTATCAAATAACCACATCATCATTTAATTAAATTAATTAAAATCCAATTGGGTCTCTATACTTTTAAGCAAAAGTATTAAAAAAGATTAGGCCAAACATAGGCTAATTTTAACTATAAATTACAATTTTTTCTAAATATTCATAACTTCTGTTATAAATTATAATTATTTTTTATTCTATTTCAGCTATACACTACAATACTTACCAAATATTTATAATTTTTATTACAAATTATAATTTATAAATTGCTAATTTTAATAATGCCAAACACCATCAATTAAACCACCACGTTCTCATAATTATGCACGTAATCTAAAACATTTAAAACTATAATATTAATGATTATTTTTGTTAGTTTACTTTGTTATACTACTTTTATAATTCGTGTCATGCATTGATTTGGTTCGATTTTCTTTATTAAAAACTCTTAATTTAGTGTCAATGATTTTATGAAGTAATTAATTAAAAATTAATATAGAAACATAAAAATATATAACAAAGTGTTTTAAATTTTAATTAGAGATAACTAAAAACATCAATATTTTTAGTAATTAAAATTAGGAAAATTTAGGGTTAGGTCCTCTTTTTTGTAGTAAAATTAGTTTTAATCCAATTCAATCTTTTTTATTAGGATTAGTCCCGTCTTAATTTTAATTTTATGAAATACCCTTAAATCATATATTTAGAAATTTTTTTGACCAAATCCCTTTCTAATCGGGAATCAAAATTTCTATCCTATAAATCTCTTCCAAAATCTTTCAAAATATCTCTCTACCATAACCTTAACTCTATTGTCATCTTCATCCTCCGTCGCCGTCTTCTTCATCATCGACATCGCAAAAATATAACATTAAATCATGAAATGTATTCTGAAAATTGCACTGTTATTTTAACATATCACTATTGTTATAACTGATAAATGTATCAGTAGAATACAGATAAAAAAGTGCAATGTTATTTGAACTGATAATTGTATCAGTTGAATATGTATTCTAAAAATTATACTATTGTTACAATTGATGCATTTATCATTTTACTTGGAATTATAAAATTTCACTGTTACGTCAACTGATAAATGTATCATTCCCAATTTAATTATAGGAAATCAAACTACCGCATCAACTGATAAAATGTATCAAAGTAGTTTTTTCAATAAATCTCATTTCCACCTTGCTATTTTCTCATTTCCAAATACGCGAAATCAAATATAAAATAAAATTTTCAAAATAGAACACATGAATTACAATAAATACATGGAACCACAAAACATAAAAACTCACAAATAAAAAAAATATGAACTACTTTGAATACATACATACTAATTCATCCGAGAAATACATATTTCATTTCAATTAACCAAAATAAAAGTGATAAAAAATTGATGATATTAAAATATTTTCAAAACAAAAAAGTGAGATCAAAACAAAACAAAACGAAACAACATGTACATACCAGGAAATAACAGAGGAAGCTTCAAAATCAACACATGTCGAATATTTTCAGCAAAATAAACAAACCCGGCAAGTGCGAATTGGAATTCGTCCAAAAATCAAAACCCTGGAAACTCGTCCAAAAATCTGTCCTAATATAATCCCAAACCAGGCAACTCGTCCAAAAATCAAAAGACAATTAAATCTCATGAATGCAAAATGGAATATAATCTCACTACGGAAATAATCTCTTAATCCTTATAAATGTAAATAGGAATTCAAATCCCACTACTAAATTTGTTGTAACTAGCGCTTACAAAAAAAGGAAAGTGTTATATATCTCATATACAACTTGATAAGTCAAAGAATTTAAATACAAATAATATAACCGGTTGGAAAGGATATGATGATTTCTACAATTAAGGAATTAAAATACAAAAAATTGGGATAATGCTTCCTAAAATTAAGGAATTAATTCCCAAACAATACAACCGGTTGGAAAGGACATAATGGTCCCAAATATCATAAATTTTTTAAAAAATGACTAAATCTAATACAAAAAAAGCTGTGGGACTAAAATTCATACATTCTTAAAAAACGAGACTAAAACTCAATTAATCATTAAAATTAAATATTGAGTTAAGTAAATAAAGATACAAGAGAACATTCTTTTTTATGTTTTTTGTTGTGTGGTCAACATAGAAAAAAATTGGGCATTTTATTGAGTATTCCCCGTTTGGTAACGCTTTATATTTACTAGTTTCTGTTTTGTTTTTAAATTTCAAACAAAAACATAATTTGATAATTATTTTTATTTTCAGAAAAATATAAATAAATTTCTAAATTTACTAAATTTCTGTAAACTGAAAAAATGTGTTTTCACGGATGAGTAGCAAGGATATTTTGGTCTTTCCACACCGTTTACGAATGACCAGAGCCAGGAAGTCCTGCTCAGCCATATGAAGGAACTCACCTCGATCAAGTTGCTGAACACATAGTTTAAGAGCAGCGTCTTCTGACCAGCCGATTGGGAGCTGAGCATGATGTGGGATATACGTCTCCCAGACTAGAAATAAATCACCTGATCAGTCTAGCGCGTAATTATCACGTGGTATCACCGTCAGTCGGATATCTGCCCGTACTATACCATTATAACCATTTGGTACGGGAGACCACACCACGTGTCCAAAAAGGTACTGCATAAAAGATCAACGGCAAGGAACAAAAAGGTATGCTTAATTTTCTCTCTCATTCACTTACTTGCTCCCCCACTCCTTCGAATTACTGATTTGATCGTCGGAGGACGGTCTTGTCGGAGTAATTTTGGCACCCCATTTATTGTTGCTTTGTCTTCTCAGGCCCAAGTTGACACTCAATGAGCCATTTAAGAAAAGGACGCCATCATTTTGGCGCCATATGTGGGAATCGACTTCTTTGTTTTTTCGGTGGCCGTCTTCTTCTTGAATAGTTCAGACGAGATCTATGGCCGATGAAACCACTCACCTGGAGGTGCCTCCACTAATACCACCACTAGAAGTAAATCCCTCAGCCCAAGCGCAAGTTCAGTAACAACTTTAACAGCTCATTGAGGGGATATTCCAACTGGTCCAGCACAACCAGAATCTCCTGTACCATATCCAAGGTGGAGGAAACGAACGTCCGTGGCCAGCGACGATTAACCCCCAGCTCAATCCAGGAGCAGAAGCAAACCTCGAGGTTGATCCTTCAGTAGGAGAGGATGTAGTTGAGGTGGGTAGCAAAATCTGTATCCCCCCACTGCTGCCTAGAGAGGTGCACCATCATGTACCTATGGATATGATATACCAAATTGAAACATCGGCTGATTGGGATGACCAGTTGAGGGACATGAAGGTCCAGCTCGACGCGGTGATGGCAGCTATACGAGGTAAAACTCCTTCAACCCTCAACCATTTAGTACTCCAAATCGAATCTCCATTCACACCCAATATAATGGAATCCCCACTACCTTAGAAGTTCAGAATGCTAGCAATTGATTTGTATAGTGGTGACTCCGACCTAGTTGATCATCTCGACACCTACAAGTCCATCATGCACCTCCACTCAATTCCAAAGGAGATTATGTGCAAAGCTTTTCCCACCACCCTAAAAGGTCCGGCTAGAATTTGGTTTTCTAAGCTTAAACCAAATTTTGTTACCACTTTCTTCCATCTGAGTCGCCTTTTCCTCAGCCATTTTATAGTGGGCCAGCGACATAGGAAACCTATCACATATCTACTCAGCATCAAACAAGCGAAAGGAGAAAACATTACGAGAGTATATAGCACGATTCAATTAGGAGGCGCTCTAGGTGGACGAGATTGATGACAAAGTGGCCCTCATGGCCTTCATGGTGGGTCTGTTGCCCTCTCGGTTCCTATTTTTGCTATCGAAGACTTCGCCGGTAGATATAGCAGAGTTGATGTTGAAAGCCTAAAAGCATATAAACGTGGAGGATGCAATGGACGCGCGTAAAATGACATTAGATGAGCAGCCTAACAGATCTGGGATGGGCAAGAGGTTTAGAGAAGATGATGGGCGACAGGTCGAAAAGCCATTAGACCTCCCAAAGCCCAAATTCACAGACCGTACGTTTAATCGACTACAATCATCGCTATACTGCCCTCAATGTCCCCTTGGAGTAGGTTTTAATGTATGTCAAAAGGGACCCCGAGTTAAAATAGCCAGAAAAGATGAAAGGACCACCAACAAAGCATTCTAGAAACGAATACTACCATTTTCACAAAGACCATGGACATAACACGAAGGAGTGTTACAACCTCAGAAACCAAATTGAGTGCCTGATCAAAAAAGGGTGCTTGAATCGCTTTGTAGCGGAACAGCCACCATTAGGTCAAGGGGGAACGGACCAGAGACATAGAAGGGATCAACCACGACGAGACCACAGACAAGCGGAAGTTGTCACTGACCAAAGGGAACAACCTCAGCATGAGATTAGGACAATTTCAGGTGGTTTTGCAAGAGGCGACGAATCCTGGTCAGCCAGGAAGACACATGCAAAATGCCTGCGTAAAGAGGATAGGGAGATTAACAGAATCCAGGATTCTTGGCATAAATCGAGCCAGAACGAGAAGTTCACAATCTCTTTTTCAAAGGAAGATTGCTGAGGAACCTAATACCCCCCACGATGATCACTTGTAATCAGCCTTTTGATCGGCAATCAACCGGTACGACATGTTCTCACTGATAATGGTAGTTCAGCGGATGTACTATTCGTCAACGCTTTTAACCAGATGAACATCGACAGAAACAAACTCACACCTATGCTATCCCAGTTGGTTGGCTTCGCTGGGGATAGGGTTTATCCCCTGGGTTCAATATAGCTACCGGTCACCATAGAAGATAGTATTGTGAATGTCTAAGATGCTCACTTTTTTGGTTATTAAAAGCCCATCAGCCTACAATGTCATATTGGAAAGAATTGCCCTTAACAACTTCAAAGCAGCAACCTCCACACACACTTGCTAGTCAAGTTCCCTGTAGACCAGGGAATAGGCTACGCAAGGGGAGACCAGACTTCAGCAAGGGAATGTTATGTAACGTCCCTCAAGGAGTTGAAGCAGAAAGAGGCGTTACACATTGAGGAGATGGAGATGAGGAACGAGGAAGAGCTACAAAGAGGCAAACTAACAAAAGATCTGGAAGATTTTGTCATCGATGACTCCAAGAAATTTAAAATACTGAAGATGAGGGTTAAATTGGAGGACAAGATTAAGGAGCCGTTAAAAGCATTCCTCAGATCAAACAAAGATGTGTTCGCATGGACTCAACATGATATACCAGGGATTGATCCAGCTGTTGCTGTGTACAAGCTTAATGTTGACCCCAGAGCCAAACCCATCAACTAAAAACAAAAAGTATTCGCACCACAGCGAAATGAGGCGGTTAGTGACGAAGTGAGGAAGCTCAGAAATGCTGATTTTATAAAGGAAGTCACATACCCTGACTGGCTCACGAACGTTGTTATGATAAAGAAAGCCAATGGAAAATAGAGGATGTGCATCGACTTCACTAACCTGAACAAATCCTGTCCTAAGGATAGCTATTCCCTTCCCAGAATTTACTTATTGGTTGATTCCACCGCCGGGTATGGGTTACTCAGTTTCATGGATGCGTTTTCAGGTTACAATCACGTCATGATGCATGTCCCAGATTAGGACAAGACGTCATCCATCACCTCGAGGGGAACATTTTGTTATCACGTCATGCCCTTTGGGCTGAAGAATGCCAGAGCAACTTACCAGCGTCTGGTCAACTCGATGTTCAAAAACCAGATAGGAAGGAACATTGAGGTATACGCGGATGATATGCTTGTAAAGAACAAGAGAGTTGACCAGCATGTCCAGGACCTACAAGAGGTTTTCCTCATCTCGAGGTGATATGGAATGAAGTTGAACCCAACTAAATGTGCCTTCGGCGTGTCATTTGGGAAATTCTTGGGTTTTATGGTTAGCCAGAGGGGAATCGAAGCTAATCCAGACAAGGTCGAGGTAATTTTACAGATAAAAGCCCCTATCAGCATCAAGAAAGTACAAAGACTTGTAGGAAGGGTGGCTGCTCTTAATCGTTTTATTTCTCGCACAACGGACAAATGCTTACCCTTATTTAAAACTCTGAAAAAGGGGTTTATTTGGGATAGTGAATGCGACCAAGCCTTTGCCAACCTGAAAAAGTATTTAGTTGCGCCCCTGCTATTGTCCAATTCGGTACCTCACGAGAGTTTATACTTATATTTAGTCGTATCACAAATAGCCGTAAGTTCAGCGTTAGTAAGGGAGGAGGGAAAGCTGTAAAGACTGGAATATTTCATTAGCAAAACCTTCCATGGAGGGGAGAGTAGATATCCTCAAATGGTGAAGTTAGCTTTTGCCTTAATCATACCTCTTGGAGGCTGCGCCCTTATTTCCAAGCCCACGCCATCGTGGTCTTAACCGATCAGCCACTAAAGAAAGTGTTGCAATGACCAAAGATGTTAGGAAGGTTGATGCAATGATCTGTCGAGCTCGGTCAATTTGATATCACATACTCACCTTGAACAGCGTATAAAGGTCAAATATTAGCAAATTTTATAGTAGGATTCACTCTGGGAATCTCTTTAGAAAAGTTAGATCTACCAGCAAGCGACCCCACTTAGGATAACGACGCCCAATCGGTATAACTCCCTGAGCGTGACTGGGATATGCACGGTTCATGGATAATAAACGTCGATGGATCATCCAGAAAGAAGAAAAGAGGAGCTGGGGTGGTGGTCACCTCCCCCTCAGGACATCAGATTAAGCAAGTAGTACAGTTGAATTTCATTTAACAAACAACGAGATGGAGTATGAGGCATTGATATGGGGACTCTGAGCAGCCAAATCTTTCAGAGCAAAAAGACTATTGGCCAAGTCAGATTCCCAACTGGTGGTTCAGCAGGTTAATAGTGCATACAAGGTAAAAGGGGATAAGCCAAGGAAGTACAAAAATTTGGTGGATCACATCTGCAGGCAGTTCAGCAAGGTTAAGATTTAGCAAATTTCTCAGGAAGAGAATTCAAAAGCAGACCACATCGCTCAAGAGGCCTCTGCTGATTAGGAATACATTTGTCAGGAAGTTATAGTTAACGTTGTTGATCAGCCGAGTATAGATCATCAGCTAGAGGTGCAGGCCAACCTAGTTATGGAAATTCACCAGGCCGAGTGGGCCAATCAAATCCTCAAATATTTGGAAAGTGGGAACTCCCCGAAGACAAAGCATAAGCAAGGAAATTAAAATTCTAGGCAGCCAATTATGTCTTACTTGAGGGGATTCTTTACAGGCGTAGTGTAACAAGGCTATACTTGCGATGCTTGTCTGATCAAGAGGTATATGTGCTCAGGGAGATTCATGAAGGGGTATGCGGTAACCATTCTGGAGCAAAAGCCTTTGTCAAAAAGATAGACTAAGTGGGGTACTATTAGCTAACTATGCTCAACGATGCTAAGGACTTTGTGAAGATATGTGATAAATGCCAACATTTCGCGAATATCACCATGCAGCCACCAGTGGAGCTAAATGTATTAACCAGTCCATGGCCATTCGCACAGTAAGGGTTGGACCTCATCGGGTCACTACCCATGGAGCAACGGTAGATGAAATTTTCATAGTTGTAATTGATTACTTTACAAAATGGGTGGAAGCTGAACCCCTAGCCAAGATCACTGAAAAGAATACCAGCCAGTTTATTTGGAAATCTTTGGTCTGTCGATTTGGGATCCTTAAAGCAATTATCACGGACAACGATAAGCAATTCAATAATGTAAACTTTCGGAGGTTCTGCGATGGGCTCAATATCAAGATCCATTATGCCTCTCCTGCTCATCCCCAATCAAATGGACAAGTAGAGGTTATGAACAAGTCACTTTTGAAGAAACTGAAGATGAAGCTGGAGTCTACCAAGGGGCTATGGATGGAAGAGATGCCCAACGTCCTGTGGGCTTACCATACCACAACCTGAACTCTCATCGGAGAAATCCCTTACAACCTTACTTACGGTCATGAGGCTATGATCCCCGTTGAGATCGGTCTGGCCAGCGCACAGGTCAGCCAATATGATCAGAGCATAAATGATGAGAACCTGAGGGTGGAGTTAGAATTGCTCAAAGAGATCAGAGACACAGCAGCGCTACGAGCAGCGATATACCAGAATCGAATGAAAAAGTACTACAAGTCGAGGGTGAGAAAGAAAAGTTTCAGCCAAGGAGATCTGGTACTCAGAAAAGTCACTCTATCGACTAGAAACCCCACTGAAGGAAAGCTAAGCCAAAATCGGGAGAGACCCTACAGCGTGAAAGCCCATCAAGAAAAAGGAGCTTATCGACTGCAAACCATGGAAGGAACGAGTTAAAACATCCCTGGAACGCTGAACACCTCAAACGTTATTACGCTTAACTCAGTAATTAAATTTATATGCAAGTATTTACATTCCAAGTTTAAATGCAACACAAATATGTCTTTTCCTGCCTTGTACTTTCCTACATGATATTAATGCAGCCAAAGGGAATGATTCTAGGGCTGATCAAGAGAAGACAAGCCCCCAACTTTATCCAGTGCTTGAGGGTATTAAAAACCTAAATGGGTTAGGGCTAATCAGGAGAAGATCAGCCCCTAACTTTCTCTAATGCCTGAGGTTATTGAAAACCTGAACGGGTCAGGGCTGATCAGGAGAAGATCAACCCCCAACTTTCTCCAGTGCCTGAGGTTATTGAAAACCTGAATGGGTTAGGGCTGATCAGGAGAAGATTAGCCCCCAACTTTCTCCAGAACTTTCTCCCGCGTCTAAGGTTATTGAAACCTGAATAGGCCAAGGCTGATCAAGAGAAGATCAGCCCCCAACTTTCTCCGGTGCCTAAGGTTATTGAAAACCTAAACGGGTTAGGACTGATCAGGAGAAGATCAGCCCCCAACTTTCTCCAGTACCTGAGATTATTGAAAACCTAAACGGGTTAGGGCTAATCAGGAGAAGATCAGCCCCCAACTTTCTTCGGTGCCTGAGGTCATTGAAAACCTAAATGGGCCAAGGCAGATCAGGAGAACATCAGCCCCCAACTTTTTACGGTGCTTGAGGTTATTGAAAATCCAAACGGGCCAGGGCTGATCAGGAGAAGATTGGCCCCCAACTTTCTCCAACGCATGAGGTTGGTGCAAACCTGAAGTGAACTCTCATTTTGGAGAAGCAAGTGTACTCAAATTCTACAACGTACATTTAGAATGTACATCAAGGAGGCCACCTTCGTTGGAATATGCTTAAGTGTGTTTCAAGTAACCATACATAGAAGGAAAGCTACCAAGTATAAACAACAACAAAATTTTCAAGAATATGTATCAGGAAACCCAACAACAACAACAAAACTTTCGAACAGTGTATCTTAAAACCAACCCAAATAGCAAAGTTCTCAGAAAATGTATCTCAAACAACATCAAGGAAGTTAGTGGTAGAAAGGAAGACGATGATATGGGAGAACAAAAAAATCAAAAGCTAGGAGGAGGGGGAAGGGATTGAACTTCGTCTACAGTGTCTTTGGATGGAGAAGGATAAGGAGTAACCGAGGTGGTGCCGCCGTCATATGCCTTCACGTGGGAGAGATACAAATCTGGATACAGAGTGCTGACCTGCTGCCTGAACGTCTTGAAGCCAGCCTCCCACTGCTCCGCAAACATGACTCTAACGTCTAAGCTATGCATGTATTTAGCAATTAACTGGGAGAACTCCCTAGAGGCTTTGAACTGTTCCACGACGGTAGCACGATCAACATTGATAGGCGCCTCCAAGGTGGTGTTCTTCTTCTTCTGCTCAGCTAGGAGCCCCTCTAATGTAGAGATTTTTTCTTACAGTTTCTCTATCTTAGTGGTCATTTCAATCTTGATCTTTGTAAGCCCCTCTGCCAAGGACTTTGCCCTCTCTAGGTCTACTTTAACCGTGGATAGCCTTATTTGATCACCTTTTAGTCTTTTGATTTCCTCTTTCATATTTCAAATTGTCAGGTTGGAAGCCTTCAACTTCTTCTCCTCAGTGAGGTGTGCATACTCATTTTTAACCAGCCGAAGATGTAATGGCTTAGAGTGATGGACTGCATAAGCAAAAGATCATCAGTTTCTTTAAAAAAAGAGAAGAAGAAGAGAAATGTTAAGGTACGTTGGCGAATTCCTCGTGGAACTTGTGCCACAATTCGGTTGTGGTCAGCCCATCTAGTTCAGATAGATCAAAGGGAAGGACAGCCCCCTCGATAAGCTTCAGACCAACCTTCTTATCCGTGAAAATTGAAAGGGGCATTTTTTCTTAGTTGATCCCCTCATAGGGGTCAGTGCTCATCACTTTATTTCCCATCTCCACTATCTGATCAGAGCCCAATTCACTGCTCCTACTAGCCAATTTTGTGCTTTCCTGACACTTCTCTTGTTTATGAGGAATGGACTTCACATTAGAGGGAGGAGCAGGACTGGGGATGTACTCCTTAAAGGTTGACACATCCAAATCCTTCTGGTGATGAGTCATTATACGAGGCCTCTTGGCACGCGGAGGAGGAAGAGCAGGCATTCCTCCTTGGGAGGCATTCCTCATTTCCTTAAACTTCTTCAGTGCCTCCTTGTCTCTTTTGTTCATCGGGCCCGGGTAAGAAGAATAGAAGCAAAATCAAGAATTGTAAGGCAATAAGAGATAAAAGGCAAAATTATACACTGAACAACGCAACACTTCACCTTCACCCTTAGAATTTTTCCTAACCTCAGTAGTACAAAATAAAGTTAAAGCGTCAAAGGAGGGCCAGGGTCCAAGTAGGTACTTACTTAAACTCTCTGGAGTGACAAGAGTAGACCAGCTCCTGTCCTCAAAGGATTGAGCTAATGTAATCCTCTCATTCTCCTCGTCAAATATCACTAGACTCCTTGCCGGACCTAGCACCAGGAGACCCACATTGAAATTAAAAAGAAAAGAGGAGTGGGGAAGGCACGATGAAAGAATAACAACAAAGGGATAAAATCAAATAAAATTTGGCACTAACCATCTTTGGGCAGACCGGCCCATAACTTCTAAATTCTTGAGGCATCCTCGTCAACCCTTTCCCATGGTTGGAATTCCCAACCTTCCCCCGACACAAAGGAAAAGTGGTCCTTCCACCCTTTGTTGGCTTTGGGAAAGCCAGTGATGAGCCCTCTGCCATTATGGGCTTGGAAACTAACGAAGCCAGTGACCAATTCTGTTGGTTTGTAACAATAGAAGAACTCTTGGAGCATTAAAGGATGCTCGTTATCACTGATCACCCACCATAGGATCATGCATCCGGTCAAGATCCTTTACCGGTTAGGAGCCAGTTGCGCAGGTGAAATGCCTAGAAATTGGAGCACTTCCGTGACAAATCGAGGGATTAGAAACCTCAAACCTCCCTGAAGGTCTCCTTCAGAAAAGCAAACTTCTCTTGAGATGTCAGAGCTCGCAAACTCACCAGGGCCTGGAACTCTCAGACGGACGAAGTTGGGGACTTGAAATTGAGTACTGATCAGGCTCAGATCTTGCGCACTAATGGAAGAAGGAGTATTTTCATCCCGGAAGGGAAAACGAATAATTCGGCCCGCAGCGGACTAGGTCCGAACAGATGGCATTTCTTGACGTGTCCGACCAGACATAGATGTCTCTAATGATCCAGACACTTCATTCCGTAGTGGAATGGAGGAGGAGTCACGATGAGACTGACAGGTAACCAAGCCCTCCTCAGGGTTCTTCATTAATGAGTATTCGTTTACCTAGGAAAAGAATGGAAGAGGAATTCGGGCACTCACTGTGCTAACAGGAGTCGGGCAAGGAAATTGGGGGGTGAAATTGAAGAATATAGTCAGTAATGGGGGTGGATGTAGATGAGGAAAATATAAGTTTGGTAGCGCTCGAACTCTCAAGCTATTTTTCTTGAAATCTTAGGTAAGAGGATGCGACCTCTTCACTCGAATCACTAGAAACTCTAATATTTTTCTTGTCGTCGGACATAGAAGTTCTCTGACGGTTAAAGAAACCAGGCGCCGGGTGAAAGAAAATTCAAAGGCAAAGAAAAACCTAAGTTCGAAGCCCTAAGTTGATGGGGAGACGATATTCAAAGAAACAAGACTTTCCTAGGTTTTCTCAACTCCACTACCAGAGAAATCAAGTTTCTAAAAATAAAAGCGGAGAAAAGGGAAGAAAGAAGTGTACCTGGATCAAGAAGAAAAATCCTCCTCATTGGATCGAGTGTTTTGGAATTAGCTCGACACACTGTTGGGATGCTTAAAATGTCGGAATGACAAACAAAAAGACAAGGAATCGAGTTTGAAAACAACTTTAGCTGCCCTTTAATGTTGGACGATTAAGATTAGAAGAGGTTAATGAAATCCGATGGTTTAGAAAGGGACAAATGATTCAGGAAAATTGGACCAAGCAACGGTTGCCACGTGTAGGCGCGCGTAATTATGGTATTGCCTGGTAAATAGCATTTATGTCGTCGTTTACCAAGGGAAAATGAGGGGGTACAATGGCAGCTATCATTCTTAAAGGTACCACCCCTCAGCGACGCTTAAATTATATTTTTGACCCAATGAGAACATTTTTCTAACCCTCCTACTTTTGGTGGAGGAGCTGGTATTCTTGACTACTAAACATTACCTTTATTGATGATCAAGAATAGGTGACTACTAATAAGTAGTAATGATACTTTGGTCTTTACATCCCATTTACGGATGACCAGAGCCAAGAAGTCCTGCTTAGCCATATGAAGGAACTCGCGTCGGTCAAGTTGTTGATCACATGATTTGAGAGCAGTATCTTCTGACCAGCCGATTGGGAGCTGAGCATGATGTGGGATATACGTCTCCCAGACTAGAAATAAATCACCTGATCAGTCTAGCGCGTAGTTATCACGTGGTATCACCATCAGTCGGATATCTGCCCGTACTATATCATTATAACCATTTGGTACGGGAGACCACACCACGTGTCCAAAAAGGTACTACATAAAAGATCAGCGGCAAGGAACAAAAAGGTATGCTCAATTTTCTCTCTCATTCACTTACTTGCTCCCCACTCCTTTGAATTACTGATTTGATCGCCGGAGGGGGTCTCGCCGGAGTAATTTCGACATCCCCTCTAACATTGTTTTGTCTTGTCAAGCCCAAGTTGACACTCAGGGTGCCATTAGAGAAAAGGACGCCATCACATTTGTTTTGTAAATAAATTTTTATTTTATTTTTTTTCTTCCACCACATCTAACCACCGCTTTCAGCTATCACATCCGATCACTCATTTTAGCCACTTCCCTGACCACTACTTCTAGTTTCCACCTCTGATCACCATATACAACCACCGCTTTCAACCATCATATACGGCCATTGTCTCTGACCACTGCCTCCAACCACTATCATTATTTCTTACTATCATTAACAGTTACCACATCCGATCACTACCTTTTACCAGTACTTTCTAAATATCTATGTGTCAAATATATTTTTATTTTTTTAATTATGAAAATAAACAAAAACATATTTTTTATTTATTGTAAGCAAAAAATAAAAAATTGTAAACGTTACCAAACTGGGAATTAGTGTTCAAAAAACAAACATACATACGGATGTTACTCAGTCATGCAAAGTATGAAAAAAAAACTAAATGATGATAAATTATATTTTAGCAAATTACTCACCAAAATGGACTAAATATTAAAATAAACTAAATTGCAGGAGTGTAACACTTCCGATATATTTGTTGCTACTTTTCATATTGTATCAGTGTAGAATTGGTGAAATTAGAAGGGTACTTCTATCTTATCATTGCCCTTAATTGTGGGTCTCAATCTTCCTCTATTTCTTAGCTCTCATTTGGCAAATTGGCTTAAAGTTGGTCTTTTAAGCTTTTTGGCCTTTTAAGCTTTCTTTCTTCCCAGCTTTTGCATCTATTGGCTTTTTAGCTTTTTTGATAACAATTTTCAATTTTACCTTTTGGCTTTATGACTTTTTGGTTAAACTTTATTTAGATTGAAGAATAATATTGAAATTTCACATCCGGCATATTTGACTTTTTTAGTAACTTAAAAATCACTAGTTTTCCAACCACATAATTTTATATTCGAGTTATTTAATTTTTTTAATGACTTAAAAATTTTACATCCGACTTATTTAAAAAATTATTCATTGCATCTCTCAAGTAATATGGTGTGGTACCCATTATTTGTCAATAACTCATTATTTGAACACATCATTAATTATTTACTCCCAAAATAAAGCACTCTCTACAAAAAATATTTTAAATAATAAAATATTATTTACTAAAATAACACCCACCCTTAAGGTGACACATGTCATTGTCTTAAAACTTTACAATACTTATTGCATAACCCCAGTCTCTCACAATTGAGTTATATATATATATATATGTTTCAAACATATATTTGTGTGTATATATATATACACACACAAATATATGTTCAAATTTCAAAGATTATATGGAATAATTGTTTGGTGTTAAAAGAGAAAAAACTTAAAACTCATTTTCTTCTTGTTTTTAACTTGTTTTATATGAAACTCTAAGTTTTCAAAAAAAAAAATTAAAAATCTATAAAATCAAATAAAAATTAAGTGGAAGAGCTAGGAAAAGCCAGGAGAAAAAAATGTGCAGAATAAAAAGTTTCTTAAATAAGATTAAGAATTAACTATCAAATAATATTGTAAATTAATATGAGAAAAAAAAGAAGCAATTGTTGTCCACATTTAATTGAATCAATATCACCACTATTACCTTTCACAGGCAGTACTAATTGCTTGACACTTTGACACTCTCTGGCCCTTGTATGATATGATTTCTCTAGCTATAGTATATTAGTCTTATTTAATTTTAAATTTAACAAAAAATAAATGAAATGTTCGAATAAGTATTTCATTATGTCAGTAGCGGTCGGACACACGCATTGTGTGTGCAACTTGAACTATTTTATTTAAAAATACATAAAATAATGTTTTGATTTTTAGAAATAAATACACAAAATAAAGTTAAATGTGCAAAAAATATGATGATATCGATGTACTTAAATGTATATCAACATGATTTTATAAAATCTATATTTAATATGAAATCAAACTTTCTTAGAAAATTGCTTCACTGCTATTCTCACAATTGTCTTGCGAAGTAATTGAATTATGTATAAATTAGTTAGTTTTGGAATTTAACATCCCATGTAAAATTTAAAAATTATATAGATTTGTAAAGTGTTTATCTAGTCATGAACTTGTACATTTTATAATAGGATTTTAAAAAAATTCTATCTTCTGTCACTTGTAAAGCTATAAAGAATTTTTTTTTCCATATCTTACCACATATATGTCTGTTTGTTGCATATATTTTTAGTGTCAGGAATGATTTGCCTTCTATTATGAACATGAACATACGTTAACAGATAATCCAGTATATATAGTTCGATTTATACACTTAAGATCAAATTATTAATTCTTGTAGAATACAAGTTTTTATTTATAATTTTAAATAGAATTGGATACACTAATCACTGGAATACTAAGACATTGTTTTAGTATGTATGTCTTGATTATAGAGAATGGTATAGTTCTAACGCACTATACTGGTACATTTAATATGTATTTAATAAGACTGTCTTGAAGTAATTATTTTATATTGAATGTATAAAATAATTATAACTTATACTTATTATGAGTATTTATGCTCTTAGTTTCAAAATAAGTAATAGACACATATATTTAGTACTATTTGTTATTTTGATTTATAAAAAAATAAGATATTTTATTATTAATAAGCTCAGTGAATTGGATAACCCATTACGTTTATTGTGAATATCAATTATTAATGGAATTTATGTCTGAATATATTGATTGATAATATCCATTGAAAAAGCTTATAAGTTTTAATTATGTAAAACCCTGCAGGTGAATTTTGCATTTAACATATCCAATAAGTTAAGTGAAAAGTCTAAAAAAAATTAAGCGATCGCCTTAATAAATTGTCAATAATTTAGTTTAATTGATGTATATCTATAATCTTAACGTGAAAAGATAAATAAGTATTTCGTTACATAGAGCTCAAAATTAATTTTGAGATAATTTAAAGAGTGCAATTATAATATTTTAGTGGTAAGAATTATAATTTATAAAATTAAAAATCTAATTTGAATTAAATTAGATTTTTCTAATTACAAAAGAGCACATATCTTATTTATTCCACAGGGCTCAAGTGCAGTATATTTATATGCGACTTTAACTCCCCAATAACTAGATTTTTTTTAATATACTTGTGAGATCAGAAAATGTAGAGGTAGTTAGTGAGAAAATTTAGGTTATAAAAATTAGCATCCACCTTCTATTCGCGATCAAGTATACGTGAATACGACAGAAGATTTGAAGTGCAGTCGAGTTTCTATTTATGTGCATCCAACAACCTTGATTCGTGTTTATCTAATATTTCTATTTGAGCGCTGACACGAGATCTCAAAGCTGTAGTCGAATTTCTATTCATATGCATCTAGAGACTTCAGTTCGCGTTTATTCAACATTTTTCTGTTTGGGCGTTGAGATGAGATCGAATTAGGGAGATCTCACAAGCACAAACTTGATTCCATATATGGGGTTTTTATCAGGTTTTCAAATTGATGTAAATCCTTATGCAATACCATTGGTTTCTAGAAGTCTATTCCCAATAGTGGTGAGAGGTAAGATGCCGCAATGATGGAAGTGGTGGGTTGGCATAAGTGGTGGCAAGGATATTGGTAGCAGCAATATTGATAGTGGTAGTGGAGACTGTGGAAGTGGGGTGATGGTAAAAGTGGCGGTGGTGTTGGTGGTGGGGTGAGTCATGATAGTGGTGATGGTGGCGACAGTGATGGTGGAGTAATGGCAATGAGGTGATGGTGGTTGTCAATGGCGAGTTCAAAAATTTTTATTGATAGAGTCATTTATCAAAAATTTAAATTTTATTTATTCTATAAAATAATAACTTTTATACTGATTAATAATTAATAATTTATTATCAGTGTACTACAAATTAAATTACACGTATCAATTAATAAGTGAAATACACTTTTAATATTATCTTTTTATTGTTTTAACAAAAAAAATATAAATATATGAATTTTTTACAATTGTGTCCGATGAAATTTTATATTTTGAAATTAGTACATAATAATTTAGTTGTCAATAGTATGAAAAATATTATTTCTAATTTGTGCGACCAAGTAATAATTAAATCAAATCATACAAAGAACTAAGTTGGTATTGAACTTTACAAAACAGTTATTAAGTTCTTGAATTGCATATATATGATTGTAAAAATTAATTCAATATGGTAGTTGTATAATTAAATTTGTAATTTGTGAAATTTTGTTTATAACTTTTCAAGAAACTACGAATATATCATTTATATTCGGAATAAAAATATTAAAAAAATAATTTAGTGCAACACGTTGAAAATAATTATAGCGTTTTATATTATTATGGGATCAACTATATTTTTTAAGTGAGGTAAATTATATACCAACTAAAAATTACTATAATAATAATTTTTGAAAAAAAAAATTGATGGAGTTAATTGACCCCATAAGTCCACACTTGGCGTCGCTCTTGGTGGTGGTGGTGGTGGTGGTGGTGGTGTGATGAGGTGGTGTGGTGGTGGTGTCACTTGTAGTGTGGTGACGACTGCAATAATGGTGGTTGTGGTGATAATAGCAGTGGTAGTGGAGATAGTGATCGGGGATGATAGCGGTGGTAAAGATGATGGAAGTAATAACGACGGTAGTGGTAAAGTAACGGTAAAGGTAGTGGTGGTAGTGTCAATGGTAGTGGCAATGTAGTAGTCGTGGTGGAAGTGAAAGTGGAGTAATGGTGGTGGTTGTGGCGATGGTAGTAGTTGGGTGGAAGGGGTGGCAAATAATTTGAATATGTACATTTAAATTTATTGTGCTCTATTAACATATTTTATAATATAAAAAATAAATATAATAAAACTTGATATAGACACTAAGGGGTAGATGTGTTGGTAATAGAACATATTTGATTAGGTGAAAATTTTGGATTTAACTACTCTTAACATTTTCTAATCACAAAACATTATCACTATTTATACAAAAGTTCAAATAATTTATCACAAACAAAAGTGTCACCAAAACTCTACGATCACGAATACATTCACTAATCACTAAAAGTGACATTTTTTGGGATAGTTTTTATATTTCGTCACTATATATTTTTGGTGACAATATTTTCACGATGCGTTACTTGCCACTAAATTTTTGTGTGACAGATTTATTATTATTCTTTAATATTTGGTTGGTTTTTCACACTCTACAGTGTTGGGAATTGAATTAGTTCAAAGATTGAAAGACTTAAAAATTGGTGAGTGTGCCAACTTCACTTTTTCAACAATTTTCATTTTAAATTGGGTTAAGGACCCATTTATCTATGGGTTGAAAAGCCATTTATATTTATTAAAATACAATGATAAGCAATTTTAAGAAATCTATAAATCTTAGCAAAAGTTAGCGTCAAAGTCAACTCCTATAAAGGGCAATTCAGTCAACATTTTATACTTTAGGTAAATGGAGTTTGAGGAGATGCGTATTTGCAAAGTAAGCAATTATTCATTTTCAAATTTTATTTTAGTTTAATTTTGGTAGTTTTTTAACCAAATAAGATCCCTTGTATTTTTCTATGCCATATTTGGATCTTAAATTTATTTAAGGAAAAAAATATGAAAGCTAATTTGATTAATTATGTTTGTCACGCACCAAATTTTGGGTTACGCAAAAAATCCATGAACAACCACCAAAATCGTCCAACACAACGGATGTCAACAATGAACCCCAAATAAGGCTAAAACCGTTATAAAAACGTACTACCAAGAATTTAATTAATTTAAAAAAATAGTCCAAAATACTACAATTACGGTCCCACACGCCAAACCTTTAAAAACAAAATATAAGTTTTTAAATAAGAAATTTTTTTCCTTTTAAAAGAAGCTTAGGCTTTTTAAAATCTCCCTCGATACACAAAAGTTTGAATGAAGTATAAATCATTTGAAAACTCCGTTTACAAATCGTTGAACTCAGCAACGAAAAACGTAGTAAGAAATTACGAAAAATAACAACAAACTCATGGTTCTCTCGAAAGCATTAAAATATGCATACATCCATAAAAATTATATACGTATTACAACATGTTATATCTAACATGAAACATATACAGAAAGGTATAAACAAGCTATCAAGACAAAACAGAAGTCTTGTCATCAGCCACCTCCAGGCACCCCAAGGTCAACTTACAGGACCACGTTCACCTGAAAAAGATTTTACAATAAAATCTCACATCGTGAGCCAAAACCTAATAGAAATAGGCTATAAAGCCGTAAAGCATGATATGCAATCACATAGCATACAGTTGATTTAACCACAAGAGCCAAAAAAGTTTTTCATCCTAAAAATTACAAGTTTTTCCATCTAGCTAACACGAGCCTCAAAGCGCTATTAGTTCATAAACCCCCACATTTTCATCCTTAAAATCATGCATATCAATAGTATAGATATCATATCACAGTTAAGGAAAAGCAGTAATCAAAACCTGATTTTGTTTACCCGGATCACACAACCGGGATTGAAACGTTATTTTTCCACTCGGAACACACAACTGAGAAAAAATAAAACGATAAAAGTAGTATTTTCCACTCGGGACACACAGCCGAGGAGAAAGATAAAATGAATCCTATGTATCAACTCTGCCACACGCATGGACAAAGCCAACAACTATAGACTCATTCCCATTACCCTAGTTCTGAACCACTTAAGGCCTGCTAGGTAATGGCAAGTTTTATACGAAGTCACAACAACGTAGCCACATACAGGGGCAACCGGCTCTTTACGCATTACAGTCGAGGGAAGAAGCACCAAATTGCTCTTTACAGTTTGCCACGAACGAGGGAAGAAGCACCCAAGCCAAACACTACCACGGTACATCTATGAATCATTTAAAAACCAATTCGTAGCTCAACTACGAAATTTTTTTGTAAAATAGTTATACATCAACATGTATATAAAAAAGATCCAACATCCATCAACATGAAGATCTACAGGTATGTAAAAACATACTTCCATCAAACATTTTAAAAGCTGAGACTCAACCCCAAGGGTTAGCTCTAAACCTCCAAAAAACACGTTTTCAAGATTTTCACAAATCTCCGTTTTCATATTCACCTTTTCGAAAACTACGGATACCAACACATCCGAATTATGAAATAAACCAGGAAAAGCTCTACACATGCTTTTTATCCAAAAAATAAGGTTTAAACATTAAAATAACATTTAATGCATTTTCTAACCGATAAAAATACATATAATTGCACGTAGCACCCTTTAACAACAATAGAGTCTAGAATCCTACCTCGGTGAATTAAAAGCTTGACGCCTCGAAAATTGAACCTTGACAAAATGGGATTCTATTTGGATGAATGCGAAACCCCCATCACCAACACCAAGAATTCACAGTCCGATTGCTGAAAATCGAGCCCCGAACCCCTCAAAATTTAGAGAGAAGGCAAAGCTTTCGAAAGAAAGAAACCAGATCTAAAATGACAATATCCCAAAAAATCTTTCAAACATTGATATTTATAAGCCATGCCAAAAAAATATCTTAGGTCGGTCGACTGAACCACCAAGGTCAGTCGACTGACAACCTTTTGGATCTAAAAAAAACTCCACCGACCCAAGATCAGTCGATTGATCAACCCTTGTCAGTCGATTGAAAGCCTTCTGGATACCCCCAATCGACTGAGCTTCACTCCCCAGTCTACTGAAAACCTTTTGCCAACTGAAAAACAACTTCAAAATGTTTTTCAAACTCCGAAACCAATCAATCGAACTAACCTTTTCAAAACCCAACCATATCTTTCAAAAACCATGGATACACGCAAGGTCAACAACCTTTGAATCCAATTAAACGCAACCAAGCATGTTTTAAAGACGTTAATTCCAACTCCATTGACACTTAAAATCATTTCGAAAATGAAATGGGTCAGGGTCTCACAATGTAAATGCACTTTTCTTTAAGTAACCAAATTATGGAGACGGAGTTGTGCCTCAAAAGCACAACATGCTCCTATGCCGTCGATTGGCATAATTTTTTTAAATATATTTCTATGATCGGATTCATTCACTATGTAGGGTTTAATGTCAGGTTCCTTATTCATGCAAAAAATAAACTTAATTCGATATCTGTAACTATGTAATCGGAGAACTTTTGTTTTACTATTTTAAAAAAAAGTATATTTATCATTTATTTATTTCTAAGTAAATGTAATTTACATATATAACTGCAAATATCAAATTAACTTTATTTTTTGCATAAATAACAAACTCGACGAGCTCTACATAGTGAATAAAGAGTAATTATTCAATGTTCTAGGAGTATCATGTGACAATTTCACGTGGTGCTCCCACCCAATATCGTAGTGATAAATTTTATGAAAGCGACACCACTCAACTTCGTGAAATAGTTAAGTGACAACGAGTGACCCACATAGTGTGGGTTGCGATCATTTATTGGCCGGGAGTACCACGTGGCATTGCTAACATTGTACTCTAGGAGTGTTGACTAAAGTTTTTGACAACAAACGAAATCAATCCAATCAGTCTTCAACAGGTATGATTCTAAACTAACTTTGGGAGTTAGACCGTGTTTGATTTTTGATTGTTCGATATGAAAAATTTTTAATCTGCAACCTGTTTTGGCACTTGCCCATTCAGATTATTTTTTGACTAAAATTATAAATATAATATTAGAATCTTGACAGTTTACCCCAACAGGAAGCATATAATATGTACACTGAAAAATCAATAGAAACCCCAACCTAAATTTCTTGAAGGCCTCAATTTCTTAAAGTTACGGCATTCTATCCATTTTACATGGGGGTAAATATTCCTTAACTAAGTATTTGTTTGGGATGCATGCCTAAGTTTGACTTTTAGAAGGTTTAAGTTTTTTAAAAAATGATTTTTTGGCTTCTCTGCTTTTGATTGAAATATCTAAAATGCCATTACTTTTAATTTTTAAAATGTAATATTTTGGATATTGGCATGGCATTTTTAATTTTTGTGAGTAGGGTTGACTTCTTTAAGTAAGAGTAATATAGTAATTTTGTTTGAAAAAGTTAAGATGTTTGGGATATGTATTACATTTTTTCTTGAATTAAGAGATTGAAAATAAGTTAGTTTCATAAAAATCAAAGAAGGCAACTTAAAAGTCGAATTTTTTGTAAAAAAAATTAGCTTAAATGCTATACCAAACAGGCCCTATATTATGGTGGTGCAAACAACCTTTTGTCTTTTTTTGCTTAAAGTCTAAAAACTTAAGAAGCCTTGTTTGGCAACCGAAAGGCTTTTAGCCATTTAGCATTTTTGTTTTTTATATATTTTTCAAAAAATATTATAACTTTTATTGTACACATCCGTTTTTTGTATAAAAAAATTAAAAAATTTTCATCAAAATTTATCAAATAAGATCCATATTGAATATAAAATTATCTGAAAATAAATTTTAAAAAATTATAATAACTTTAAGTTAGATTTTTTTACCTTTTAGCTTAAAGTCATTTTCAAGTTTTTTGGTTTATTACCTTTTAGCTTAAAGTTATATCTACTCTATAGTTCACCAAACAAACTTTTTTGCTTACTACGCACAAAACGGCTTAAAGCAAAAAGTCTAAGTTAAATCTAGGTTACCAAACAAGGCCATAATATATTTGGGTTCTTCCCAAACAAGCCTTAATAGACAAGATGTAACCAGATGACTAATAAGTAAAGAAGAGCTTGCGCCAAGCAAAACCACTCTCCTAAGAGCATCTCTAACGTGACTCGCCATCACGTCTCCTTCGCCAAAATGGTGAGAAATCTACAAAACTCAAGCTCTAACTGGCTCGCCATTCACCTCGTCATTTTAAGGTGACTAGAAATGGCTCCCCATTTCTGGCGAGCTTGGAAAAATCTTGGAGATACTGCTCAATGGTTATTTTTTGAAAATCGCTGCATTCAGCGGCTCCAAACAGTAATTTATGTACAAATTCTTAAAGAAATCTTCTATAAAGCTATGTATTTGATTATCTATTTTGTATACCTCTTTGATTTGTTGAAATTTGTATAGGTGCTTTGGCGAAATTTTTGGATTCTCGACGTCCATTTTTGGTTATTCTTGGTATTTGCTAAAATTCCTCTTGATCATTTTGTTGGAAAAATATAACACAAGATATGCTCGATGGTCCAGAAAATATATGTTTATTAACTTTTAACGATTTTAACATACTGAATTTATATAAAATGAAAATTCAAAAAATAACATGAATAGAATACGTAAATCGAGTCCTGCATACGTAGTTTTCCTAAGAATGATTCATCGCCTACTAAGAGTGTTGTAGGTATCTCCACCGGCGTCGCTCTCTCAAGATAAAACAGCTGACCCAAACGTTGGAATATCTTCAAAAATCGATTACTCAAACGCATATCGTCTGTGTTTCTCTCTTTCACAACTTTTAATCTCCAGGTATTCACTTCTACGCAGAATACCTGAGAAGTTGTTATATAGAACTTTTCTCTTGGGGGTTACAAACCAGCATTCAAGAGGAAAATAAATATGGGAAAACAATTTTGTACATAAATACAGGGAAGTCAATTTTGTATATGAATGCAGCAGTTAAAAACCAATTGAATTCATAGATACAACACATTTTCTGATTGCTTGATTTCTTGGTGAGATTTGCTAAAAAAATCACTCAATTTGTTGATTTCATGCTGAATTTTTGGATGTTCTTTGCTCCTCTGTTTCTTCGTTCTCCTTGTTCGTGTCTGGTTCAGTGGTGTTGTGTTGATGGAGATGTACTTTTGGCTGAAATTAGGATTAGGGTTTAGTTATTATAATTTTAAATTCATTTCTTATTATTTATTAACTTAATTTATAATTTCACTCAATTTTTAATTATTAGTTATGATTTTTTTATTTGTGTAGATGGATTGTCAAGAAAATGCATATTACCCTAATCTCCTTGCTAGAGAGTCAGACGTTGACAATGAGATTTTTAGTGAATATTATGATTAAGCCAACCAATATTGTAATGAATCCGTCATACCGTCTTCAAATTTTATAAAAAATAAATCAATCACAAAAAAATAACAACGATCACGAAATTTCACAATTGAGGAAGATATTTTACTTATATCTGCATGGTTCAACATTAGCATTAATCGAGTGCAAAGAAATTAACAAAAATGAGATACATATTGGGAAAGAATTCACAACTACTTTCACGAAAATAAACAAATGGTTTTTGATCGAATTCAAAATTCTCTTATGTATCGTTGGAGCACAATTCAACTAGAAGTAAATAAATTATGTGGGAATTACGCTCAAATTGAAGGAAGACAACAAAGTGGTATTACTGAGTAAGACAAAACATAATAGCATTATCATATTTTTGTGTCTAGTTAATATATCTTTACAATGTCATAATTATTTTCTTTTGTGTATTTTTTAGATATTTTAAGCAAAAAAATTGTACAAGAAATTATTGAGTCGTCCATTTCAATATCTATATTGTTGACATGAGTTGAAGTATCATCCGAAGTGGATGATGGACCATGGAAAGAAAAAATCTAAAATCTCAAAAAACTCGAGTCCTGCTATGTTTTCTCCTTCTACTCCAGACTCAATTAATTTAGAAGAAATAATATTGCAGACAATACATACGTCAACCTTGAGAGGCCATTGAAAAAAAAAAGCTCAAAATGAATGGAACAAAAAAGACAAAGAACATGTTAGTGACAGTATGTCATTCAGGCAAACTACAGTGATTTTGAAAAAGTACATTCAAGAGAGAAAAAAAAATTGAGTTTAAAAAAAGTGAACGCTTTAAAAGAGCAAATGAAACCAAGCAAGAAATTATTAATATTTAGAAAGAAAAACTTCAATTGAAAATGTTCAAGGTAGAAGAGAGAATAATGGCAATTAATACCACTGGCATGAATCCAATACAAGCACAATATTATCAAGGCTTGAAAATGAAAATTATTTCAAAAAAATTTACGTTGTAGTTTTAATTAGTAGTAATTATTGGTTAATATATTATTCTATTTTCTAAAAAATGTATGTAATATTATTGTATTGAACCAATATATTATTATGTAAGTTTATAAAGTAATATTGTGTTTTTTTTTCTTTGTGTATCTCTTCTAATTCGGAAAAATCAAATTTCTTTTAAAAAAATGTAGCCGTTACAAAATGATTGTTAAAATATAACCGTCAAAATTTTAAAAATATTAAATTTTATTTTTTAAATATTTTAAAAAATAAAATAAAATAACTGTTATAATGTGACCGTTAAATATGAATATTACAAAATTTGAATTATTATATTAAAAATTAAAAAAAATATGACTCTCTAAAATATGAAGTATAATAGGAGTTACAAATAAAAATGTGACTTCTTAAAATAACTATTTTAAAAAATTACTTAAATAAATTATTAAAAAAATAGTTGAAAATGGTCTAAAAGCGCTTTAACCTTTTATAATTTTTATTGCCAGCGCACATACACAAGAGTTGGAAGGCTTGAAGTGCGGCAGGCTTGAAGTGCGGTAGGCAAACTCCAGCTAACATTCTTGACAAACAACTTTCTCTTACTAAAGAAGTCAGAGAGAGACGTGAAAGTGATACCCCAATTTGGAATAAAATTTTAATTTCTTACTTACTTTTTATTTTATTTTATTTTTAAATCTTTTAACTAATTTATTTTGTTTTTTGAGATAACCTTGGTGACAGGAACAAGAAAAAGAAAAAAAGATTACTTTTTTTATTTAGAACAAAAATAAGTAACATGAAATCTAGCTCATTGTCTTATTTTGACTTATTTTTGTCATGAATGAATCTTTTTTTTAAATATTTTGAACAAGTTTTTTTTGTAGTTTTTTCATTTGTCTCGATGAAAGATTTGAAAAAATATAATCCTTACAACGGAGGAATTCATTAAAAATAAAAATAACCAAAATAAAATAATCAACAATATATGTAGAGGTGGACAAGAAATCGAGCCTAAGGACCCAAGAAGAGAAAAGCCAATGAAGAGTTTAGCCCACCTTAGAAGGGTAGCTCATGAAGAGTTTGGGCCCATAAAACAATGGGCTGATAGAAGTTGATAGTGAAATCATCGCCTAAGGAAATCTCACCCCCGATATGAAATGTCGGGAAAGGTGCGATTAAGTCCCGGTACAGAAAGAACTGCTAAGAAGAGGAAAAGAAGAATCCCCGATTTAAAGGGATGAAAAGGAGAGATTTTCGAGATTTAGACTCTCCCAGGTAAAGCCCCTATAAAAGAGTAAGCACCCGAGGAAAAAAAGGTACGATATTGATTCTAATTCTTTCTTAGAAACACCTTTAAAAGAGAGTTCTAACTTAAGTGTCATAGTGCTTCCCGGCCAACCCTGACCGGAAAGCACTAATGGTTCTCGTCTTCTTAGGAGCTACGCAAGAGTCTTCCCTATGGAGCTTCGTGAGTTTGACTAAAGGTGTTCGGTTCTTTCTCAAAACTATTCGGATCCAAAAAAGATGGTCATTTCTTCGACCTATGCCAACATTTTTCAACACGCACAATTTGGTGCCATTCGTGAGAACGACAAGATCCTATTCTAGCAACGATGAGTTAGGCACCTACCAAAGTTGCTAGAAGCCAGACTGAGGGCCAAGATGGGCAAGATGTCCCTTAAAGGTCGATATCCATGTTACCAAACCAATCACGAGCAGTTAGAGCCCCATGTGAAGTCAGTAGGCACAGGGCACAACTTTACAAGGTGGAAGGCAACTGCGATATTCCACATCTAATTCTCGAAGAGAACATCCCACTTCTTGAGAAAGAAAGGATGGAAGAGAGACTTGTCCAACGATACACAGAATTATAGATGAACTAGAAGAGAGGATAATGCATCGTGACAAAGAGATTGAGGAGCTCAAACAATGGATCGAGGACTCTGATGTGCAAAGGAGTTCCTGAGTAAGGAAAAGAGATAACCCAAAAGAGGAAGGAGAATCAGATCAAGTTCGGGAATTCTACAATTAGAATCGCCCCCAAAGGCGCAGGAGGGAAGTGGTTGATCATCAGCCTAGGGAGAGATAGAGGAGCACTAAACCCGTAGTAGATCCCGAAGAAATCGGTATTCAGGTGGCTCCACAGCAAGAGGCAGTTGCCAACTAAGATCTTTGATATGGTTAGAGAAGAGGATGGATGCTAGAATCCAACAGGCTGGGGACTGAACAGTTACAAGAAAGACCTTTGAGTTGATCTCGGTATCACCATTAACCGAGGAGATTGAAAATGTTGATCCACTCAGAAGTTCTCTCATCCAAAATTCGAGATGTATGATGGAAGACAGACCTAGTGAGTCACTTCTGACACTACAGGTAGGCTATGGTGCTCTAAAGTGGGAATGAAATGCTCCAATGCTGGATGTTCCCCTCAAGCTTGGGGGACACGATCATGAGTTGGTTCCATAAGTTAGCCCCCCGATTAGTGCTTAACTAGAAGCAGCTAGTTGAGGCTTTTACAACCAGATTTATCACCAATAGTAGGCATCCCAAGAGTATAGATACATTACTGCCTCTTCGAAAAGGTGATTAGGAGACTATTTGGGAATATGCAAGATTATATTGAGAGACTTACAACGAGATTGATGATTACAACGGACAGTTGGCAGTGGCGTTGTTTAAACTGGGCTTGCCACCACATAAATAGAGGTGTTGAGTATGTCCGAACTAATGATAAAAATTAAACAGCACACTAAAGTTGAAGTGGACATAAGCCAGGCCAAACAAAGTGTGGCCTCACGAAAATGACCAGAGAAGAAGGAACATGACATAAAAGAATCAGGACCGAAGAAAGAGGCTCAGGACCAAATGGAGTTAAAGGCTTATCGGGTGCTACAAATAGTGTTTAATGAGCCATTATACAAACTCCTGAACCATATCAAGGACAAGTCTTATTTTCAATGGCCACCGAAACTGATGGGAGACCCAAAAAGAAGGAATTCAAACAAGAAGTGCATGTATCATCAAAACCATGGGCACTTGACATAGGAGTGTTGAACATTTAAGAGGTATCTAAAAGAGTTGGTGCATTCAGGCACCCTGCAGAGTTTGTTAACAAAAAGAAAGCCGTCCTTGGGTAGAAGCCTTATGCGAAAGAAAGGGGGGCCAAGGAGAGGAAAGCCTCTATAGGGGTGGTGACAGTCATACATGGGCCACATAGTCCACCACCAAAGCTATAATTCGGCACAACATGAGGACCCTAGCCTACACTCAAGAAGTGGATGGGGGTAAATGCCAAAAAATTGATCATTACTCAGACCAAGCTCATATTGACGAAGTTGTCTTCAGTGACCGTACAAGGGTGTAGTATCCGCATAATGATGCCCTTGTCCTAACTCTTTGGGTTGTTGGCTATGACGTCATGAGGATTTTGGTTGACTAGGGCAACTCAGTGAACATTATGTATTATAGCTTGTTCAAGAAGCTTGGGTTAGCAGATTCTTCATTGCAGAAGTGCTCCACTACTCTGATCGGCATTGGGATAGACCTGGTATGGCCAATTAGAAGAATCATGTACTAATAAAGGAAAAGCCAACAACAATAGACATTGAGTTCCTGGTGGTAGCCCAACCCTCTTTCTATAATGAAATAATGGGAAGGACTTGGATCCACCGTGTGGGTGTAGTCCCTTTTACGTATCACCAATCCCTTAAGTTCCAAATTGGGAAGGAAGTGATTGAGATCAAATGGGATCAGCAAGTAACCCAAAAATATTTCATAGCTGTTGTGAAATGAGAGGGAGCAATGCCCCGAAGTTAAGACCATTGACACCAATGATAGCTCCACTATCTACGACTACAATCGAAAAGTGGAAGAAAAGGTCATTGAGGACTTGTAGAAGATTTGGATCAGCGAGGAAGATGAAGATCGATACTTTCTACTCGAATCGAGCTTAGCCGAAAAGGAAAAGGCCATACTGTAGACACCCCAATTTGACCCCGCCTAATCTTAGGCGAATTCGATGATGAAAATAGGTGGAATAGTGCCACAGTATGATCCTCGGGAGGTGATCCAAGCTCGGTATTTGAATCTAGTCATTAAAAACCTTTAAAATCTCCGAAACCAATGAAATTGTACCAAACCATTGATAACTTGTTGCCTAAGTCATTGCCAGAAGTGGCGACCGCCATATTCATTGGGGCGGCCATCAATAGAACCTCTTGAAAACCCTAGCCAACATGGCGACCGCCAACTCACATTGTGGCGGCCGCCAATAGAACCTTTTTCAACCCAGCGGCCGCCAACTTGCATTGTGGTGGCCGCCAACTCCAAATGGCCTAACGTGTCCCAAAACGTGGCAACACCTCATTGGTTGAAGAATTCTATAAATACCGTACCTCGGCGTACGTTTTCAGAAGGAATTTTGAGTGGGAGAGACTCTGCCGATATACCGAGCGATCCTGAGCCCCGACGCCGAAATCCTGTCGAGATACCGAGTCCCTAATCTCCCATTCCTACATTGAAGCCTACATTGCTTGGATCACCCCCCGAGAATTGGACAATTGGAGCACATTTCCCGACTTGGAAATTCCCCGGCAATCCAGGTACCTCGCTTGGATTCCCGGTCTTTCTAACCCTATTCTCTATCTTTTGGAGTAATCGGGTTATATTTAATCTCAATTCATGTATTCTTTTTTATTTGCGTAGTTAATCTTGTCATCATTTACATTGCTTCATTTAATTTAGTTGCTTTAATTTCATTTAACTAGTTGCTTTAATTTTATTTAATTTGGTTGCTTTAATTTCGTAGTTTACACTTTCACACTAAGCACATTATCTTTTTCTTTAATTAATTCATTAATTAGTACTAACATCAATTAGCAATACGACTAAATAATGTCGTTATTGTTATAATATAAAGCACTTACATAAAAATGGTTGTAATCATCAATATTACATGCATTTAAATTCTAACATTTTATTCTCTTTTTTTTCTTTTTATGTTAAATTAATGTTCTAACATTATTTACTTTTCTTTTCCTCTAATTACTTTAATTTCTTTTTACTAGCATTTCATTTTATTTCATTTCTTGTATTATTAATTTAATGGTCTATTTTATTTCTTAACTTTCATTTAATAGTTACTTAACTTTCTTTCTTAGTATTTACTTTTTCTGTGTAATATAGTTTTAAAAAAAAGTTTTATTTTTTTTCGTTTAACTTAATATAATTTCTTTTTTAATGTACCATTTATTTTGTTTTCTTTGTTTATAATATTAGTTTAAGTGTTCTTTTATTTTCTTAACTTTGTTATAATATTCTAGTATTTTTTTTCTTTCTTATTTTCTTTTTTATTTTTCTTTTAAGCACTAGTTTAATGTTCCGATTTTCATTTCATTTATTTTCTTTTTCTTTCCTTTTCAATACAATTCATATTTCTAACATTTTCTTTTCTTTTGATGTAGCATTTTATTTTCTTTTATCATCAACTTTATTTTTTCTCATAATGTTTTATCTCTTTTCCTTTAAGTATTTCATTTTCTTTTCTTTAAATACTAATACTTCATTTTAATTTTTTTTTAGCTTAATATTCATTTTCTAACTTATACTTTCTATTTTTTTTTCTTTTCTTTCAATATTAGTGTAATTTTCGTTTTCTTATCTTTTAGGTTCTTATTAACTTTAATAAAATTTCATTTAGCATTTCTTTTCTTGTAATATTAGTATTATTCTCTCTTACAAAAAAAATTCATTTTCTTTTCCTATGATTCATTTTTTATTTTTATTTTCTTTTATTTTGTTAAACCAAAAATCACAAAAAATATCATAATTTTCTCTTTAAAAGAATTTTTTTTTCTTTTCATCTATTTTATTTTTCTCTATTTTCTTATATTTTCTCTTAGCAATATAAGATGTTAAATCTTCTTTAAAATCTTCTTCTATTAAATTAATTTGTCTTCCATAGTATTTTTCTTTTCTTTTCTTTTGATTAACCACAAAAAGGTGCAAAATAAATAAAAATACATTTTATGTTAGTTAATGTTCTTCTCATTTTTCTTATTTTAATCTTTTAAGTTAATAGTGTAATTTTCTCCTCTAACAATAATTAAAAACTCATTTGTTTATTTCATTTCTATTATTTTTCTTTTCTTTTGTTTTGTTCAAAAAAATATAAAATGTAAATAACAAGATTTTCTTTTAGTGGTTTAAACAAGCATTTCCCAACATTTTATTTTGGCTTGTAATTATTTTTATTTCTTTCTTCTTCAAATTAGAGTTTCAAATATTGCTTGTTAATGCATAAAATATTTGTTATTAGATTTTATTGTTTTGGTTAATCTTGAACATAAGATTTATACGTGCTTTTAGATAATTCAATAATATGCATATGTACATATTAGTTTAGGGTTTGATTACTTTATGTCAAAATTGTGTTTTTTATTTTTGTGCAATTCAAGTTAGATAATTTTAGCAACTTAATATGTTTGTTCTTTTAACTAAAGCATGCTAGTTTATGTTGTTTAAATAATATTGCATGTGGGAATGTGTTTCATGTATCATTTAGATAGAAATTGCATGTTATAGGATTTAGAATTTTTCTTTTGACACTTATTTGTTTTAGAGTGCTATGTACATATTTTATGTATTTTTTATACTTAATTTTGAATGTTCTCTCTTCACTCACATTTTCTTTATTTTCATGCATTTGAGAAATCATATTAAAGAACCAATGATGATTAGTAGAGGCCAACCTTACGGTTGGGCGAACGGGGTGCCTAACACCTTCCTCGATTCGTACCTTAGCTCTCGAACCATTTTTCTCTGGTTAACGTTTTCAAAATTAGTAGCCAATTTTATTTTTCTTAGTTTTTCTCAAAAACTAACTGGCGACTCTATTTTCAACAAAATGAGTTTTTAAAATTTAGTTTTCAAGGTGTTTAAAATATTTTTCAAAACATATTTGAATTCTCTTATTTTTAACCCCCAAATCCCAAAGCCACACATACTGACAAAGTTCTTGATAGAGAACAAGGAAGTCATTGTGTGGACACCTTATAAGATGGCCGGGGTTGATCCCAAAATGATCAGTCACCGACAGAACGTGGACGCTAACAAGAAGCCGGTAATGCAAAAACCAAGGAAGATAGTCGTGCACCATGCTGCAGTGGTAATCGAGAGAGTGTAGCTCTTGAAGGAGATAGGAGAAATCAAAGAAGTGTATTAACCTAGTTGACTTGCTAACATCGTGGTAGTCAAGAAGAAGGATGGAAAGCAACGAGCTTGCCCAAAGTATTGCTTTACTTTGTCCCAAATAAATCAGCTTGAAGATTTCACAACCGGACATGAAAAGATGAGCTTCCTCAATGCTTATCGGGGGTATCACCAGATAGTAATGCTTTCCCCCGATATGGAGAAGACTGCCTTCGTCGCTCCTCAGGGATATACTATTTTTGGGTTATGCCTTTCGGTCTAAAGAATGCAAAGGCCAACTATCAAAGATTGGCCACTATAGACACGTCGATTTAATCCTGCCGAATCTTAGGCTTATCCGAGTGAATCAAATGGTGAAAACCAAGTGGGATAATGAGAAAAGTCTTTAAATGATCGCCAGAAAATGAATCAAATCTAGTATTTCGAAAAATCATACCTCAAAATCACAACTTTTGAAACCTTGAGGCCGCAACCTTCGAACGTTGCGATCTAGTTGTTCACAGACCTAAGTAGTTGCGCCCCCAACCTTTGAATCTTGCGACCGTAGCCTTAATTGTCACGACCGCAACATGAAACCTTTTGAAACCCTAAAAAACCTCTCGGTCGCAACTTTCAATCTCATGGTCGCAACCTTCAAAGGTCGCAACCGCAACCTTTTTGAGCATATTCTGAGTCTGGGACGTGTCACCACCACATTGGTTAGCATTTTCTATATAAATGTACCTTCAGTATGATTTTGAGATGATGAATTTTGGAAACGTCGACACTATGCTTCATTATTGACTCACGCCTCGACTCGTATTGGGACTTTCTTGGCAATTGAAGAGACAATCATTACATATCACGACTTGAGGATTCATTTGGGATACCATGTTATAGGTACTCCTGTTGGAACCCCAACACTTTCCTTTCCACATTTTCTACCCCCGTGGAGAGGCCGGGTTAGAATTTAAGTTTTAATTTACAGATTGCATGTTTTCCCCTTTTCATTTATTATCACTAGGTTTTAATTACCTTGTTCACTTGCTTAATTGTCAATTTTATTAGTTACATTGTTAGATTTTATTTAGTAGCGAACTATTCTTGTCTTTGTTGTGATTTTGGTTAAAATAGTCCAAATCGAATTATGTTGTATGTTAAAAATACATCAAACTTTCACACCCAACACATTATTTCTCAGAATTTAGCAAAATAGTGCCCATATTTCTTGTGGTTGCAACATTCAATGTTGCGGGCGTAATCTTTTGACATTAACATCACTATGGTCACAATACTGTTCCTTGCGATCGTATAGCTTTTCTCACTTTACGACCGCAACATTAAAATGTTATGACCGCAACCTTTTTTCATTTTCAGTAGTTTAATTTTTCCTTTACAGTATTATGTCGATGATCTGAGATGTCCAGTATGCAGTATGTAGTGTATTTCCAACATGATTGAGGTTCAAAAACTTTTAGAATTACTCACTCTTTATTTAGAATCATGTTGTGCTTATTATGCATCCTTAGCATTATTTTAATATGATTAGGGCTTGCTAGTGTAATTTAAATGATTTCATCTTTTGTTCATCGCATGTGGTTTTAACCATGTATCCTTTAGTATAGATTATGCATGCTTTAGAATTTAAGATTTCTTTTATGCTTTATTTTGTGTTCTATATACCTATGCTATGTTATTTTTAGTATTTGGTTTCAATTGTTTTCTCTTTGTCTTCACTTTCTGTATTTGCATGCATTTGAAAAATATAATTAAGAACCAATGATGATTTGTAAAAGCCAACCTTACGGTTGGATGAACGGGTGCCTAATGCTTTTCCCGATTCATACCTTAGCCCATGAACCCATGCTTTATCTAGTTAAGCATTTTAAAGGTCACTGGTTCCTTTTTATTTTTCTCAGTTTTTCTGAAAAACTAAGTGACGGCGACTCCATTTTTCAATAAAAAGGGTTTTCAAAATCTTTTAGTTTTCAAGGTGTTAAATTTTTTTTAAAAATAACTCTTAAATTCCCCATTTTTGAATAAAAATCAAAATCCTAGCACCACAGTATTTTTTGACGATTCCACTTGAGACTATTTTCAAAACAAATAAGAGGGCTAAACTCGAAAACATTATCGGTTCTTAATTTGATTTTCTCATTTGCATTCTTCCATGCATCCTGCATTGTTCTCAGTCACTGCTTAGCTTACTCGATACTCCGGTCAGTTTATTATCTCGGGGCTTTATTAGGAAAGTAAGCAAGCTTTCTGGCCGCGCACTCCGATAAGTGCGACAAAAAGGGTTATTGCGTACCATTTGACCATGCCCTGCACCACAACAATCATGGGCGGTATATTCTTGACTCTATTTAGAAGGTACCTAGAGTGTTAACTAAATCGGCTTTTTTCTGCATATAGTAGCTTTGAACCCTTTATTAGGAACTAAACATGTAGAATTATGTGTTTTTATTTAATTGAATGTTTTGTTTATATATGCTTGACCTTTGTTTGGTTATTTGGTTTAAGATAGTTTCCCCCTGGGGTTCTGCCCGGGTTCTGTTTAAACCCCATGCATTGTTTAGGTTAGATTCCTTCTCGGGTTCTTATACGGATTTCTAGTTTTAACCTTTGTCCTTAGAATATCGATCTTCTTCCCGGGGCATTGCCAAGGTCTTGGCTTAGGACCCTATTGTTGTTTTAGAATAGTTTTCTCTCTCCTGGGGCTCAACCTAGGCTGTTGGTTTAGCACTCTCAGCTTGGTTTAGATTGGTTTTCCTCTCAGAGTTTTGTCCGAGTTTTCCATTTAGAAGCTTTGTTTAGCCTTTATCTTGGGTGATCTTTTTTTTTGGATTTTCGGTGTTGTGCCGTCTTTTTTGATTTTCTATTAGTCTGGGCCCAGTTGGGGCATCCTTTCATTTTGCTGATCGTATCTGCTAGCAGCTTGTGGTTCCTTGCTCATAATGTTTTCCATCTTTGTCAAAGTTCTGCTTGAGGAGCTTCTAATGCTTGCTTTTTCCCTTTTTGGGTTCTTAGGTTTGTTTCGGTTCTAGATCATTGAGTCGGAAGAGTTGCATTGTATACATGTTTGGGCCAAGTTTGCAACAGGAAGACTCTACAGGGTATTTGAACAAGCTGTAGAACCGTAAAAAATGACAGAGAACAAAGTGAACTTCACATCCCTAATAAGGGCAATTACTGATATATAAAGAGCAATCGAATAGCAAACGTAAGCTTAAATTTAGTGCCAACACAAATTCGAGTGATTAAGGCCCGATTGCCAAGGGTAAATGAATGGCAAGATGACCCGAACAATAACAAAGAGGATTTTTGGGATGATAATTAGGGTCACGATGGACCACAGGTTGCTGTACCACCTTGGGTTCCTCGCTTGATTGTAGTGGAAGAAGAAAATATGGCTCAATTCAGGGAATTCGCGTTGGCAGACAATATTAATAGGATGGAAAAGGTGTTTTGGAAGGTGAAAAGAGTTAAGGAGTATATGCTGGATGTAGGAGGCTTGTGCTTGTTCCCATGCCCCAAGCTCCCCAACAAGTTTAAGATGCTGAACAAGAAAAAGTTTGACGAAACCAGAGACCTCCAGATCTATTTAAGGAGTATATCGGTACCCTTTCTCCCAAAGGAATCGATGATCAACTGAAGGCTCAATTGTTCCACCGGTCACTCTATGTGGTAGCCTAGAAGTGGGTCCTTTCCTTGGATATCATCAAAACCAGGATGTGGAAAGACATCGCTACGGCCTTTGTCAGTCAATACAATTACAACGTCTAACTGGATGTAACCACCCGGGAAGTTGAGACCACCCGCCAAGAAAGTAAGGAATCATTTGTGGACTTTCTAACCAGGTGGAGGGGAAAAGCGGCCAAGATGACAAGTGGGACGACATAAAAAGAGTAGGTGAAAATCGTGGTAAAAAATCTCCAATCCCCTCTGAAGCGTTATATGATCACACAGTTGCTCTCCACTTTCAAGCAATTATTAGACGTCGGGGTTCAGATAAAGGATGCAATTCTGTCAAGAAACATTGAGAAAACTGAGCCGAGCTAGAAGCCAAGAAGGCCATATCCCTTCTGCTAACCTTGTATCCCGTACAAATGATGTTAACCTGCTGAACCCCCAATCAAACCAACCAAACCCTTCATCTTCAGCACCACCACAAAAAATAACCATCCCCACAGCAAAAGATACCGAAGAGAGTCTTCACTCCCTTTAACATGCCTCTGATTACGGCCCTGAATTGACTTGTCGAAAAAGGACTGATTAAGCTTCTTGATCCGATGCCACTACCTAACCCTCTGCCGTCAAGATACAACCTTTCCCAGTACTATTCGTTCCATCAGACTCATGGGCATTTGACTGATAATTGCCTAATGTTAGTTCTAGACAACCTAAGAGAGGGGGTGAATTGGGTCTTAAAAAAAATTAAAACAATATTTAAAATCTTTTTGAAAACCTTTTAATATTGTAAACAAATATAACAAAACAAGTAAGGATTAAAGCAATACAAATATTAAAAAGGTTAGGGATAGAGTGATAGAACCAGACACCAAGGATTTTACAGTGGTTCGGCTTCTTCTAAGCCCACGTCTACTTCTCAAGTTACCTCTTGAGTATTTTCACTATAGAGAATGCTTCATGAGCGCATTTCAAGCCTTTACAAATTCAAGACTTCGCTTGAGCTATCCGAATATTTACGGGCATATTCAAAAGCCTATTATAACTTCAAAAAAATCCTATGAAAATAATCTCCTGTTTTCTTCTAATCTCTCTTGAACTCTTATTTGATGAGATTCACTCACTCACTCAATGGATAAATGGTGACTCACCCTTGAATACAATAAATGAGGGAATTAATGAGAAACACTCATCCTCCTTACAGAAATTGATTTACAATAAATAAGAAGGTAAAGAGAGATAAGGAGCAAGAGCTGGAGCTTTAGTAATAGATGTGAGCTTAAGGATTCTGAGTTTGATTTAAGCAATAAAACAGTGATTGTAAGTCTCCAGAGAGATTAAATGCTGAGAAATTACTCTTTATATAAGCTTTTGTGCATTTATGACCGTTAGAGGTAGGTGAGAGTATTAAATGCCTAAAATCCAACCATTGAAGTATACCACGAATTTGAATTTGCATCGCAGGTGTCAATACAAAAGTCTTTGGTGTCGTCACAAATTGTCTAGGGCAGGGATCTTCAAGTGATTGGGTCGACACAATTCTTCTGAGCTGTCGACACGAATTCTACAAACTACCTCACCAACACCATAGTGTCAACACCTTTAGGTTTGGTGTCGACTCGATTGAACTTCAGCATCTAGAAGGAGGCACTTTGTGTTGACTCAATTCTTCTTTGGTGTCGACATTAAATTCTGTAGGAACCCTTGGTATATTTGTGTTGGTACATTTGGACTTTGGTGTCGACACCAAAATTCTTCAAGTGGGCTCGAAACTTTTGTGTCGACTCATCTTCTATTTTGTGTCGACACCCAAAATCTGCAGGTGGACTCGGTTCTTTTGTGTCGACACATTTTCTATTTGTGTTGACCTAAATTTTCAGATACCAAAAGTGAAAAACACTTTTGTGTCGACACAAATTCAATTTGTGTCGACTTATTTTGAGTCCTGAGAGCTTAAATCTTTTGTGTTGACACTAAACTTTGATACCTGAAAGAAATTTTCATAAAACTGTTAGGGTGTCAACCCATTTGTTCAAGGGTGTTGACACACTTGATATATTTCAAGTATACTTTGTCTTAAAAGTGTTCGACTTAAAATTCAATTGGGTTCAACACAAAATATTCTCATTCAAGAATACGTAAGTGTTTTAATCCTTTTGAGAGTTGAGTCATTTCTTTTGGCTAAATGTGTCAACTCAAATGTTTAAAATGTATTAACACTTTCATTTTGAAGATATAAATATTATCCTTCTAAATCTATTTATTTTTAAAAAATAAATTATTAAAATCATCAAAATCAAAATAAAAAGTACTTGGGCTAACACCTAAGACTCCGCCACAAAATCCAAGACCTCATCGATAATAAAGTTATCCTACCACCATCTGCGATCCAAAAGCCAAACGTCACAACTAACCAGTTGTCGAATCATACCAAGAAAGCTGGTTTGAACTATATTCAGCTAAGAAGATCAGTTGTCTGGCGCATCTGTCCGGTGCATCTTTTGTGCCTGTGTGTTCCAGCGATAGAAGATCAGTTGTCTTACTCATTGATCATGACCGAAAATGGTTTGGAAATGGAAGAATGTAATGACGAAGCTTGGGATGGATTTGAAATGGTAATTCATGCAGACAACCTGATAAAGGAGGAATGCAACAATGACGATGATTGGCCACTTAACTACCCAATACGGCCATATAGATTTGGCAATGTCCTTGTTGTTGCAGGCAAACCTGCTAAGATCATTTTTTTTGTAAATAATTTTTGATAAAAAAATAACTAGACGGATAATTACCAAAATGGGCTCCAGATTAAATTTTTGATGTCGAATGATCAAAACAAAAACTTGTGCCATCACAGTTAATTTAGAAGAATACATTTTTGATCGATTGTCCAACTACGATTTTTGATTCCGAGTTGAAGCTCCCGTTAAATTTTTTACTGTATTTCCTTATGCGATTCCCGAATGTAGTGTGGGCTACGATCCTTTGAGCGCTCGTACTGGTAGAACCTGATCAGTTTTAGTCTTGAAGACAAGTTATATATTTAGTTCAGCCTACCCACATGTTTATATGGCTACAGTAGGGACATGTGGAGTAATTATGACAAAGACTTCTAATGTAACCCAGAAACGTATTCAGCAGTTTTCGTAATTAAGCAAACCTCTCAGCGGTATCTGTTATTATGAAAATCTTGCAGCAGTTTTTGTAATTTTCATAAAATACTAAATTACAATTTACACCACTAAAGAACTATAATTGCACTATGTGCCATAATCTCAAGACCTTTTTGCATTGAGCTCTTATTATTAAATATTTAACTCATCTCCACATGTTATGATTCCCGATACCTGCCAAGTAAATTTAATTACTGACAATTTAATTTAATTAACATCTTAAAATTCCTTAAACCTATCCTCTTAACTTATTTGACCACCGAATAATAAAATCCACCTGTAGGGTCTAGCCCGATCAGAACTTATAAGTTTCCTTGAGAGGGTATTGTCAATCTTGATCTTTCGAGACATGAATTCCATCAATAATTAATATTCACCATATAAATAATACCACTATTCAACTCACCGAGAATATATACCCATATAAGATCGCACCCTCTAATGAATTAAAAAAATGAATATTAAATATACGCAAATTAATAATTATTTCAGAATTAAGAGCATAAGCACTATACATAAGAATCTTGAGATGTGATTTAATTTATATAGTTAGTATAAAATTAATTATCTAAATGTGTCCCGTTCAATACACACAAAGTGTACTAGCACAAAGAGTTAGAACAATAGACGACGCTATTATCTGTTCTCCGTAACTACGACATGCCTACTAAAACTCTGTGCTACAGTCGTACCAATAATATGTCTATTTCCATCTAAACAATGAACAAATAACTTATATTCTGCAAGAACTTAAAATCTAATCTTCTGTATGGAAGTCGTACTCTACACACCAAATTAAATATTTTATAGAATAAAGGACATTTATACATAACATTAAAGAAATAATATAGCATGCATTGCTCATTAAGATTCTTATAAAATAAAAAATTAATTTTATTAAAATAAAATTAAATACTAAAAATATGATTTTCAGAATACAACCTTAACACTAGACATCATTGCTCGTCCTTAGCTCTTTGGAAAAAAAGTGCATGTTAATGAGATGTAGTCCTATTGGCTAGTCTGAACAGTGTTGAAGTCAGATGGAGAGGAGTGGACCGAGTTTTGGGCCGTCCGTGAGCAACAAGTAGGATACATAGAAGAAGACATCTAGGGATTGGTTGATGTCGACAATACGTGGGCTATTGAGGATGAAGAGAAGAGAAAAGGAAGGCTGGAGAGCAACGATTTGAATGACTTGTGGAGATTCGAGAGCTCTCCGTGCATCACCAAGGTTAGACAAACTGATAATGCAATGCCGGGTTTATGGGATCCTAGGGAAGGGGTTGAGCACTTAACTAGGAATGGAAGACACTTTAAACCGGCTCAGCTAGAAAAAGGACAAGTTAGTGGGAAAGAAAAGGAGAAAGAACATGAAGAAGAGAATGACGCCATGCTGAGATAGCTGAAGAAGACCCACGCTAACATCAACATATAGGGTCTACTGATGGCTTCGCACAGACACCAACAGGTCGTGTTGATGGTTTTAAATAAGGTGAATGTTTCGATCGCAACCCCTGATGGTTAATCAGGTTAATCCTACCAGTTGCAGAGTCTAAGGTAATTTTCTTTTTTGAAAAGAACTTACCGTTAGAAGGAAGGAACCACAACAAACCCCTGCATATCACAGTTAAGTGTCTCAAAAAGTGGGTCCCAATTACGCTCATCGATAATGGCTCAGCGTTGAATGCCTGCCTCGCTCAGAACGACAATCTATTTAGGAATGATGCCAAATCATTTCACCCCCAACAACTAGGGAGTCAGAGCTTACGATAACATAAGATGAGATGTTTTGGGACTGGTGACATTCGCTGCATTTGTTGGACCGCTGAAAACTTCTGTGGAGTTCCACGTGTTGGACATCCCGGCATCCTTTAATCTACTTCTAAGGAGGCCGTGGCTTCATGATTCGGATGTACATGCGGTTCCTTCTACCCTCTATCAAAAACTAAAGCTGATCAAGAATAGAGCAGTGTTGACTATTCACGGGGAGGATATCATTCAACCCCCAAGGAAAGATGGTTCAACTCTTTTAGAAGTTCAACACAAAGAGGAAGATGTGTTCTTGAGCAGATTCAGGTTTGATGAGGCTCAGGTAGTTTAGATGCTGTTAAAAGAGGAAGAAAGTTACATCAACCCCTACGCTGTTACCATGATGAGACGTATGTCTTATTTTCGTGTAATGAGGTTAGGTTACCAACAGCAAGGGATCCCATAACCCATCCAGGTGTTGTCGATCTCACAGCATTTTGGCCTGGGTTATCATTCGACCAAAGAGGACCTTGAGGAGCCAAAAAAAGGACATAAAGGGAGGAGGAATAGATATTTGGGCACACTGAACGGCTACTTTGTCAAGGAAGGGGAAGACTTCCCTTATTGCGATTTTTTGAAACCATAGTTTGATGAGGAAACTAATAAAAAATTGCTAGACCTGGAGATCTTCTTCAGCCACCAACTGTCTGATACATAAGAAGAAGAAGCAGCAAAAGAAAGAAAGAGGAAATGGAAGAAGATTTAGAAAGAAGTGGATTGGGCTGACAAGCGGGACGGCGTAGACATAGGAGCATTGTTCAACGATCTGATAACTCAAATGCGTATAGTCAACCAGGATTGCTTGATGATGGGCTATGACGCATTAGCTGACTACATGGGGCTCATCGTGGATGCAACTTCAAAAGATGTTAATAACTGTTCTTTAGATTCTGTAATTTGCATGATCTAAGTCTCGAGTTTGAGTCTGAGTAGTTTGAGTTTTTACTTTGTTCTGACCAGCTGGATGTCGAGCTTGAGGGCACGTCTGTCCGTGCATCCTCTAATTCTTTTGCTTTTGAGCTTGTAATCTCTTCCCTTTTTGGTATCAATGAAATGAACGAGAATTCTGGTTACTCTACTTTGCTTGACTTATTTTATATGCTTTTTGAAGATTTTGAATTTGAAGGGGATGTCCCTAATGAAATAAAAGCTTTAATAAAAAGATAAGAAGAAATGCGCGCCCAACCTATAATTGAATAAACTTTATCAATAAATCTGGATAATGAAACTAATCCACAAATTATCTAAATTGGTTGTTCATTATATTCAGTTGAACATGAGCAATTAATAATTTTATTAAACGAATTCGAAGACGTCTTTGCATGGTCATGCAAGGATATGCCTAGAATTGATCCTGAAATTGTTCAAGCAGAAGTCGAGAAGGATACGGCCAGAATAGGCGCTGAAGATCAAGGAAGAAGTTACTAAGTAGATCAACTATGGGTTCCTTTTGGTAACCGTGTATCCGAAGTGGGTGGCCAACATTATACTGGTCCTGAAGAAGGATGGACGCATCAGAGTTTGTGTGGATTTTCAATATCTCAACAAGGCCAGTTTTGAGGATGACTTCCTATTGCCACACATTGATGTCTTGATGGACAGTACAGCAGGGCATGCCCTCTTATCATTCATGGATGATTTTTCCAGGTACAATCAAATACTAATGTACCCCGAAGACAGGGAGAAGACTGTTTGAGTGAAAATAAAAAATTTTGAACCGACGCCGTGACCGTAAAAAAACGACGTGTGCGTTTTTCATGAAAACAAATAACAGTATTAATCTAAATAGCATAATACCTTTATGAAACTTGTCGAAAAGTTTCATGAAGTCCCGAATACATTGAAGACGACTTTGCAACATTCTCACGTATGTCCCGGACGCACTACGACGATCACGGTGTGTGAGCACCGATTCCGATCGAAGAGTTTTTTTTCTCTTGGTTTCTTCTCACGCTTTTCTCTCCAAATGAGGAAAAATTAATTGCCAAAGAGAGGAGAGGGGCGGCGGCTATGGTTAGGGATTAGGGTTAGGTTTAGCCTCTTATTATATATTTGCATATATTTCTTAAGATATATATGGTATATGTATCTTTCAATCCCATAAAATAAGAAAGAGATACATATCCATCTAAAACCAATTCCCCACTCCCACCATTAGGGCCGGCCACCTAAGGAATAATCCCTAGGTGTGCCAAATTCCAAAACCGTCCTCCAACAATTCAATTTAATTCTTGAATGTCTCCGGCGGCAAAACCGTCATTCAAATTAAATTAAATAATAACCGAAATCGAAAAGAAAATTATCCGTGCGTATAATGGCTACGTGAGGGATCACGACAAAGTATAGGACTCGGGCTAACCGTACGAGAAAGTCGGATATCTTTAACTCTGTCCACGAGTTAGATCCTTTCTCGCACGAATCAGAACTTATTCCACTAAAGGTCTTAACTGAACTCCCGGTCCTAACTCAAATTATGTCTTGACTTTTCAATTATTAAATGCACTGAATTCGCGCCCACGTTTAAGATAAATAAATTAGGTTACTGATAACCCAATTTAATTATCCTTTTTTTCTCGCAACCGCGCTGCTTAACCTTTTTATATGCCGGATCCGAAGACTCACACTGTACAGGTTTAGTATAATCAAACCTATAAGCAAAGCACATGAGGGGAAACTCCTCAACCTAAGTCGGACGTGATTTTCGTCAGCTGATTATCAATCATCGGACAAACAATGCCTGTACCCAACTCATCGGTATTGTTGATCTCATGGAGGAAATCTCAACCATTGACGACTCAAAGTACTGAACCTTATCTGAACACAATTAATCAATCACTTCGGGATTAAGAGTTCATGCAATATATGATAATACAGGATGTGGATCAATTCGTATAGTCAGTATAGAATCGATCATCCCGTTAATCCCGCCCAATACACTCCAAGTGTACTAACACATCGAGCTCGAATATCGAATTCCCAAAACCTGAATTCGATCCGTTCGACCTA
>JAOTRH010000027.1:8123873-8169844 GCA_034768845.1 Heliamphora exappendiculata
TGATTAGAATATTAGATTGATTAGATTGATTTTATTCTGATTTGATTTTATTCTATTTTATCTCCTTATTGTCTATCCCTATTCGCCTATAAATAGGCCGTATCTTGTACAGTTTTAATAGACAGAGAATATAGAGTTATTTTCTCTTCTCAATTTCTTCACTCTGGAAGAAAATCGAAATCTACGACTCAATCATGAGCTCAACCTATTCAATCCAAAGGGACGACGACTTGATTCTTTCCATTGCAGAGAAATGGAGTCCGGAAACCAAAACCTTTCTGTTTCCTTTTGGGGAAGCGACGATTACTCTCGAAGACATGATCGTCCTCGGGGGTTACCCAGTTCTTGGCGAATCCGTTTCGAGTTCTCTCGAAGAAGGAGATTTGAAGAAAATCAGAGAAAAACTGCTCGAATCTCGGCTCGAAATCGTAAGAACCAGAGCCCAAAAGGCCTCGCAATCCACCTGGATCAATAAATTCATGTGCAGCGGGAGCGAGATCGAGCACGAAGCGTTTCTCTCCCCCTGGCTTTCGAGGTTCGTCTTCCCCGCATCTTCGTCTGATACGATCGGAAAAAACATTTTTTCCATGGCGGTTCTTCTCGCTAGTGGCGTCAAAATCGCGCTTGCCCCCGCCGTGCTCGCCGTCATTTACAGAGACCTGAGCTTGTTGAGGGAGAAAATCATCGCTTCGAACAAATTCGAAGCTGAAGATAGGGAAGAAAATGCTTCGAGATTGACAATTTGGGCTCCTTTCCAGCTAGTTCAGATTTGGGTTTGGGAGAGATTCCCGACACTCAGGCCAAACCAGAGGACGATTCAGAGGCCGAATTATCGCAATTCGACCGGAGAAGATGAGCCGAGATTGGCCCGGTGGCAGACGGGGAAGAAACCAAACACTGGGAATTTAGCATTGGGTATAGCCTTAGAAGGCAAGTTTTTCCAGTGGCGCCCTTATGCCCTGGCTGGGCCTTACAAGTTGTTTCAAAAATTTTGGAATGAAAAGGAAGAGTGGTTGCCGGTTAGTCCTCCCCGCTCGGACGGCGAAATGGAGTCCTTTGCCCGGTGCGTGAGGGTGTCCGAGCTGGTCGGACCGGACTGCATCGAGCAGTACCTCCCAAACCGGGTGGCGAGGTAGTTTGGATTTGATCAGGATGTGCCGGGCATCGTTGCCCGGTACAATGCAACTCGCCGAATTGCTTGGGAGAGTTACACGAGACCCGTTAGAGATGCAAAGTTGTATCTCCCACCGCGGCTCTTTGAGCCCGGTGTCACAACCCAATACTCGGAGTGGTGGAAAAGACTAAACAATGCTCGGCCTGAACCAATTACGGGGGCTGTCAAGAAAGAGAACGATTCAGAAAAAACCGGGAGTTATAAATCCCCGGTTTATTTGGAGCATCGTCCCAAAATCATCAGAAAAAAATACTTGGATTGGTGGAAAAAACTAAACACTGCTCGGCCTGATCCAATTACGGGGGCTATCAAGAAAGAGAACGATTCAGGAAAGACCGGGAGTCATAAATCCCCGGTTAATTTGGAGCATCGTCCCAAATTCACCGAGAAAATAGCAGACAAGAGTCCTGACTCTGCCATTTCTCCCGACTTGACTTTCAAATCAATCGGAAAAATGGAAGATATGGACCCATTTCCTGCCATTCCTCCCGGATTTTCCTCCAAATTCATGGGAAAAATGGCAGACAAGGGTCCTTTCTCTGCCATTCCTCACGAATCTTCTTCCGAATGCATTAGTAAGAAAGCAAGAAATGATCCTCCAGCTCCTCCGTGGTTTTCTCCTGAATTCATAAAAGTAGAAGAAAAGGATTTTGCTGAGGAAGATACACTAACACTGACTGAACTTTTCAAGAAAAAGGAGGGGAGTGGGAGGCAGGTTCAAAACCATCGCCGCCATCTTCAGATTCTGACAACGGCAGTCTTCGACCAGTGGAGATGGCGAGTAACCTGGAAAAAAAGACCGGACGGAATGATAGAGAGGTGGAAGAAAATGCAAGTGAGAGAGTGAGCATCAACAGCAATGGAGGTGAAGGGATTGAACACCTTGGAAAGGGAATCCCAGGGTTGGAACTTGAAGCCAGAATTGCAAAACTTGAGAAAGTGATTGATCGGATTAAAAAAGAGAGATTTGGAGACAAGTTTTGCATCCAATTCTACCAAAGGTGCATCAAAGACGTAGCATATTATATATATATACACACTTTTGGATAGTTAACTTGGGGAAGGGGCAGTGACACAGGATCTTTCTATTATGTATAGAAAGCTGCCACCAACATATTATATATATATATATATATATTTGTCAACTGTTAGAATTTTACACTTAGCCTAATTTAAGGTAAGAGAATCACTCACAGCCAAAGCTTTCTATTATAGCCCGATTTGGGTAAATGATTTATTTATTTTTTCGTAAAATACGTAAAAACATAAATAAGTGAGTTTATTTAGTTATCTTAATTTTTTAGTGATTTATTTATTTATTTACTTATTTTTTTTTATTTGTTTAAATAAGTAATAATATTTAGCTTAAATTTTGCTTAATGGTTACTTATTTAACTTATTTATTATTGCCTTAAATCTTATTTATTTGACAAATTAAACGAAATTACTTATTTAACTACCTATAATACAAATAAATCAATAAGTAAATTATCCAAATGAAATTTACAGTTTTTAATTTTAATTATAAATTACAAACTTCTACCATAAATTACAATTATTATTTTTTTTAATTTTAAATACAAATTATAATTTTTATCAAACCTTATAACTTGTAAATTACAATTTAAAAGTTTATTAGTATGGAGCTTGAGTAGATTGGTTTGTCTTTTCCAATTTCTTAGAACCAAATAGAAATTGGGTGGCCTACTTTTCCACGAAGCTCTATTTATAGGACAGTCCCACTAGCATAATAATAATAAAAAAAAAAGGCAATGAAAGGGAATGTGTTAGTGTGAGGAATTGGAAAAATAAAACAATTTATCTAAATGATAAAAAAATTTTATTAAAAACAACAATAAACAAAATAAAATAAGCATATCTGAACCCAATATGTTCTCAACATGGGTAAATGGGAGTATTCACATTTGCAATCCCAATCCAACTTCATACTCCATTGAAAATTTAGATAGCCGTGAGCTCATTCGTGTACCTTCGAGTTCCCGGTTATGAACACTTTCTTTAACAAAAGTGTTCAATTCAAATGTTACAACAATAATAATTTTATTACAAGCATTCGCAAACCTTCGAGTTCCCAGTTATGAACACTTTTTTAACAAAAGTGTGCAATTTTAAATGTTACAACAACAACAATTTTGCTACAACATGAAATGGACTGACACAAAGGGTAAAGCAATGGTGATGGTCTTTTCTCTTTGATGGAGCTCAAAAGTGAAATTAGCAGCAAATAGCTCTCATAGTTCATCCTGAAAGAAGAGGAAGTAAAAAGAAGGTTAAAATTAGCTTATATTTAATGAATCAAGGCAAATAAATAACTATACTGGAAAGCAATAGACCTAAGGCTCCTAACATGTGGGACTGAAATGCTGTGTCCAATCCGGTACGGAGTTGCTGGTGCAAAAAACTCGTTTTTATTGAACTTTTTTCAACATTAGCCTAAATGAACATACTTTCTAAATTTCTCTCGTAACGAGAAATTAGAAAGTAAAAAAGTTCAATCAAAACAAAAAGACATGTTCAGTTAAGACAAGAAAAGTCGGTGGCTTTTTAACATCTTTAGGGAACATTTTTTATTTTAGCCTGGACGGTCCTCTCGTCACAGAGAAACAAAAATGTGAAAAAAAAAAAGAGCCAATAAATGAAGAAAGAAATCCAAAAAAGATTAAAAAAAGTTCCTAAAAGAAACTAGACCAAACACAAGCTTAGAAAGGTACCAAACTGGCATTTCACATGTCCTTGCAACACTCTTAGCTCATCAGACATCAACGAATCTGTGTTAAAAAGCTTAAGCAGTTTTCAAAAATTTAAAAACACAGGTATAAAAGTCTGTAGAATTTTGTTTCCTTTCCTCTGCTTCTTTTTCTCAATCTTCGTTGTTTCTGTATCTCTCTCTTTCCTAAACCCATTCTATAACACTTATTGGCCGTCTAAAAAATTAGAGAGAGAGAGAGAGAGAGAGTTCATGCTTACATGGTAGTCATCCAAGTAGTCATGGGGATCATGCTGCAAAAAGAGGATTTTCAGTTAGATTTGAATAAGAATTGCACTTTCTAGCAATAACCAACCCCCACGGCCACTGCCACTACCACCACCACCACCATCATCATCATCTTCTTCTTCACATTACATTTACATGAATTAGGTTGAATAGTAAATATTGGGGAAATTTTACGATTTATGCATTTTGATCTCAAAATTCAAAAATAATTATTTCAACATAAAAAATTCCAGCAAGCATGCTGGCAAGGTTTGCTGGTGGCAACAATATGATCTTTCATATTTGTGTTTATCTTTCTTAATAATCACATGTTATGTGATATTGCCTATACATCGTAGATGTTATATCGGCCTCATTAGAACTTTTTTTTGGGTAAGTGCTTAATCAAATTTTATATACAAAGAAAGTAATTATATGCTCTTGGCTTCTCTAATGACAATTCTTTCAAGCTAGCTAAGAAATGGTTAATACAGCTGTTTATCCGAAATGTGTAGTTTGAGTAAGTTAAAAATTTTGGGACGGGCGTGCACTGGTTATTTTACATTATTATCTATTTACAAAGCAACTTTTCTACAAGTGCTAAATGTATCACGCCAAATCTCTTAATTGACACAACTACAAAACCAACAAGCCTAAATTATAACTTCAAAGTTCAAACTTCTGGTTGTGCTTAAACTTCATTGGATTGAAAGCGGAGATCGCTAGTTGATTCTAATCCAAAATGAGGTGATTATTCTAGTCTATAACAGAATAGAGGAGGCAGGAGGAAATTAAGATACAGAAAAGGATAGAAAATAGAGATTGATACCCTTCTACGGTGCCTCCTATCCCCATACCGATGATCCCTTTCTCTCTTCCTTTTTTCGCTTTCCTCTCTCGCTCTTTTGCCATCCTAAACACATCAGTGTTTAGATTAGTAGGAGAATATTCAGAAGCACACTGTCAAACCACAATACTTTAATAATAATTTAACTCCTTGTCAATACCTCCTCTTCTTTGGCTCTTCTCACTTTCTCTGCCTCCTCGAAGGCATCTTTTTCAATCTGAAATTCAACAGATGAAAATACTTGAAATTAGATAAAAACATCCTATAAGGCGCAACGGACAGGAGGGTGTTTGGCTAAGCAACCGAAGGTAACTTTTAGATTTCTGCTACTAATTTTAGCAATAAGCTACAAACTTTTTCAAGCACCCACAACTTACGCTACAAGCTATAATTATTTTTTTTTTCTATAAATAACTAGTTTTTACTATAAGCTAGCATATTTTTTAAATACTCACAACTTCTGCTAAAAGTTACAATCGATAAGTTATAGCAATCCCAAATACCACTGGACTTGTAAATTGAATACTTTAACCCATCAAAGACAAAGAGTGCTTCTCACCTCCCTATTGTTAGCCCATATGTCTTCCACCACTTCTCTTGCATACAGTGGGTCATCACATATAAGAATGTTGTCGAACACTGAACCAGCCTTTACCTGCAATGCAATAAAAAAGCTCCGATAATTCAAGAAAATGCTAGAATTTTACAAGGCAAAGAAACAAATTGCAGTTGTTTGCAACTTGCAACAAGGTTCCAATGTGCTCTCACACCAGACTAGAAGAGCTCAAACTACTCCGGGAGAAAATTTTCATTTTTCACTTTAGGAAAAAGAAATAATGGATTTCAGATCAATGGCATGAAAAACTTTGAAAGAAAGCAATGAAATTGGGCAAGTTGACTCAATTTAAGGACATCCACGCCCCAAACCTCAAACAATATATGTAGCCCGATTGACAACCAAGCATCTCAAATTTTCACGACATAACACCCAATTTTTCTACTCAACTTGAATCAGGAAGTGCAGCTTGAAATAATACCACTGATTTAATTTCCGATTCAACTTGAATCAGGAAGTGCAAAATGCATAACTAAGATTAAATAATAGTACTTAATATTTTAGAACTTGACTGTTTGAAAGTAGCCTTATGTTGTTGACCTCCAGTAGACTAATACAGAGTCAAGAATCTTACCTGCCAAACTTCAATGCCCACATATTTTATTGGCTTCAATACATAAAGGTCAGGATCATCTTCGAACTCTGCAAAGAACAATGAGTAGAGAAATTAAAACTATAGATAAAACCAATAGGAAGATGGACAAGTCCTAGGGTCAAATGTTCAAGGCTTCAAGCATCCTGTTGCGATGGTCTTTGGAGCAACCATTATAATGGGACAACTAGCTTAGCAAGACAAAAAAAAATTGTCCAGCTTAAATCCTTCAATACACAATAAACACTACATTAGTTTGCTGCATACTATATGCCTCCTGAATCCTTTCCAATATAGGATCAAAAATTCAAATCAACATGTCTTTGGTTTGGATGAAATCTATGCCAGGTTTTAGGTTTGTATACTAAAAACTATGGTTTTGGTTTTAGTATTTAATTTTATTTTTTAATAAAATTAGTTTTTACATTTTATGAGAATCTTAATGATCAATGTATGCGTTTCATTATTTATTTAATATTGTGCATGAATGTCTTTTATTCTACATAGTATTTAATCTGATGTGTAGAGTTCGCCTTACACACAGAAGACCAGATTATTGGTTCTTGTAAAATATAAGTTTTTAGTTCACAGTATAGATAGAATTAGACACACCATCGGTACAGCTGTAGCATAATATTTTAGTAGATCTATTTTGATTACGGGGAACGGTAATTGTTTCGACAATTATTCTGACTCATTGTGCTAGTACATTTTGTGTGTATTGAATAGGACCAAATTGGGATAATTAATTTTATACTAACTTCATAAATTAATTTACACCACATGGTTATTATGAGTGCTTATACTCTTAATCCCGAAATAATTATTTTTTATGTATATTTAATATTCATTATTTTGATTCATTAGAAGGTGTAATCTTGTATGACTCTATAATTTCGGTGAGTTGGATAACGATATTAATTACATGGTGGATATTAATTATTGACGGAATCCATGTCTCGAAAAATTAGAATTGATGATACCCCCTAAATGAGCTTATAAGTTTTGACCGAGCCAAACCCTGCAGGTGAATTTTTTAATTCGGCAGTCAAATAAGTTAAGCGAAAGGGCTTAAGAAATTTTCGAAAAAACTAATTAAATATAAATGCCAGTAATTTAATTTAATTGACGGGTATCTGTAATCTTAACGTGGGGAGAATAAATAAACATTTAATAACAAGAACTCGAATACTACGGTTTTAAGAATAAGACTAGAAGTGCAATTATAATTTTTTAGTGGAATGAATTATAATTTATATTTTTATGAATTTGCTTTTGGGTTGAGGTAAGATTTCATAATTATATTAGAAGTTCATTTCTTATTTACTCCACAGGTCCCTATTGTAACCTATTTAAATGCGGTTATAAATCCTGACGCAATAATTCATATTATTCAGTCAGTGATTAGGTGGCTAGGGTTTCCACGTTCTCTGAAAATCCTAAACCTAATCAAGACGAGTTTTGAAGTACACGATAGATCAAAACCTACACTTTGTTCGTGTTTAGCATTCGAAAATATAGCAGAATACTTGTGTCGGAGATTTGACTAGAAGTCAAAAAACCGCGGTAGATCGTTGACTAAAAATTGTTGCAGCAACCAAAATTATCCAACCAAATTTCGAAAGGTATAATCCTAAAACTAACTTTGAGAGTATTATCGGGTTTTATTTTGATTGTTCGGTATCAAAAATTTTAATTTGGAGCCTGTTTCGGCGTTTGCTCGTCCGAATATATTTTGACTAAAATCATAAAAATAATCTCAGGATCTTGGCAGTTTGCCCTAATAAAAGGAACCAGACGCAGCTGATGTTTACAGAAGTCGACCACAAATTAGGACCAGCCAGTAGTGAAATCCCCGTAGAGCAGCACTATATCATTACTCCCTAAGAAGCATGGACGTTTAATTTTCAAAATAATACATTATTTAATAAGAAATCATTTTTCACGTTCTAGATATTGGAAAAGAATGTGAAAAAAAGGTCCTAATAACTATTTTAGAAAGCTTTATCTATAAGTAAATTTGAACTTGAAGGCTTTAGATTACATAAAATTAAAAAAAATTGAGGAAAAGGCACAAAAGGTATAAATCTACATTGTCTCTAGCATCGAAAGTATATATTTTTCAAATATTTAATGCATTCTACATATTGGTGCGTAAGGGTATGGAATATGTTGGGAAAACAATTAGAACAATACAGCTCTAATACCAGTTGTTGAAGATTAAACACGACACTAATCTCCACCCACAAGCCATACGAAGCATGCACAAGCCACAGAAGAGAAGAAACAGGCAAGAAAATAACCACAAGAATATGACACATATATCCGTGGTTCGGCAAATTGTGCTTACATCCACAGATTCGCACTTTTTCATTAAAATTTTCCATTAGAAACTAAGTCAAAATCTATTAACAACCGCAACCCTAGCAGCTTAAAACAAATTGAACGATACGTCTGACAGATCAGTCGATCGGTCATCGATCTTAATCGATCTATCCATCGATCTGTCTTTGACTGCTTGCAGTATCGTTACAAACTAATCGATTGGCCCAACCAACCGATCTGTCATCAATTCTTATCAATCCATCTGGAGCAACTCGCAATACTTTTATAGATCGATCGTTCCGTCTGTGATTTTGATGGATTTTCTTCACCTTTTCAACAGAATATATGTCCAACTCACGTACCCAAATTACACACTTGAATTCTATAATTCTTTATTACAGAGGAAAAGAAACTCACAACAAAAAGTGAAGTAAATTTTCTAGCCTCTATGGTGGATAAAAGGTAGAATGCCTTTTTATCCTCAATCAAATTTGGTTTTAAATATTTTTCCAAATACTTACGTTGAATGCAATAATATTGTATGCTATATAATGTATTTAAATGTTCTAAGACATGTCCACATGCCTTTACCCAAATTTAAGAGATATATACTTGTACACCAAGATGTAGAGTTATGAAGCACAGACACGCTGAAATAGGCACCATAGCAGTTTGGACAAGTGGGGGTCCCAGGGAACACAAACACGCTGAGATACGTGTCGAACACGCCACAGGACATGTCTTATTTATTTTTTTTAAAAAAATATTCTAGCCAAACACACCGAGGGACATGTGTGTCCATTTTCGGACACGCTTGGACACGGCAAACCTGATGGTGAAATAAAAAGTCCTAAGCGCCTTAGCGTGTAGTTTGAAAAACATACGGCCTCTCATCTTCGCTACCCACTGCGGCCTCCACTGTCAAGCTCAACGACCACCGATAACCTCAATCTGACCACCGACTACCACTGACGACCTCGATTTCAAGCGGCCTTCAATCGCCCTCCAAATAAGCACTCTCTTCTTCTTCTTCTTCTTCTTCTTCTTCTTCTTCTTTCTGTTTTTTTGTGGCTTCTTCTCTTTCTTCTTCTTCGTTCTACTTGCCTACGGCTTCTTCTCCTCTTTTTCTTCATTTTTGGTTTTTGCTTCTTTCAAATCCTTGAATGAATCAACGACGGTGGCCAATTTAGTTTTTTTCTTTCCCGTTTTAGTTTTTTTCTTTAGCTTTTTAGTTTATTTCTGGTTTTCTTCTTTATTTTCTTCTTCATCTCTTTTCTGCATTTTTTGTTTGCCTTTTTTTTGGGAACTTGTCATGTCCTAGAGATGGCCTGATTGCAAAAAAAATTGTGAAAACGAACATGGCCTGATTGTAGAAATGAACTGATGCTTGACATGACCTGATGTTGTATTAGAATGATGAATGGGTTCTTTGAAGTTGTGCATGGCTTTTTTTTTTTTTAGGTTGTTCGTGGATGTTTTATTTATAAACATGGGATAAATATATAAATAAAAAAAATATGTTTTGTTGTATCCCCGCCGGGTCTATGTCCTGATTTTTTTTTTTTGAAATTGCCGTGTTCATATCCGTACCCATGCTTCATAGAGAGTTTAACAAGGCCTGAGAACACGAACACATGCTCAGGATGTATAACATAGTCTTAGAATTTATATGTCTGAACAGACAAATAGGGATTGGCATAAATTAAGCAATAAACATATGCATATAAATTCTCAGAAATGCAAACCTAACCCATCAAAAAGAATGTCGTGCCACCATCTAGGTCTTTTCATAATCTAAACTCTCTCATAATATGTTCAGAATCTAAAAATTAACATAATAAATGTAACAGAAATAGTCATCTACCCTGCTAAATCCGAAAGGATTGACGTGAATCCAAACCTATTGTGGTCAGGTAAGAAGAGGCCACTCAAACCAAAGGTTATTAACTAAACAGATTAGAAACTTCAACAACCTCTAAGAAAGCGGGAAAGGTGTGATCAGGTGGCAAATCACCACCCCTACCAGTAAGAACTGATTTCTTAAGAATAAATTTATACCTGGGTTATCAATCCATGGGATCTTCCACTTGCCCTTATAGTTGGGGTTCTTGATTTTCTGAAGCACAAATCAAAAATTAGAAATTGCAAGAAATCGCGATTAAAAAAATAAAACCAATCCACCTTATAATTAGTGGCTTTTAAGCACCTTGTGCTTCCATGGTCCTTTGTATGCTGGATTTGGGATCTTTGTGGGTCTCCAGATTCCATCATCTTCTTCATCCCAATCAGCGGGCTATACAAAAAAGAAGCATGATGTCATGAAACATTTAAAAAAATCATTCTTTCATTACTTATCAGCAAACCTGCACCTATCCTGCCCCCATTCATAACCACTCCATTATTGGTGTTGAACTTCAAAAGATGAGGAAGCATCCAAGAGAGAGAGAGAGAGAGAGAGAGAGAGCATCAACAGACCTTTTTAGCCTTTGGATCAGGGATCTCAGCCGGTATTGAATCATATCCCTGGAAAAATGAAAGACAACATAAAATTATGAAACTTATTCCAGTAAAATTATCAACTTATGGACTACAATACCTCTGGTTTGACACCATTAGGATCATCAATATACTCTCTATCATCCCAGTCTGCTGGCTGCAAAAGAAGGGAAGTAAAAATTATACTTTTGGTGGAAACTCGACAATTAAAATCTGTCGAGTTCAGTTAACAATAAAATTACAAGACAATACAATTTTTGCACAAAATCATTCAACAAATAAACTTTCCGTTCCTGCATAAATGTTTTAGAATTTCCACTAATGAGGCTAACCTTCTTTGCATGAACATCTTTGATTTTTCGTGGAGGAAGGATATCCCAGTCAATATACAAGCTTCCAGTTTCTCTCTCTCGGTTATCGATCAGGACACTGTAACTTGCATCGGGCCTCAAGATAAATGTGTAGAAATGAGTTAACTTGTCTGTTTCACATTGTATATCCTTTTTGATGGGATAATTCTGCCCCTGATACGAAATTATAACATGAAGCTTCTTTGTTTGAGTGCCACATATATCTGGTCCAAACATCAGACTGCACAAAGGAAAATTATCAGTGATACAAATTATCATGTAACCAATTCCAAAATAAGTTTTTAGGCCACTGCCAGATGCCTAATGATAGCTTAATATGAAAACTCACAAGCATGCACATGAGCTAAGTAGCATGGACAAAGACATGCCACACGACGTAGACACACCGACACGTTGAATTTCAAAAAGTCCAAGACACGACATATTTGGGACACATTAAAAATTTATATTGTCAAATATTTACTATACCGTAAATATATTATTAATTCATTCAATAGTAACTGAAAATATATAACATATCATTAATAAAGTTAAACAACCCTATATTATATCTTATAAATATTTCAAAATATATTTAGTGTGCATAATTTACATTTTGAAGAATACAAAATATTGTTACTATGAATAAATTCATCACATAGGACGTGTTGAATAGTTCAAAAAGTATCGTTGAAGTATCAAACAAGTGTATGATATTGTAAATTTGATTTTTAAACTAAGACACGATTAAAAAGTGTCAGACAAAAATTTAGGAGTGTCGTGTCCGACACATTTGTCCGACGCGACACACTTTCTTCAGAGAAGCGTATATGCTTCTTAGCTTATTAGTGTGCTTTTACAACAAATTTTTAGGTTTTCCTAATCAAGACAAAATGTGTTTCTTCTAACCCCCCGCCCTTTCTTCCTTGCCCTTGTGATGCCTTCATTGCAGCTCATTGCTCATAATAGTATTTTAAAGCAAGTTTCCTCATTGAAGCCTTGAATATGTGCGGGTTCTAAATCCAACAAAAGCATTCATTTTTTAAGTTTGTCTTATAATTTTCATCCACTCGTTTTGAAATCCTCATCTCAGCTAACAACATCTATCAACAAGTTGTACCTTAGATCACAACATTTTATCTGATAAATTATGCAGGCAGCATTTTTAGAAATTATAGCATGACCAACGGGATTTGGCAGGATTCAGCTTTCCAAGTGGGTTGATTCTTTTTTATTTAAGATTTTACAGTTTTGCCAATATTAATAAGTTGTAAGGGCCTTACGACTACTCAGTTGATTATTGAGATTAAAAAATTCAAAGAATTTTGTTTTTATTGTGTTTGTTATTAGAGAGTATCTTTAATTTAATGACGCATGTAGATTTCTTTGCTGATGATACTCTTGCCGATACGCTTTCCTGCTTCAATAAAGCACATGACCCCTCCCCACATTCTTTCTCAAGTAGGCTCAGTCCCACAACTTAACTCGAGACTACTGTAATATCTCCGTGTTCAATTTTCAATATTTATTACAACCATGCATGGCCTTATCATGCATATTCTTGATTGCATCAAAATATCTAATAAATAACTCATGCATTTCAGTTGTTTTCCATACCCTACAAGATGTTATCACTCAATGAAGTGCATGATGTTATCCTGAGGAACTACTTATGTAGCCTTTAACTAGATTTGCAAGGTCACTAATGTGTTTCTGTTGAACACAATAAGTGTTAATCAAGTCATATAGTGCATGTAAAGGTTTCTAGAAGCATGAACTTGAATAAGCTTGTAGATAGCTTGGATGCTTTGTTTAAGGAAAGAAAGCAGTTTCACTTCTTGATATTCAGCATCTGGGTTGTTACGAAAATAGGGACACAAAAAACGTAACTTAATCAATTATGCACTAGGAAACACAGTCATGCAACAAGCAAACACACGACGACTTTTGTCAGCCATTCATCGAAAGGTATATGTTTTTTTTTAATGTTCTTGAAACCATACATTGTGACAACCTGCGCCCAAAATAGTCCACATTAACTTCTATTGAAGCCTCACAATGCGGCCCAAAAATCATAGTAAGAAGTTACTTATGTATCTCGTTGCGTTTTTGTATCTATATCGCATGACACTGCATCTTCTATTTGATGTGGGATGGGTGTTACAATCGCCCCCATTTAGGGAATAATGGGGATGTTATTCCTCCACATAGTCTAGGCTGATGGCTATGACCTACTTGTGGACCAATGTTGTGCTTCAATACCACATGTGCATGCTAATGGGCTATTCTATATCCGTTAATAGGCTAATCCACAACCCTAACTAGAGGAAGAACTTGGACTATAACAAGGATGTCGTGTCTTTGAATGGAGCATATTATGATACCCCATCCTACATTTGTAGGAGATAAAAAAATAATTTGACATATATAAAAACAAGTGGACTATTACTAATAACATAAACTTAAGCATTTGAGGTCATGTTGTTAGGCTTTTCAATAAAGTTATTGGGTTGGTAGTATATTTGGGTTATTACATACACACTTCATGCACACCTTTTAATAAGTTGGACACGCGTTATGTCTACTGTTTTGTTGAAAATTTAGAAAAATAATAGGCAGCCCAAGTTTTTTTTTCTTAAAAAAAGAAAAAGGCAGAACGTACGGAGCTAAAGAGTAAAGCCCACACTCTAGAGTCATCGAATGCACCTACTCTCCTCACAGATCATGTTCAAAATAAAGAGATAAGGAAAAGTAGAAGAAGATAGCAATAAGACAGCCAAGTTTAGCAAACTCAGTTTAGGTTAGAAAATGCCTTAGTTAACCTTTTGTTTCCCACTTCTTTCTTATTTTCCAAATTCTACAATTATCATTTTGTTGAATATATTTCAAAGCATGATTGCAACTAACAACTAATTTTTGATAGGGAAACATTTGATTTTTTTTCCTTATAATGAGCATTACAACTTTTGGGTTGACTTGTTTTTCAACTTAATAACATAGAAAAAGAATATGGTAGCAATCTAGCACAGCAGTAAGTACTAGTCCGCCAAGCTACAATAATATTATAGTATTATTATTATATTTGATGTGGGTTCGAGTCATGAGAATCAACCTCTTTGCAGAAAAAATAAATTTTACTTTCATATATAAAAATTTATTTTTCTTTTTAGACTGTATATACCCTACTCGTATTTAATTTACGGCTCTTTTGATCAATTTTGCGTATCCTAAAATTTGGAGTTTGATGTATCCGATTTCTAGATATACACCCCACCCAATACCCACACCTGGTCCATGTAACATAGTTCCTTAGTAACTCAACAATAACATGAGAAATAATAGTATTACAATTTAAACTGAAAAAGATGAGATAACATTGGCTACCTAAATTAAGGTTATGGGGACAAGATAAGATGGTGCAATTATAACACCTAATGTGGTTTTAGACATTAATATGAAACACAGACAATACATAAAGAAACAATGATATAGAATTCAATAGGTTATAAAATCTAGTTATGCTAGCGTTACAGCAAATGACAGACAGACATTCTAAAGGGATGAAAGGTGCACCCATCACAAGCTCCTCAAGAAAAATTATATGAAAATAACATAATGACAGACCTGTAAGGAGTATCACCACCATATTTCTTCTGATTCACATAACCAGAATGAAGCTTAATGTAACCACCACCACATTCAATGTCCTGTTCAAGCTTTATTGAATATTGGACCACTAGGGTTATGTTCTTGTTGCTAAACTCTGGTATCTTTGCAGATATGGCGTAATGCTTGGCATCATTGTACGTCTGTATACCTACAAGATTTGCAGACATTACTTGTAACTTCTGAAATCACTTAGCCATGCAAGTCTAGACTCTAACCAAACTGATAAAGGCCCCAGTTTATTGCCACGCACGAGTTGCATGCAACCAAAAGCACTACAAAGAAAATATAAAAGGTACACGTTTTTCTTTCGACTTCAATATGATCAAGAAATTTGTTTAATGAGCTTTGTTCTGTGAAGTCACTATGTTTCTTGCCAATCTTTCTTCAAGGTTTTGACTCTTTTTTTTTTTGCCAGTGTCTCTTGTTTGATGTATTTGTAACAACACAAAGCAAATTTTTAATCCACTTCTAAGGTCACACGCATTGTAAAATACAAAATGTTGAGACTATACTTGCTGGATAGTCCAGCTGATGAAACTACTGAAAAGTTCAAGAGATCAGATGGTAGTGGCATTCCAAGTATTAAACCTTAAAGTTGGCATGTTCAGCCCCAGGTCAATGACCCATATGTTACCTTATTTTATGTTTGTACCGTTTACTATTACTGAATGTAAAATTAAACTAGCAACCCTAACTGAATTGTTATCTGCATATCACAACGTATAACAAGAAGTCAAAAATAACAATCAACTTAGCAACTATGCTAATTGCTCAAACCAAGAGTCTAGCTTAACTCTGAGAGAGGTCAGAAGAAATTTAAAAAAAGTACCAGGTCTCCTAATAAATAAATAAGGATATATGCTACATAAAAAATCTAAGTAGCATGTACATGGATACACTAATAAATTTAAAACATAAAAATTTTACACATTTGTATAAGCCATATGTTCGACAATTTTATTCATAGATAATAAAAAATACAATGTAACACTAATTAATTATTTTTTTTGAGAAAACCACATATTTCATAACTCATACACCAATATATTGTACTCCATCAAAACTAATAAAATAAAGCATAAATTATTGAAGTTTTTTTCTCTTCCTCAATAAATCCATACATCATAGATGGTTTGCATTATCTAACACATCAGTCCTAAACTTAATTATTCTAAAGGACAAGAAGTCATCTGGTATAAGTATACGCTGTTCTTATTTAGTCATTTTATCTTAATTGTTTTTTAACTTATAATGTATTTCATCTATGTAAAAATGATGGATATGTGTGGCAGGTGGTATCCCTCGCTAAAGGAAAAGGCGATCTTGTTATTCAAAATATCATCGCAAGAAATATTGCCCTTCTTAGTAAATGGCTTTCGAAATTTCCAATCGAACATGAGTCGTTTTAGCATTCTGTTATGGGGTTCAAACTAATTGCAGGGATACTCCTGAGGTTAATAGGCATAATTTCAATCTCCGTGGATGTCTATCTCTCGTATCTTTCCCATTTTCTCTCAAACATTGTCTCTAAAAGTGGGTAATGATCAAAATTTTCAATTTTGGGAGGATGTGTTGGTGATTCTTCTTTCAAAGTGTTGTTTCTGCATTTACATCAGTTGGTTCGAGTTAGGATTATAGCAAATCCTACACAGAATCAATGAGAGATATTTGCTTCTGTGTATGCGTTGGCACACTTTGAGTTAGTTTTCCTAGCCTAATGAAAGCAGGAATCCCTCTCTCTGATATGCCAAATAGTCCAGAACTTCACTAGCATCAACCGAGACAGCAACCTAAGCCAGCTCAAGCCGAAAGCAGACAAAAAATCAAGAACACACCACACAATTTACATAGTTTGCGCAATGCGGGCTACGTCCACGACTGCTATAGAGTTTTACTATGATAAAAATAATAAGGTTATATCGGAATTGTCCTAAGCTACAATATATAACTAGGGTTACAAGTCTATGAAAAATACAAAAAAATACCCGAAAAAATATTCGGTGTATAGCACTTGTTAAACTCCACACAACTTAACAATTCGCTCACATAATGCATCTATTGCTTCTATAAGTCTTGGTCAGTCAAATTCAATTGTTGGGGACTTTAATTTCTTCAAAATCTCAATGATTGAGAAATTCTTGAGATATTATCTCTGTTAGCCATGCCATAATGGTGTCTCTTTTGGGTCAGATATGGCCGATAAAATCTCTTCTTTTTAGATCTTTTTTTTTTTGACAAAATCATTGGCAATCTGGGTGTGCCTCTTCTGCTTCACAATAGTAAAATTTGGAAAGCCATTGTACCACTTAAAGTGGAGATTTTTATGTGGTATGTGGCTTATGGAAGTTTCATTACTAAGAACACTTTTTAGAAAGAATACTGAATCACTACCTTTGCTATCATGGTGTAATGAAAATCTATAGATCACTTATTCTTACATTGTCCCTTACCCTTGAATGTTTGGCATTGAATTTTTCAATTAATGAATGTTTGTTGGGTGTCGTGACTTTTTGTGAACCAATAATTTTTATAGATTTTTGGAGTTTGGAGAGAAGTCAAGAACAAGAAAATTAAGTACATTGGAGGTGCAACATTTTCTCTTTTTTGGTGCTTTGGTTGGAGCGGAATCCTAGGATTTTTCGAGATAAATTTTAAGAAGTTAAATCATTATGGTATAAAGTGTGTTGCTGGTTTAGTTTTAGATTTCTATTCTCCCTCAGTTCAAGAGAAATCCATTTTTTTAAAAGCTACTTGTGATTTGTAGTTTGAATCCTCTTTCAATTTGGATTTCATGTATTTTTTCTTGGTGGACTCCTTGTTCTACTTTTGTGTAAGTATTGTTATGATTAATATAATTATATTTTTTGTTATCAATCTAGATAAATGATGGATGTGTGTCCCCACGTATCCAAATTTTGTTTGGTTCTTAAACAAATAAATAATAAGACACAATCAGACGAATATCCAATGTGTGGTGGGAGGTGTCCAACGAGAGTCGTGCCATGTATGAGTCTGACACAACATGCCACATTCTTAGAAGTGTATGTACTTCGATAAAATAACTGTTATGCGTGTCTTATATTAACAAATACATACCTATATTAGTGTTTAATGTATATGCATACGCATATAAAGAAAATGAACTAACCATCAGAACATAGGACATTTATCTGATAATATCATAATAACTAGAATGTCAAATGTATGTTCAGTGCTGCACACGAAGACAATAATAATATGAGTAAAACAAAACAATCAAGTGGAGGAGGTTGAAGAAGAAAGTACCCACCTCTGTTTGAAACTTATCCAAACACCAAAAAGGGGTAAATTTATACGTGCAGGGCTATATATTCATGCATGTGTTTGTAGAAGAAAAAGTGAATAATGTAAAGAGCCTTTTTATTAACTATAAATCTAAGTTATTTTCTTTGTAGAGGCTCTTCAATGAAAAACATGGGTGATTAGAATTGTGATTTTCACAAAAATACATACACAACTGCGTCCTAGAATCATCGATTTTGGGAGATGGAATGTCCAATACCTTGTGCCCACGTTGAACTCAACAACATTATCTGCGTAAACTTATTTATTGGAAGCCACTCGAGCAAGAAGTACACTCCAAATGATCAAAATGCTATAAACTTAAAAACAGTTCAATTTTTTTTCAGTAACCTTAGATGAAGTTTGGGTGTTCTAATTTATGGTTAAAGCCATGTCACTCTGGTTTTATAGTAAAGGTTTTTGAGTAAGCAGTAGCAACTTAATTATATAATCATATAGTTTGTAAGCAGAATAAGTCTACTAATTAATCATTGCAGCACATTATGAATATAGGAACAGTCATTTAACAAAATTTTACACACAAAAAAAAATCAAGTTTCACCAATCAATAAAACTGCACCAACTGCAATCATATCAATACCCATTAAATGATTTTTCTTTTCTCTGTGAAAATCAATCAGAGATGACCCACAAATATACGAAAAGATTATCTTTATCATTCCGATCAGCAGCCCATTTAACAAAATTTTACAAACAAATCATCATAGCAACAGTCATTTAACAAAATTTAACAAGCATATCAAGTTTGCCTAGTCAATCAAAATGCACTAATCAACACCCACCAAATGATTTTTCTTTTCTTTGTTAAAAATCAATCAGAGATCACCACCAAATATTTGAAAAGATTACCTTTATCATCTGGATCAGCAGCCCATTTTCCCGCAGTGTGCTTAAATGTCCCCGCTTTTCCTTCACTCCTCTTCCAATCCGATAGTACCCAACGGCTCTTCCACCCATCTAGTTCCACAAGCATAAGAAAAGAACAAAATTAATAGGAAACCCATTTCACAATCAACGAAAAATGGTGATAACCCACGATTGTAAAGAAGACAAAAAAAAAACATCAGAAGTAGCGATAAAATTAATATAAATTGAAGCTCAGTTTGGTTGCCCAGAAAGCACAAGAAAAAAAAAGTTCGTAAAAATCATAATTTTTTTCCAGCTTAGAATAGAAGTACAGAGATGCTGTCTGCTCTCTCTTTTTCCTCTCTTTTTTTTTTCCCAGCAACCAAACAGTTGAAATCGCAAGTATAAGCAAGAAACAGTCTTTTTTTTTCTTTTTCTGAATAAAATTCTTTCATAATCTAAGAAAACAACCATACGACAATGTATCACTTTTCCCCTTTTTTTCTCACGAACCAAACAGTAGTTTCTACTGGTTTTTTATATCTTACCATCGAATCGCTCTTCGAAGAAAATCTCGGAACGTGCAGAATGTATGAGAGCGAATGAATGTAAAAAGAAGAGCAAAAGCAGAAGCTTAAGCGCTTTGAGCAGCTCAAACACTGCCATTTTTGGCTGTGTGACGAGCGAGAGAGATCAGTGGTGAACTAAGGGGTAATTTTATTGACTCCTGAAAACCTTTTAAAAGTGTGAAATTACATCCCAAGCAAAATTACGTTCCAGTATAAAATTCCAAAAATTGGAATTTTCTCGCTTGACGTGGAAAAAAATATGTACAATTTGGAATCTTGACCCTTCAACGACTCATCGAAATGCCAAGAAACAGAAGACTTTTGACTTCTAGGGCGGAACGACGAGAAATGGATCGGTAAATTTTAAAACATTGTAATATTAATTAGACAAATTAATTTAGGATTCTATTTAGTGGATTTATTTAATAATAAATAATGTTTTGAAAATTAAATCGTTGAGCAAATCGAAAAATGTAACGGGTGAATGGGTCACTGGTTCAACCGAAATCGAACCGTGATGTCATAATTATATCATTAATAATTTTATAATTATAAATATTAAATAAAAATAACATCAAACTCACAATTTAAATAAAATAATAATATAATATTATGATCTAAGCATAATTTTAATTAAATAATTAAAATCTCTAACAAAAATAATCAAAATTTAAAGTATAATTACATCAAAAACTAAGTAAACAAAGTAAAAGCATAAAGTATTTGAGTTAACTGTATCAAAAATTCAAAATCACTCAAGCAGAATTGAAGCAAACCTGCCAGTTTTAGTTTAAAAACAAAATTTTTATAATGAGTTAACTACAAGTATTTGAGTTAACTACCTTAAAACAGAATTTTTAAAATGAAGCAAACCTACCAGTGGGATCTTAAAGCATAATTTTTCAGTTTAAAAAATTAAATAAATAAGAAATTTGAATTAAAACACAAAAAAATCTAAATTGAAGCAAACCTGCCAGTTTAGTAAACCGGTACAGGTTCCACCGAGTCGCCGGTTGAACCGTGGGTTTCACCAATTTTTGTCAAAAACAACAGTTTTCAAACATGGTTGGTTTAATGGGTTAATCTGAACCGTTAGCCAAATCAGTTCCCAGTTCAACCGGTTGAACTTGCCGGTCCGGTCCGGATTTGAAAACATTGGTAATAAGTACTAATAACTTTTTTATTATTTTATAAGGTTCTATTTTTAAACTTATAATTGTTCTTAACAAATATACTCTCATACATGAGACATTTGGCAACAACAATGTAACCAAAATTACGAAGCAAAGCAAAAATCGTAGAAAGAGAAACAAATAACAAAAAGCAAAGCAAATGTAGAGACAATCGAAATTGCGAGCAGAGATGACGAAGTGCGACAAAACAATCCAAACCCCATCGTTTCTTTTTTTCTCGAATTCCAGCATCTTTAAGAAGGCAAACGAGCTCTACACCCTCTCTAGCGCCGAGATCGCAACCATTATGTTCTCACTAGGAAAAAAAGCGTTCTCTTTCGGTTATCTTGGCGTCGGCATGAGTGTCGATCACTTCCTCTCCTGCAATCCTCTACTGCCGTCAAATTCAGGCATCGCCCTGTAGCTAGTGAAAGCTCACCACAACGTCATCGTGCGTGAACTCAACAATCGACTTTCGGAGGCGCTTGAGCAATTGGAAGCGAAGAAGAAGATAGGGGAAGAGCTTAACAAGATGATGCAAGGTGTTTTGAAAATTATATGCTTTTTTATCTAGAAATTGAAAAATATTATTTTTGTAGAAAAATGAGACATTTCACAATATTTCATTTTTTTCAGATGAAACATATTTTTAAAACAAATGATACATTCATTGATGAAACATATTTTATTAGATGAAACATAGCACTTTAAGCCGACTAGACAATGGCTCAGGAGTGCTATGTAATATTTCTTAAGGAAAATCAAAACAAAGAAGCCCTGGTGTTAGACACGCTGGAATTACGAGAAAAAATGGAATGAGACGAACCAACAGAGGACCTCATTCGAGTCCCAATTGACTGAAAGGGGCCAAAAAAAAAAATTCTCATTGATTCTCTCCTACCAGGTGAGTACTAGAGAGCATCAGATTAGTTTTTTAAAAAATTGTTAAGATGTATTTTCCTGTTAGTATGAATCTAGTCTCTACTTAGCAAGACGTAATATTTAGTCATAGTGTCCACCACGAAGAAAACAATAAATGCTTCCACGAGACCTAGAACTACTTTTACTACCAATATCCCCTTCACAGCTTGTTGGTTGCCAACATACCAAAAGATGGCAGTGCTGGTTGGATTAGTTATGCATCCCACTTATTGATCCTTTTTATTGTGGCCATTGGTAGCAGATTAGTTGTTGCTCCGATATCCACCAATATCCGATTAAGATATGCACCATCCAGATAAGCCGATATATACAATGGCTTAATATGGCACGTCATTTCTTTGGTAGGTATGGGAAGGGATACTAATGAGGGTCAGCACAAGAACACAAGCTTGACCCAGGCTCGGGGGCTGGGCCTAGAAGCCCGAATCAAGACATGCAGGATGCTCGCCTTGCCTCAGGCAGGATAGTCTAATCCCATAAACTCAGCTAGGTACACGTTGTGGCTTTGGAATTTATGGGACATTTTAAAAAATATTCAAAAATAAAGAATTCAAAATATGTTTAGAAAAAAAAATCTTTTAACACCTTGAAAACTAAATTTAAAAAATTTCTTTTTGTTGAAAACAGAGTCGTCACTTAGTTTTTAAGAAAAACTAAAAAAAATAAAATTGGTTACTGATATTTAAAACGTTAATCAGAGAAAGACAGTTCGGGGGCTAAGGTACGAATCGGGAAAGGTGTTAGGCACCCTGTTCGCCCAACTGTAAGGTTGCCCTATACTAATTATCATTGGTTCTTTAATATGATTTCTCAAATACACGTAAACAAAAAAATGAAGGTAAAGAGAGAACATCCAAAATTAAATATGAAAAATACATAATATATGTACATAGCACTCCAAATCAAAACAAATAAAATGGTAAAATTCTAAATCCTATGGCATATAATTTCTAACTAAATGATACATGGTACACATACCTACATGCAATATTGTTTAAACAATCTAAACTAGCATGATTCAAATAAAGGAGTAAAGATAGGTTAAAGATGCTAAAATTACCGAAACATGATTTACTAAAAAAATAACCTAAACAACTCTAAATGTGCATTTAAAAAAAATAACCGAAACACGCATATCACGAACATTCATAAAAAAAATATGAATATGATAAATACTAAAAATGAAAGATGCATAAAAATTCTATATTTTAAAATAAAGAAAGTCTACTAACAAATGAAACAAAAATAAAGGTGTTTTAATAAAAGAGAGTTTGCTAAGAAAAAAAAATGAAGAAAAAGTTTATAAAAGAAAAAGATGCCGAATGAAAACGTTAGAAAATACTACTAAAAGAAAACTAAACTATTTTATGAAAATAAATGGAAAAGAAAAGAAAAGAGAAGAAAGCAAAAGAAATAAAAATAACGATAGGATTTTTACTATTTATAAAGAAAATTATAATGCCATTTAAAGATGATAATTAACTTAAAAGTCTTTTGTAGTTTTTTGGGTTTTAACAAATATAAAGAGAAAGGAAGATATTATAAAAGAAAATTTAAACTTATAAAGGAAAGTTTTGAAAATAAAAGAAAATTTAATTATTCACATTTTATATTTTTATAAGAGAATAAAAGAGAAGAAAAAGAAGAAATGTGAAGAATGATGGAGTATTTTTTTTTAAATAGAAGATTATAAAACTCAAAGATGAAAAATTAACTTAAAAAGCCTTTTTGTGATTTTTGATTTTAATAAAATAAAAGAAAAGTGCAATAAAAAAGAAAATAAGACTACAAAAAAAAATGAAAAATAGATTTCTATAAGAAAAATAAATATTAATATTACAAGAAATGAAATGTTAAATGGAACTTTTATTAAAGCTAATAAGAAAATAAAAGACTAAAAAAGAAAATTACACTAATATTGAAAGAAAAGAAAAGAAGATAAAAAATATAAGATAGAAAATGAATATTAAGTTAAAAAGAAAAGAAAATAAAATATTAGTATTTAAAGAAAAGAAAATAGAATACTTAAAGAAAAAGAGATAGGACATTTTGAGGAAAAATAAAGTTGATAATAAAATAAAATAAAATGCTACATCAAAAGAAAAAAAAATGCTATAAAAATGAATTGTATTGAAAAAGAAAGAAAAAGAAAATAAATAAAATGAAAATCAAAACATTAAACTAATGTTTAAAAAAAATGGACATCAAACTAAAAGAAAAGAAAATAAGAAAGAAAAATAAATGTTAGAATATTAGAACAAAACTAAAAAAATAAAAGAACACTTAAACTAACACTATAAGTAAAGAAAATAAATGGTACATTAAGAAAGAAATTACATTAAGCTAAAAGAAAAAGAAATAAGACCTTTTAAAACTACATTACAAGAAAAAAAGTAAATGCTAAGAAATAAAATTATGTTGCTATTAAATGAAAACTAAGAATTCAAATGGAGTATTAAATTAATGATACAAGAAATGAAATAAAATGAAATGTTAGGAAAAAAAATTAGATAAATTAAAAGTAAATAATGTTAGAACATTAAATTAGCATAAAAAGAGAAGGAATAAAAAGAAACGAAGCATTTGAATTAAATGGGTGTAATATTGACTATTACAACCATTTGTTATGTAAGTGCTTAGATTATAACAATTAAAAACATTGATAAGTTGTAATTGCCAAAAATATTAACACTATTTAATAATTTAATAATTTGTAATAAAAAAAGGTAAGTAAGTAAAAACAAGTAGGCTAAATAAGCTAAAACTAGAATTTAAAACAATGTAAGAATATAACAGCTACATAAATAATGTGAGAATGTAATTAAATTAAATTGACCAAATTAAACCTACCCACTCCAAAGAAGTAGAAAATAGAGCTAGAAGGGGTGGGGATCCAAGCAAAATACCTGAATTGCTTAGGAATCCTCAAGTTGGGGAATGTGGGTGAACAATTTTGATCCTCGGGCAATAATCCAAGTTAGGGTTTGGGACTATCGAAAGCTCGGATCTCGGTATTTCGGCAAGGCTTCAGCGTTAGGACTCGGAATTGCTTGGCGTCTCAGCAGAGCTTCTCTCACTAAACCTCTCTATCCCATTCTATCCTTGAAAACGTACCAGAGGTACGGTATGTATAGAGTTTTTCAACCAATAAAATGTTGTCACGTTCTAAGGCATGTCAGGCCATTTGGAGTTGGCGGCCGCCACAATGTGAGTTGGCGGTCGCCATGTTGGAGTTGGCGGTCGCCATGTTGGAAAAGGTTCCACAAGATTCTATTGGCAGACGTCACAATGAACATGGCGGTTGCCACTTTTGGCAATGACTTGGGCAACAAGTTATCGATGGTTTGGTACAATTTCATTGGTTTTGATGGTTTCTGATGTTTTTTGAGGGTCGGGTTCAATTACCAAGCTTGGATCACTTCCCGAGGATCGAACTGAGACACCATTCTAACTATTTTCATCATCGGATTCACCTAAGATTAGGCCGAGTCAAATTGAGGTGTCTACACACGTCAAAGGCCTTGTCGAGGTAGGGGTGATTGATGGGATGGGCCAAACTCAGAGCACCATCTCCATACATCCCTATGTTGAATGATAGCTGATATGACACAAAGTAATCAACCACTCTTCCAGTGCCTCAGAAGGTGCCACCGACAATTCCCGCAAAGGGAAAGGGTTCTATTGGCTGTCACCCCATCCCCGCCAAATCACACAAGACACCAGTATAAAAATGAATCTAGAACAAAAGGTAATCGACTTTAGATTCCCTTACAAAAACTCTGTCAAATTCACTTTAGAAACATTGAGAGCATACAGTAAACTGACTTAAGCATCAGAGGGCCTTTTCGGTCAAGCATGCCAATCAATCTTACCCCTATTTCCTTGTGCAGGAGCTATCCAACTGCCGAGCCCGAGGACCTGGGCCTAATTCTTTCCTTTCCCACATCAATCTATCACACCCCTACAAAATCATCCCCGCACATTTGGCACCGTCTATGGGTTCCATTAGAGGCAGTCATGGAAAATCTCCCATTTCCTGCCAAAAGATATGGGGGAGTCACCCTATCCCCATCAAATTGAATAAGGCACCAGTATAAAAACGAAATTATAATGGAAGGTAATTGGCTCTGGATTCCTTAACAAAAATTCTATCAAATTCATTTTAGAACATTGAGAGCATACATTTTCTTATAGTAAACTGACTTAAGCATTGGAGGGGCTTCCCGGCCAAGCCTTCTAGCTAGTCTCACCCCTGTTTCCTTGTGCATGAACAATCCAACCGTTAAGCTCAAGGACCCAGGCCTAGTTTTTTTCTTTCCCTCATTAATCTATCACACCCCTACGGAATCATCCCCACACATTTGGCATTGTCTGTGGGAAAGAACTAGCTAAAACCCAAACCCAGTGGAGGAGCGTTAGCCAGCGACAGCGACCCACCCCCTCACGAGTAGCTCCATAAATCTAAGCAACATAATGGGGATTACAAGTCTAATACGCATCACTTCGTAGGAAAGGAAGCGCAAACATAAATCCTTGTCAGCGAGGGCGAGTTATGGAGAAGCCTCTCCATTGTACCCGTCATCTAGAGCATGATCTACGATCGCAACTACGCGCACCACTCACCTAGGCTCCAGCAAAAGCCCTAAATTGGGCAAGGCAAAAAGTCCTAGCTTTACTTAAGTAAAAAAAGCCCTAGTTTCGGCTAGGCGGAAAACCCTAGCTCTGCCTAGGCAAACAAGCCCTAACTCAGCCTAGGTACGAAAATCCTAGCTTCACTTAGGTGCCAGGCTCAACGGTCGATTTCAACAAAAATCCTAACTTCACCTAGGTAGTGGACTCAACGGTTGGTTTCAACAAAACTCCTAACTTTACCTAGGTGCCGGGCTCAATGACTGTGAGCGTTTAAGGGAGGAGGGATAATGCACTAGATATCCATCGTCTTTAGAAAAATGTTCATTTTCTATTTAAAACGAAAAATCTAAGATATCCGAACGCATTTTTAAAACAAAACGGAGTCGTCACTTGATTTTTGAAAAAAATCAAGAAAAACAAAAGAAGGCTGAGGATCTTTTAAAAGTATAACTAGAGAAAAAGAGGGTTCAGGAGCTGAGGTACAAAAAAGGAAGGTGTTAGGCACCCTTTTCGTCTAACCTTGAGGTTGGCCTCTACTTTATCAATATTGATTTTTGTTGTAAATTTTTTAAAGGTAGCATATACAGAACGGAAGGTTAAAGAGAGTTCAAACAAAAGCAAGCAACGAAATAAAATTCTAACTATGATTCCTAGGGTCGTGCAACTTGATTGTTATTTCTAGATATGCCGTACATATCGTTTGAGCAAAGCAAAAAACATGCGAATAAGTGATAAAATGAACAAATATAGGTCTAAGGGTCATAAAACAATATTTCTGCCCCTAACATGCTATGAACAGGATGTACATAATAAACAGAGGAGACTTAAACATTATATTTAAGCTACTGGATATACACAAAATACACAGCCGTGGTAACAAATATTACAGCTGTGAGGAAAGAAGGCATAAAACTGGCGGCCGTGCTAAACATGAAGTAACCGCGAGAAAAATGATGGAACATACTCGCGGTCGTGACAAATAAAGGTCACGGTTGTGGTTTTTTAAAGGTCCAAAAAATGGGAAACACATAACAAGGCCCAAAGGAGGCTCAAATGTATAAGACAAGCAGGACAGAGGCCATGACCTATTGATTCTAGGTCAAATTCACCACCATTCATCCAATATATAAATAATAACTCAAACAGAATATATAGGATACTAAGAAATGATAATAGAGTACGATAAACACATTTCTCATGTTATTGGCCTCAACAAACCTTACGGCCATAGCAAAGGTAGGTGACGGCCGTAACAATCATAGAACTGAAGATTGCGGCTCTCGTAGAAAAATGTGCGGCCTGCATGGTGTGGCTTATAAAAAATACAGCCATGACATCGAAAGGTCGCGGATGTTATATTTCAAATCCACAGAATACATGGGAATGAAGCTATAGAGAACAGAGACCATGGCCTATTTGGTCTATACTAGATACCCTATTCAACACCCACCAAGAAAATAAACTAAGGCATAGAAAAGACGCGATACTAAACAGAATAGTGAAAAAAGGAAAAACCTTAAAAAAATGAACATTATGGGATTTTTGAAGGAGTTTTCACATTTTAACCTAAAAATAAAGGTCGTGGCAGTGACGATAGGATGTCGCGGCTGTACTATTTATAGGCATAAAAATGGCAGCTAGGCATAAAAGCCTCATGGCTGTTATTGTGAATTTAACAAAACATACGACCGTTACATTAGAAAGTCGCGACCGTTATGTTTCAGAACCTCAGAAAACTGTTGGTGTACACAATGTGCTTGTGAGCGTCAAAATAAAATAAAAACGATGGTAAATATATGAAACATAAAGCTACGAATACATTGTTTATAATAAAAACCTGAAGAAACAATATTTGTATTGAAATAAATAGCATATAAGCAATGAAAACAAAAGAAACCTCACCCACAACACTCTCAGGGAAAGAAAATGAGGGTTTATAGAAGAGTCGTGATTCCTAAGGTTACCGCATATGAATATCTACCTCGAATGGGCCCCTGGGGATGAAAATAGGCTATTTCTAAGCCAATACGAGCTCTATGAACTCCTTCAACGCTAGTAAGAACACGAACGAGGCTCAAAAAGTGTGGAATGGATGAGGGAACATCGGGTGGGGGAGTATTTTAGCAGAGCTTGCGCCTCCAGCTCTTTTTTTCTCTTCTATTTCTGTGCAAGACTTCACCTATTTATAGGCAAGGTGGGAGACCAGACACCCTCTAGAATGCTGCCACTTGTCCAAAAAGGGGTAACAGTGACGGCCGCTACCTTTTTTCTTTTGTACAGTACAGGTTGCAACCTTTATGGCAATGAAAAGGACAATCATGACTTTAAAAGTCACGGCCTAGATAAAAAGGCAACAACCGTGACAAAGAAAGTCCCAGCTTAAATTAGGATTTTCAAAAAATGCTGCGGCCTAGAGAGTAAGAACATGACGTGGGGAGTAAGAACATGGCATGTTCTAGGTTTTTTAAAAAGGTGACGGTCATGATGATAAGGATGTCACAACATGAAGGTTGGTTTAAGGTTTTGGGATTTTGACTTATATTTGTGATCTTTGCTTGCTTGGGAATATCCTTGAGTATGATTCTAATTTTTTTCGTCATTGGAGCATATTCGAGATGGGTGCCTAAGATTCGACTTGGTCAGATTGGGGTGTCTATAGTTGCCTCTCTTTGACAAAGCTTGGAGCAACTTGTGGTGCAAGTAATTGTCAAAACTTCGTAGATAATTCGATTGAACAAGCTACTAATCTTAGGCACAAACAAAACATGCAGAAAAGCGTGGTCGAATATAAATTTCCATCAAGCTTCCTCCGTACCCTATTGTAAGGGTTCAGACCGATCGTAGTTCGTGGGGCAATGCATATGATGCAAACATGCAAATCATGATGCATGACAGGTGCAAAACATGGTGCAAGTACAAGGTATCATGCAAAACATAGGAACTTTAAAAGGTCGAGTCAAGACCTAAAGAGGTAATCAACAATCCAAAGCTTGAAGAACTCCTCTTAGAGATGCCCGAAAAGCAGGGCTTAGGATGCCTATAACACTAGGGCTTGACAAACCTAAGAATCATCTTATAAATTTAGGACCTAAACAATGCTTCATATATAACTATGGTTCGACAGAGAGGGTTATCTAGTCCTCTAAGGCTTTAAAGAAAGGAATGCCTAGTCATCTAGGACTTGGAAAAGAAGTATGCCTAGTCTTCTAGGGCTCAAAAGAAAGGGATACCTAGTCATCTAGGGCTTGGGAAAGAGGTATGCCTAGTCTTTTAGGGTTTGAAAGAAAGGGATGCCTAATTCTTTAGGGCTTGAGAAAGAGGTATGCTTAGTCTTCTAGGGCTTGAAAGAAAGGGATGCCTAGTCATCTAGGGCTTGAAAAAGAGGTATGCCTAGTCTTCTAGGGCATGAAAGAAAGGGACCAAAGAGGCCAAGGTCAGTTTAGGGTCACGCAGAGACCGGTAAGTCAGTTTAAGGTCATGAGGTGGACCAAACACTTGAGGGGCAAGCTTATCAGTTTTAGGTCTCGACGAGGACCATCAAGGGTAAAGGGGTAACTTTTGGGTCGTCCAAGGACCGAGATGTAAGGTTAAGGTCATGTGGAGGACCGAAGGTTAAATGGGGCATTCTTAATCATAAATAAGGGTTAAGAGAGCTTTTCATTGCTCAAAACCCACAAGGGGTGGCTCCAAGATCCAAACAAGGGGAAAGCACAAACAAACAAAGCGGCCGTCACTTTTATATGTCACGGCCTATACTATTTTGCCCTAAGGAGATGGCGACCTGAACATAGAGTTTACGGCCTTAAGAAACTGTTGGGAAAAAGACACGGCTATGACAATAAACATGGTGGCCTGGGTCAAGTTCATGCGGCCGTTTGTTTTAAAAGAAGAGGATCTCACGGCCGTGAGGTCGATAGCAGAACATGAGCCTGTGACAGGTTCAAATTCTCATTCGCGTGAAGCTTCAAAACTCTCTCTTCTTTCCATTCCTCTCACTCTCTCTTTCTCGAGCTCCCACTCTCCCTCTCGGCTCTTTCTCTCTCGTGCTCCAAAGATGCTTATTCTCTCTCTCCTTTCCTTGGTTTTCTCCGCGATGGTTGGAGGTATTGGGTTTGTGGATGGCGACAACGCCGATAGAGGTGGAGGCGGCACGACTGGTGGTAGTGGCATCGGGGGCGGTGTGGCACTGGTTGTTGGCGACAATGGTGGTGCCAGCGATGGTGGTGGCGACGGTGGTGATGGTGGTGCCGACGGGGATGAGGATTTCCTACTCGAGGGAGGAGGAGCGTCGGGCATGCCGAAACACTTTGACGTCAGGGCTTACATCTCTTTTCATCACCAGTTACGGAAGCCAGCTATGAAGAGGTTCATCCTTTTGGATGTGATAGCGGCGCACGAGGTCCTTCTTTGGCGTCGCGAGGATCTCCTCTTGACGAGGAACGTTGAGGTAAGTATCATTTTGAATTCTTCCATTGTTTCATTGTTGAACACTTGCTTTGATCATTTCGTTGGACATTGGATTGCTTTGATCTTTAACTAAGATATTGAGTTTGAATTGAATCTATCTTGATGATTGAATTAGATATTTGGTTTAAATTGTGGAGTTCGAGATTAAAATTTATATCAGAGTTAGTTTGAATCTTGGACTTAACTAGGTTTAAACCTTGACTTGGATTGGATGGACCTTTGCTTTTGGATGGGATGAGTCTTTAAATAATGGGACTTTTGAACTTAGATGAAAATGGAGCTTAGATTGAACAAACTTGGAATTGTGGTTAAAATGAAACTTAGATTCATAAAAAAAGGATTTTGAAATTGAATTGAGGGTGGATTCGGATCTCGGATTTGGGTTGGAAGTGGGATCACATCTTGGAAGCGAGGCTTATTGGAAATCATGTTTAGGATTTGGATTGAACATGAATTAAGCAGATTTTGATTTGAAAAGAACTTGGAGACGAGTTCTGGATATGAATCCATTTTGAAAACTAATCTTGAGATGGAAACCATGTTGAGCTTCAAGTTTGGGTTTAAAATGAGTTTTGGATGAATATCGGAGTTTTTAAAATGAAGTTTTTGAATTTTGATGGATTTTTGGATAGACCTACGATCAAACATAAAATGTTGTTTAGAACAAGCTTAGATTGGATGAATTAGATTTGATTTTGTATTTTGGGGATGAATCTGGGTAGGTTTTGGATTGAATTTGAATTTTGAAAACATGGGTTTGGAACAGAGTTTGGGGCTGGTTTGGATGGGGAAACAAAACTAACGAGTTAGTATTTTAATTTGTGATTGGATTAGAGTTCTGGACTGGTTAGCTTTTGAAAACGGGGCCAGGTGGGGTTGAGGCTAGGTTGGGTCAGAAGGAATTTTGATGATTTTTTTCCACTATCTATTTTTTAAGGTTTAAACTTTGAAGTGGATTAGGGGTCATTTTGAAATTTCCTTTTGATCTTGAACTTTGATCGGTGTTGAATTATGTCGAATGAGTTTTAGATTGAACTTTGAAATGAAAATATGAATGAAATCGGGCTTTTATTAAATTTGAACTTAGATCCTAGCAAATTGATTTTGCTAAGGTTGAGTCATCGTTGGTTTTCAAACGGGGTAGGTTTTTAAACTAATGAGTGAAAAATTATTTTTGAGTCTCTTTTTGCTGTTGTTTTGATTATTGTTAGTTTCAATCATCTTGCCACGTACTTGGTTTTGATCCCGCCGTCGTTTATGTTCGCCTTGTTTTCGTCATTTTGTTGATTCCGCTATTATTTTATTTATTTCCCTCCTTTTTTTCTCTTTTTTTTGCTGGTTCGTTTGTTTTATTCCGTTTCCGGGGCAACGGAGCATTCTAGGTTTTGGTGGATACTCTGATGTCCTGGAATGGTATACAGCACTCCCACCCCGTAGTCGAGAGATCGTTGACCAAATAAGCTTCGGGAGCTTTATTCGCACGGTAGAGGGGACTAGTAACAACATGATCACTCTTACTGCTCTGACTGAGAGGTGATGGGACACCACCAACACCTTCCACCTTCCCACATTTGAGGTGACCTCTATCCTCTAGACTTCTCTCTTATCACCAGGATTTGGGTAGGTGGTGACCCGATCTCGTTCGACCTAGATATCTGCCGGAGCACTGAGGCTCTTCTACACCTCCTCGACTACGTGCCCCCTTCCATCGATAAGGGGAGCAAACGATATACGTGGCTGAAGACGACCTTCCGTCACTTTGCTTGCTCTGTGGTCGACCACTTTGAGTGGGTGGCACGTGCATTCCTTTTCTACATGTTCGGGATATCCTTCATCCCGAACTTAGAGAACAGGGTGCACCTCTACTACCTTGCTGCCATTGTGGTGGTGGACCAGATCGGCTCCTATGATTAGGGTGAGGCTGCACTGTCCACTCTATATGGATATATGAGCGCAGCCACCCGAATTTCTGATCTAAGTGTCGATGGATACTGACGCATCTGGGAGGTATGTCTGGTTTCTCTACTTTCAGTACTTTCCTTTCTCATTCCCATATCTGCGTATTTGATTCAACTGTACTGATGCTTCTTTTAACTTTCTGTAGCTGTGGGTTTATGAGTTCCTGGGCATGCGCCTGCAGCTTTGGGCTTATGAGTTCCCGGGCATGCGCCAGTCGGTGAATTCATGTGACGAGATCCCTTGGGCAGTTCGATGGGCTAAATGCCATCAGGGTGCGAAGCCTGGCGGGAAGGACTTAGATGATGACCGCCTTTTTCTTAAAAGCCGCACTCCCGACCGGGTAAGTCACTTATGCTTCAATTTATTTCTACTTCTCTCTTTTTACATACACACTGCTTGCTGACATGCTTCCTTTGACTTTCAGGTCCGCTGAGACATCTAGATGGGCATAGAGAAGAGAGCTGGTGCTAATTTGATGTGGAGCCGTGAGGTCACCCGGACCTGTGTCTTGCTTGATGGGCCATTCTATAGAGAGTGGTACTTCGGTGAGCGTGTCGTTCGGCAGTCCTTGGGGTATGATCATTTTTGTATTCCGAGAACACCTCTGGTGGGGATGCATTAGACCGACACACTTCGCACAACCGAGATCGTCCGAGCCATTGTGGGCCTTGACGCTGCTACACTGATCGAGGGCAAGGATCGTGACTACACGGTCTTTGCCTGAAAGAGGCTCATACCTTCCATAGGAGCTCGTGCTACTGTGTGGGGTCCTCTTTCCTCTACCCCAAGCCCTGTACATCCCGAGATTTCCTAGATAGTGGACACTTTTGTGGATAGGGTTCTTCATTAGATCCGTATTCTCGAGCCAACGGCCCCAGAGATTCTCCTTCCCTTTGGCGTTGAGCAGGTATGACATCCCTCCTTTTATTCTTGATACTGTCACTTGTATTTGACTGTGATGATCTTACTGTACTGATTCCCATATCTGACTGATCCTGACACCTGATTACATTGACTTTGTTTCTTCTCTTAACAGATGCCCTAAGAGAGGTGCAAGCAGTCCCTCTGCTTGATCACCGGGTTGAGGGTGTTGGTCCGCCGTTGAGATGCTTCCTTTTGAGCTCATGGCTTGGAGCTCCCTGCTCCTCAGGGTGGCCCCGTTGGGGTATTTTCTGCCTTACACTCTTGCACTCTTTCCTTTTTGTTCATATTCATTTGCTTTAGCTGATGTGCCCCTTTTTCTTATTTCAGCATGGGCGTGGTGGAGGGTTGAGGACTCGTGGTGGTCGAACAGCACCTGCCGCCCCAGCTGCACCTTCTGGACGAACTTCTGCTTTTGTTGCTGCTGCTTTTCATCTCAGACTCGGATTCCCAGTGTTACACAGACAATCGACAGCTCAGAGGCCCGGCGGGAGTGACTATCCTGGGCAGCTGTTGATTTCCTTCATTCTTCTTCTTTTACTGTTTATGGAGGCCTGCGTTCCTGTTCCCTTTCGGATTTGCATGCCCTCTTATCACATTCTGATACTATACTCTTGGTTCATTATACTAATACACTGTCTCTGATTCACCATTGCTTTAGATACATGCTAATACATTGATACACTTGCTTTGACACACTGCACAGATACTATGATGGGGCCTACGTGCCTTTGATTTTTCTATTGGCCTGCGTGCCACATCACACATGTTCATACATTACTCTGCTTTTGATGGGTTAAGCCTTCGTGCCTTGTAGTTTACACTTTTTAATTATCATGGATGCTTATACTCTGTTATGACATGAAAATTACTTTTGAATGCTTAGACTTTGATTATGCATGATGTAGGACTTGTGAGTTATGATCTTGTCTTATGAACTGCATTTCTTGTTGCGAGTTGCTAACAGGTGCACAATTACAGTTTGGGGCATATTGGCAAAATGGGGGCAGATTGCTAAAATTTCTGCATAAAATAGATGGCAGTAGTGAGAAAGAATATGGTGACCGTTAGGTTTGGATATGGCGGCCTGAACTTTTGTGGAGAAAAGTTCACAGCCCGGACTTTGGACATCATAGCCGCAAGGTTTCGGAGGACAATATGGCGGTCGTTATATTTAAAGGAACGACCATAATAAAAAGGTAGCGGCTGTAGCATAGTGTTTTGGCGCGAAACTTGGGGTAGATTCTGTGGGTTCCCCCATTTCTAGATCTATAAAGAAGGGCAACTGTTATAAACTCTACTATTCTGTGTACTTGGCACTTTCCTTACATTCTTCATGGCCCACTCTTATAACAACTCCTTGTTGGCTTGGATGGGTGACTTTTCTCTGGTTGAGCGTAGGAACTTCCTTAACTTTGACCTAGATGCGCTATTCTCCTTGCGAAGCATGAGGGTTGATTAGCATCTACTTCGAGGGGATGCCCAGTGTGGGATCCCAAAGTGCACGTTTTTCGCTTCGGCATTGAGGAGTTATGTCCGACCGTAGATGATTTCTCTGCTATCCTTGAGGTCCCAGGTCGCGATGAAGTGATAGTCCCTGCTCCTTTTTCGAGTGCTAGAGATAGGTTGATGCAGCTTTGTGGTCTTTCGCGGTGTGAGGCTTATTTGATTACTCATGGTGGATCCCTCGATATGGCTCGAATCATAGACCGCTTTGGGTCGCGGGGGTCCCTTGGTGACTTCCCTTTTCAGCTTCAGCGTAGATACGCTCTGTGCATTTTTCTTTTAGCTCGCTTTCTCTTGGGACCTTCAGATGGGCAGGCTAGCTCTTCCTTAGTGGATGTGGCCTATTAGATTCATGAGGGTCGGGACCCTGTCTCGTTGATTCTAGCTGAGTTGCTTCTGGGACTTGATGCAGTCCATGCTGGGGGTGCTCCTTATTTTGCCGGTAGTGCACTCTTGCTATAGGTATTTCATTCATTTTTCCTTTTTCTGTATTTCTCTCCAAGTTTTTTTGCTCAACTCTCCTTTTTCTGTATTTCTCTTCGGTTTTTTTGCTCATCTCTCCTTTTTTTGCATTTCTCTCAGGTTTTTCCGCTCATCCCTCATTTTTCTGTATTTCTCTTGGGTTTTTTTCGCTCATCTCTCCTTTTTTGCATTTCTCTTAGGTTTTTCTGCTCATCTCTCTTTTTTTGTATTTCTCTCAGGTTTGGTTGATGGAGAAGGTGAATCTGCTCTAGAAGCTCGTATTTGATACTTATGGCATTCAATCCTTTATTCGTCGTCAGGTTTATCGACTTTGCTCCACAGAAGTTGATTGGAAGGATTATCTGAATTCTTTGACTGGGGAGGACATCTCTTGGCTATGCCCTTGGTTCAATATATCTTCTATGACTATTTCCATTGCCGATCACTCGGTGGTTTTGTTGGTCGGCTTGAAGCTGGCCTCCTTTTATCATTCTTATCGCATTCTTCGCCAGCTTGGGTGTACCCAGATATGTTCTAAGACTTTTGTGAGCCATTTGTATAGTCACCCTCACCGGGCCCCTTTCTTGCGTCAGTATCAGCGGGCTTGGTCTACTCGATTGAGGATACCAGTTGGCGGTGCTTTTGATAGTGAATTTTATGTGAGTTACAAGGCTTGGCTACAGGCAAAGATAGAGCGCGGGGTGGGACAAAAAAAGGGGACACAAAGAGAATGACGACTTGACCTTGCCTTGCTGTTCCTTAATATTTTTGCTTCTTTTCCCTGCTTAGTTTCTTAGGATGAGGACTTGCGAGCCTCTCTTATATATTTTGAAAACTTATATTGGTAAACTCATTAATAAAAATTTCCCCACTTTTGCTTTACGATGGCTTTTTAAATTCTATTTTTACAACATAATCATTTTATTAAAGAAACCTAAAACAAGCTTTTGCATTAATCAACTTACTTGAAGCACGGTTACAAGGAGGGAATTCTGAATGAAGGTTTGGGCCAAACTTCTGACAAAAGCTGCATACGTATCCCGAAAGAAAGGAATCAGGCCATAATGTAGTTTGAGGCGCGGGTAACACTCGGGTATTGAGGTTCTCTTTTTGCGGGCTTTTCTCTTGAGGGTAGAATCTTTTAAGCTGGACTGAATTGATAGGTGTAGAGAAAATTCCCGTCTAAGTCCATCAGAATTGTAGCACCTCCTGACATGAGGGTTTAATAAGACAGGGTCCGGCCTAGTTGGGTTTGAACTTACCTCTTGGGTCGAAAATTGGAGCTTTGATCTCTTTGAGAACTAAATCACCTTTCTTCAAGTTTTGAGACTTAACCTTCTTGTTGAAGGGTCGAGCTATCCTCCTCTGATACCCTTGAACATGAAATAGTGCTTGAAGTCTTCTTTTGTCAAATAAGAGTAATTCTTCAAATCTGTTCCTCTGCCATTCTGACTGGGGATATGGCTTTCAGCTATTACTCTTAGAGATGGAACCTCTAACTCTATGGGTAGAACTGCTTCCATTCCATAGACTAAGGCGTAAGGTGCGGCCCCGGTTGAAGTTCTAATTGACGTTCGGTATCCCTAAAGCACAAATGATAGCTTTTTCGGCAAGTCCTTGCTTCCCTCTACCGTTTTCTACAGGATCTTCTTCACATTTTTGTTTGCACCTTCTACAGCTCCATTGGTTTATGATCTGTATGGTGAAGACTTATGGATGATGATTCGATATTTTTTCAAGAGATCTAAAACTTCTCATTGAAGGTGAAAATCGCCATCAGAAATTATCTCGTGCGGGACTCCATACCGGCAAATGATATTCTTTTTGATGAACTTAGCTACTTGGGTAGCCTTCAGGACGGAGTAGGAGGCAGCCTCGACCCATTTCGTGAAGTAATTGATTGCCACGAGGATAAACTCATGTCCATTCGATGCCTTGGGTGTAACCTTCCCTATCACATTGATTCTCCAAATTGAGAACGGCTAAGGTGAGGTCATGTTGTAGAGCTGAGATGGTGGCACATGCTTGAAGTTTGCGTGAATCTGGCATTTTCGGCATTTTCGGACAAACTGATTGTAGTTTGCTTCCATGGTCATCCAAAAATATCCTTGGCACATGATCTTTTTAGTCAGCACCATCCCACTCATTTGAGGTCCGCAAACTTCTTTGTGAATTTCTCTCATTACCTCATGTCCCTCTTCCGTGTCAACACAAATCTTGTTGGCTCTTAAATATCCTCTTTTATACAGTTTTCCCTCACAGATTATGAACTGTGCGACGAGTTTCCTGATAGCTCTTTGGTACTTTTTATTTGCTCAGCTCATATATTCTCCCTTCTCGATGAATTTTCAAATGTCGTAATACCATGTCAACCCGTCATTGGTTTCTTGAGTTATAGTGATGTTGTTGATTGCAGGTACATTATTCTGTTGAATTTTTGAATGCCTCATTCCTATCCCGGATGGTATATCTATCATTGATGCTAGGGTAGCCAAGGCATCAACGAATTTGTTCTGCAGTCTCGGCACATGAATGAATGTTATGCTTTCAAAGTAAGGGATCATCATCTCGAGTTCTCAGTGATACTGAACTAGCTTTTCTTCTTTAACCTTCCACTATCCTTTTGCCAGGGATACGACCAGAGCTGAGTCTCCTATGACCTCCAACTTTTTTACCCCTAGTTTTAAGGCGTCTTCTAATCCGATTAAGCAAGCTACGTACTCGGCCTAATTATTAGTAACCTCAAAATTGAACTTAAAAGCCAAAGATATATGAGAATCATTGGGAATGACAAGGAGTATTCCTATCCTATAACCGTATTGATTTGAGGTTCCATCGAAATAGTGGGTCCATAAATCCTTCTCAAGCTTTAGCACCTGCTTATCGGGAAACTCAAATTTAGGCTCATCTTCTCCGTTGGTAGGATGATTGGCTAAGAACTCAGTAATGACTCTCATTTTTACTGATTTTCTCGTGACATACTATAGATCGAACTCAGCTAGCATTAGCAATCATCGAATCAACTTTCCTATTAACGCCGGCTTTTCAAAGAGGTATTTGAGCGGATCCATCCTTGAGATTAGAACAACACGGTATGCCAACATGTATTGGCGTAACTTCCTAGATACCTAGACTAGCGCCCAATAAGTCTTTTCCAAAGGCGTATATCGCCGTTCACATTCGGTTATCTTTTTAGTCAAGTAATAAACATCCCTTTCCATCTTGGTTTCATCTTCCTGTGCATGCATACACCCCATTGCCGAATCAGTCACTGATAGATATAAGATCCAAGGTTTGCCAGGTTCTGGCGGTGACAAAATCAGAGAATTTTGCAAATACTTCTATGTAGCGTCAAAGGCGTCCTAACATTGCTGGTCCCATTGAAACTTAGTCCCTTTCTTCAAGAGTCGGAATAAAGGTTCACAGGTAGTGGTTAGTTTAGCAATGAATCGACTGATGATCTAAACCTTTCCTAAGAAGTTCTTTATATCCTTCTTGGTCTTTGGGGGAGACATTTCGAGAATAGCCTTGATCTTTGACGAGTCCACCTATATACCTCGCTACGTGATCACGAATCTAAGCATCTTTCCTGTTGTAACTCTGAAGGCACACTTCTGTGGGTTCAAGCGCATCTTGTACTTTTTGATCTGTTCGAAGAATTTTCTTAGTGCAACAGCGTGTCCTTCTCGGGTTCTGGATTTTACGATCACGTCATCCACGTATACCTCTACTTCCTTGTGTATCATGTCGTGCAGTAACGTGGTTGCAGCCATTTGGTAGGTTATTCTAGTGTTCTTTAATCCAAACGGCATGACTCTATAATAGTAGGTACTCCAAGTGTTGTGAAAATAGTCTTCTCCCGGTCTTCTGGAGCCATCAGAATCTGGTTAAATCCTGAAAAATCGTCCATAAAAGACAATAGCGCGTTCTTGGTAGTGTTATCTACAAATACATCTATGTGGGAGAGAGGGAAGTCATCTTTGGGACTAGCCTTGTTGAGATCTCTGAAGTCGACCCGTACCCGGATCTTTCCATCTTTCTTTGGTACTGGGACTATATTGGTAACCCACTTCGGATACTCCGTAACCATGAGAAATCCAAAGTCTAACTGCTTGGTAACCTCCTCCTTGATCTTGAGTGCCCTATCTTGCCTAACCCTTCTCAGCTTTTGCTTAACGGGTCTGGCATCGGGATACAAAGGGATTTGGTGCTGTACAATGTCGGGGTTTATGCCAGGCATGTATTCGTATGACGATGAAAAAATATCTTTAAATTTCTTTAATAAAAAGATTAGTTGTTCACGTTCTTCTAAAGATAGGGTAGAACCAATCTGAACCATTTGTGGGTTATTTTCACTATTAAGATTTATCGAAATCGTTTCTTCGGTTATAGGTTTAGCTTGCATTTCTTCTTCTTTTTCGATTAAAAATTTTAATTCTAGGGGGATATGGTCCTCGAATTCGTTAAAATCTTCATAATCAAGATAAAATATTTGGGACACATCAAAGTAAGCAAAGTCTAATTTTATTTCATCGATTTCAAAAGAGATTACATCATGAGACTCAAGATAGAAAGAGCTCGGGATGCTAGCAGATGCAGTCCTGGCATACTCAACGTCAACCAACTTGGTGTAGATAGATTCAATAGACTCCAACCCACTCGTTACATTATGCATAATAAAAGATCCAAATGACTGACTCTTTTTTATTTTAGTTGCATCCATGATAAGCAAAGTGTGATTTGCAGGTGCATTAACTCCCATCATAAGCATATCCTTGTCTTTGTCATCATTGCCTATATGCACCTGGGCTATCTCTTCATTGAAGAAAGACTCCAGATCTCCTTCTTTACAAAGATCTACTCAATCTGTCTGCATCTTTCCTGTGAAGCCCTTATACTAAATCTCGGCCTCTTCATCACTGTCGGATAACTGATGGCTGAAGAAGACCAACAACCCTGGTAACTTCTTGTTGGTCTTCTCTTTAATCCATGGTTCGAGGAACCCACAGTAAGGGAAATTGTCTCCTTCTTTGATGAAACGACCATTCAACATCAGCCCATAATTTCCTACATTTGCTTCCTCTAGTTCTGGCTTGTATCCTAGTCCGTACCCATAGTGATTGTGATTTAAGGGGATTAGATCCGAAATTCCTTGCAAATGCTTTCCTAATCCCATGCTTGGAAAGTAGGACATTTCCTTCATCATGGCTATGACTCTTGGGTTGACAGAGCTCCCCTCATCATTCATCAGAACTTGTATGGCCTTGGTTTCATTAAAATCGAACCCGTTCAACAAGAAATCCTCCTCCCTGTGTTGGATCTCAAGAAGTGGGGTAGCATCACTGAGCAGAGCTGACAAGCTAGTTTCACCCGGTATAGTGATAGTTACTCCAACTTTGATCAACTTTACCTTTTGGTATAAGGTGGATGGAACAGCTCTAATCAATGGGTCATGTAGCCATGGCCTTCCAAGTAGCAGGTTGAATGACGTTGGCACATCAAGGACATAAAATTCTACTTCACTTTCCAAGGCTCCCATTGTTATAGCGAAAGTCACCAATTCCAAGACATCTCTTCGCGTGTATCATATGCCCGTATCCCTTGTGCACTCGGCTTGAAATGCTACATATTCAATTCTAGACAGTAAGAAATTCGCAGTAAGCATACGTTGATGGCAGAACCATTGTTGACCAAAACAATCGGTACCAATTTTCCCAGACATTTGATGGTTAAATGCAACAGCTTATTGTGGGATGGCCCTGTTACTGGAAAACCCCTGTCATTGAAGGCAATAACACTAGACTATTTCTCGGGTACGAGTATTCCAACTAGCTGGTCAAGAGAGACATCAACCGGTATGTCTATGATGTTCAAGGCTTTTAGGACAGCTTGTCGGTGTTTGTGAGAAGCTACAAGCAATCCCCAAATGCTTACGTTAACTTGCGTCTTCTTAAGCTGCTTTAGAATTACATCTTCCTCTTTATTATTCGATCTCTCTGTTCTTTCTGCCTATTTCCTTGGTTCTTTTGTGCCTTTACTCGGTTGCCCCTTCTTCAGTTGTGCGGGCTTAAAATGTCTTCCACTCCTTATTAGGTGTTCTATCTGATCTTCGGGCTCCCATAGCCCTTCAAACTGGTCAACTACTTCCCAAATTTTGGCCACCGAACCTCCTTTCTCTTGGAAGGCCTAGAAATTGTCTGTCCCTTCACTGTTCCCTTAAGTTTCCCAGAAGTCTTCCTTGATCCCCATTATGTTTTGTGAAAACCATTCGGACTCTTCGTTGATTGTGGCCTCTAGCTCAAAAAGTTATGGCAATGACACTTCATCCAATAGGTCTTCGTAACCGTAGGACGGGGAAAGGCCCTAAGGCTCCCACGGGCCTCCATGGTCATGTGATTTTTCTACTATCGGGTGTCATTCTGGCACATCTTCTCCCTGATCATATTCTATATTTGTGAATTCCTACTCAACTTCTTCCAACTCCCGCATGTCGTTCTCTTTCTGATAATCCCATTCAAGTGAACATGAGATAGGTCCATCGAGGAGAGGTATCCTCGATTTTGGTTCATGGAGAGGAACTATGTATACATAAAGGTCAAATGAAAGACTTACGGTTCTTAACAAATTCACTTGGGGAATACTTTCATCTTTCTGCTCTTTCTTTTCTTTGACTTCCGTACTTACTGGCAATTTCTCTTTCTGCTTGTTCTCACTGTCGACGTTCCTTTCTTTTAAATATTCTCCTTTTTCTGATACTACTTTTCTTGCTTCTCCTATTTCAAAACTCAGGTTAGCCTTCCCATACCAAGATGCCCCTTGATGCCTGGCTGTATCATTGCTTGGGTTGGTCAGAACATGCCACTTGATGTGAATTCTGGCCTCTTTCAAATCATTCAATGTCTCGAGGAGGGCCAAATCTTTCCATACGCATTTGAGTTCTTCATCTTCTTCATTATTGGTAGGGAGAGGAGTTTCCTTTTCATGGATAATGAAGATCAGCAAGGTGAAAGAATCATCCTCAATCAAATCCTAGATAGGGTCGTCTAGCCATAACACCTCCTGCCTAGATGGCAAATCTACAATCCATTTTAGTTCTGTCACGGGAACTATGAACTTGGTGGGATCAAATCTTTTCAACTCTTCCTTGATGACATTTACATTCTGTTGAATGGCATGATTTGGAAGGGGGTTGGTAATAATGTTCAATTTTTGTACAGCGGTGGGCGAAGGGATCACTTTGTTGTCAATTAAATATTGAATTTCATGTCGAAGCAACATACAATGGTTAGTCAAATGTCTGTGCCCCCTGGTGAAAGGCACAGTACTGGGTAGGATTGTATCGGGGTGGGAAACGATTTGGAGGCGGAGTCGAATCCAAAAGCTTTATGAGGCCCCTCTATATTAAACGGTTCAGAATGGATGTTAATGGCACGGTGAGTTGGGTGAAGGTTCTCTTCTGATTTTGGGGTGAATTTTGGGCAGACAACTGAACAGAAGGGCCTGCCTGATTTGGATTGGGGTTTAACAAGTTCATTTCGTAACTTTGGCTCACTGCATTCGTGGCATTATTTTGATTATCGACATACCTTTTTTGGACTCGGTTCTCCCTTTTCAATATCTCCAGACGGCAACACATCCTCTATCTGTACCCCGCATCAAAAACCTGCTCAAATGTCATCAATGACTGCGTGATCAAATACTTGCGAAATTACGGTTGTAGGTTCCTCACCATCATTCTTACATATTTTTTATCAGTGGGCCGATTCGTCATTTTGGCTGCCTTAGGCCTTCATCGGGTCAGAAACTCAATGAAGGATTTTTTGGCCTCTTACCGAGTCGTCTCGAGTTCTTGAGTGGTGACATCGAGCTGGATGTTGTAGTTGTACTGATTGACAAATGCGGAGGTAATATCCTCTCATGTTCTCGTCTTGGCAATATCTAAAGACAGAAACCATTTCTAAGAAGCTCCTAACAAAGATCATTGGAAAAGCTAGACTTTTAACTGGTCATTAATACCCATCGGTGATAAAGTCTCCACATACATTCTGAGATGATTCCTCGGATCCCTGATCCTGTCAAATTTCTCCATATTTGGCATATTAAATTTATCGATAAGTTTAGCATCAGGGGAAAGACAAAGTCCCTTGACATCCAACATATAGTCTTTAACACCTCGGGCTTTTCTCAAAATCTTCTCCAGCTTATCAACCTTATCAGACAAGATTCATTCTTTCATGGCCAAAATTTCAAGGGTCCCCGGTAGAATAGGTTGTGCAGCAGTTGCTTCCTGAGCTTCTTCGGGTTCTATAGTGTCATCCCAAATATCATTTCCTACTCTGTCCTCTTGATCATTTGGAATAATCATATTGGGCTCCACGACCCGAGTCTATAAGGCCTGAATCTAAGCCTAACACTATGTCTGAAGCCTAGCTTGATTAGTCATAGCAGTACTAACCCCTTCAACAGTCCGTTGCAATTCCAGAATTTTCCTCATCATGTCATCCATGGTTAGTTCTAGGTCTACCATCGGTAATCTCAACTGGCTAGTACGTTTGAGTCTTCCACTTGAAGATCGGGCCCAAGTGCGTATAGGTTCTTCTCTATCTAAAGTTATGATCCCGGGCCTTTAAATTGAAAGGGCTCACATAAACCAGAAAACTCATAAACCGAGCTTAGACTCAAAATAACTCACTCTCGAAAATGGACTCGTACAAATTGAAAAACTCCCACATAAACTCAAAACAGCTCACCCTCGATGATGGATCGAAAAAACGAAGGCTAACCCTAATCGGGGTGCTACTGTACAAACAAAAACATCCATAAAAAGAAAATCATATAACCCTAAAAGATTTATTGATCCTAAAAGATGGGTTTTAAGAAGCTCTATGCTCATGAAAAGGCTGGTAGGTCTTCATTCAGTGTATCTTCTTAATAGAGTTAAGAATATACCTTCTAATGCCAGGAATGGTACAAGGCATGGTTAAACGATACCCAATAACTCTTTTTTCCACATCTATGGAAGCATGTGGCCAGAAAACTTGCTAGCTTTCCTGACATAGCCCTGAGACAGTGAACTAACTGAGGTATCAGGTAGGCGAAGCGGGGGTTTAAGAACCAAGCACACAAATATGCAAATACATATGCGAGTACCAATGAAAAAGTTTATAACAAGAACCATTGATATTTCAAGTTAAGCCCTCTTATATTTTTTTTGAAAAATAAGTCCCAAGCAAAGTCGCTAGAAAAACAGCGGGCGTTTAAGGGAGGAAGAGGAATGCACCGGATATCCATCGTTTTTAAAAAAATATTCCTTTTCTATTTAAAACGAAAAATCCCAGATATCCGAATGCATTTTTAAAACAAAATGGAGTTGCCACTTAGTTTTTGAAAAAAATCAAGAAAAACAAAAGACTGTGGGTCTTTTCAAAGTATAATCAGAGAAAAAGAGGGTTCGGGAGCTAAGGTACGAAAAGAGAAGGTGTTAGACACCCTTTTTTGCCCAATTGTGAGATTAGTCTCTACTTTGTCAATATTGGTTCTTGTTGTAAATATTTTAAAGGTAACATATACAGAACGGAAGGTTAAAGAGAGTTCAAACAAAATCAAGCAACAAAACAAAATACTAACCAAGATTCCTAGGGTCATGCAACTTGGTTGTTATTTTTAGTTATGCCGCACATATCATTTGAGCAAAACAAAGCAAAAAACATGCAAAGCGATAAAATGAACAAATATAAGTCTAAGGGCCATGTAACAATATTTCTGTCCCAAACATGCTATGAACAGCATGTACAGAATAAATAGAGGAGACTTAAACATCATATTTATGCTACTAGATATACACAAAATACACGGCCGTGGCAACAAATATTGTGGCCGTGAGGAAAGAAGGCACAAAATTGGCGGTCATGCTAAACATGGGGTAATCGCGAGAAACATGAAGGAACATACTCACGACTGTGACAAACAAAGGTCGCGGTTGTGGTTTTTTAAAGGTCTAACAAACAAGGAACACAGAACAAGGCCCAAAGGAGCGTCAAATGTATAAGACAAGCAGGGCAGAGGCCATGACCTATTAATTATAGATAT
>JAOTRH010000027.1:8171529-8188898 GCA_034768845.1 Heliamphora exappendiculata
CAAAAGAAGACAAAACTCCAACGCAGGGGGAAAAAAACAAAATTTCAAAACTATTTCTGCATTCGAATAAAAGAATTCCAAGAGAATAGACTTAGTATATAATTCAAAAGTTCAAATATCCTTTAACCATGAATGAAAGCTAATCAAGTTTTCAGCAAAATATTTTTAAACTCCAACAATAGAACAACCAACTAAGCAAATCATATAGAAAGTAGAGTGCAGAGCATGGCAAGGTAATTAGGGAGAGGAGAGCAAAACAATTTCAATCTATCTTCCTGTACAAATCCTGAACCAAACAATAATTAGACAATTTTCAAGTAGATTTGATACTAATTATTTTTTCTCACAAATTTAAAGAATCAGAATGATGATAAAGGCTTAAGAGAAACATACAGAACTACTACGAGACTCGGGCGGCTCAAGCTTAGTGACCCTTAATCTCGGACTTTCTCTACTCTTCGTCTCCATGCTTCCTTCCCAGCTCTTTCTCAAAACCTTAGGGCCGAACTCACTCCCCTGAATCAAATTCTTGATCGAGCTTACACCCGGTGCCTTCTTTGCAGTTGGGCTCACCCCACGAACCGAACTGGCCTTTTCCCCCAATGCCAATTTGGCGGCTGCCTTCTCCAACGCCTTGATCTTTGCCTGCTGCTGAAGCCCATTTGCAAATTTCTCAAAAGTATTTGGTAATGAATAACAACTCGTCGGAGATGAAGGGATCGACTTTGAATTCGATGGCTTCAATTTCAACAAAGATACCTTCTTCTCTAATTGAGATTTAGATCGACTCAATAATGCCGCTTTCTTAACCGATTGCTCTTCCTTATCTCCACCTTTTAATCTCACCTGGGTGGACTTATTACCATCCTTGACTCCAACAGGACTGGTACCCAACATTTTTGTAGAGGATTTAGATTTATCCAAGGGTTTAGAACCCGAAGATGAATCTGAATTGTTATTGAGGAACCCTAAAAAATGTGTGGCAACTATATCTTCAGGGCTTCCAACACAAGGGTGGCGCCCCGGTACCGGCCTCACCCCGCGAAGGACAGGGACCGGGGAGGCTGATTCGAGCCTTTCCACATGTATGAATTGACCCAATTGGATCTTGTCACTGAGGATGAGATCATCATGTTCATCAGGGAGGGATACATAGGTGGCATGAGATGAGTCTGATACCTTGAGGTAGAACCCCTGGTTTGGGAAGAGTTCACCACCTGCTAGTGCAGGGACAATGCTAACTACTTGCAAGAGAGTTGATCTGTACTCACCAGCAATCTTCACATCTGTATTCATATGCTGGAGGAGCTTCAACAGAACACCTGGGACCAAAGTAGCCATTTCTTGGCGTCGTGGACTTCAATGTGCATCACACTGAGAAACCCAGATGGAGATTTTAAAATTTTGATATGAAATTGCAATACATCTTAATTGGATTGAACAAAGAGGTTTTCTCTTTTCTTTTTCTTTTTTTCCCTTTTTCTTGGTGCCCAGATTGAAAAGAAAAAGAATATGCTCAGAAATATATGAATGTGGATAGATTGTAGAGAGAGGGGGGGAAAGGGATTACACTTTTTATATACCCAGATGAAAATTTAACCAAAAAGAAGTTAAATCATACAAACACCAAAACAGAAAGAAAATCCCATTGTTCAAAAAACCCAGATCGAAAAGTGAAAAAGCCATTGGAACTAGTTATGGAGAACAGGATTGAGAAACAGAGTAGAGTACGCATTAACCCACTGAGATTTGTTGCAAGAAAATGCAGGGTTAATTAAAACCCTCCAGAGAAGTACATATTAGAGGTCCCAGCTTTTCTAGTACTACTGCTTGCAAATAGAAGAGACAGAATAAGATTTAACAGTAAAACTATGTACACACAATCAATTACACAAATTAAATTTTAATTATTTATTTATATTAAAATTTATAACATTTATTAATTTTAATAAAAATAAAAGATCAGGATTAATTTTCTATAATTTTTGTGATTCATTATTTGTGTACAAAGTATTTTCTTTTAACATGGGCCTTTGCTAAATGATTGTTTAACGGGTAATTATCCGGGCTTAAAATACACTTTTGTCTCGTTTTAAAAAATTAATTATGATCCGTGTTTAAAAATATTTTAAATATAATTTAAATAATCTAAATTAAATTTTGTAAATGAATTTAAATAGTAGAAGAATTTTAATATTTAATTCACCAATTAGATTTTAGCATGAGCAAAATATATAATAATAATTAATTTTTTGGTATATACAATAATATTAATTTTCTTATGCATATAATAATATTAATAAGAGGCGAGAGAGAAGGGACCTGATAGGAGCTGAGTGAGAAAGGAGATGAGAGTCTAGAGAAATTTTTTACCCATAGATTGTATGAGGAGAATAAGAGTCATTGAATTAAAAGATTAAAGTCACGTTAAAATTCTAGTAAGTTGTTATATAGATTATTTGTCTTATTTTATTTTATTTGCAGATTATGATGATCAGTGTCTAATAGACAGTGCATAATATTGATATTGAAATTGTTTTTGTTCTCACTACACTATTAGCCACCTCACAATGCTGCAATGGGCAATGGTTAGCTTAAGCTTTTACTTGTTTTTGTTTGTAGTAAAAAACAAATTATCATTTAGTTAAGTTGTTATATTTTTAACTCGTCACATTAAGATGAGTTGAAAAAGTAAAAAAATTAAAATATAAAAAATGAAAAAAACAAAAAAAAAGTTAAAATAAGTTAATAAAATTATTATATTACTTATTTTTGCCTTTAATGAGTTTTTTTATCCTTTGACCAAGTTTTTTTTTTAATTTTCGGATCATTTTATTGAGAGAATTCAAAAATCTAAAATTTTTTAATCAAATGATAAAAAAAAAGTATAAAAGAAAAAAAAAGAAAACTTATATCCCAAACGCGGCCAAATACAATTCAATTATAAAATTAATTTTAAATAATAAATATTTTTAGTTATTAAGAGTAACAACGTAGTAAAAATTACAATAATCTCACGCAAACTAGTAACATCTCTAATAATTTTTATTAAGCATAATATAATTAATTCTAAATAAAAGTAACAAAAAACATAAAATAAACTAAAAATTATATAAAATCAAATATATTTTTAGACAGTCATATATTAAAAAGTTTTATTTCTTCTAAGAGATAAAGAGAAAAGCTATATTTGAATTAAAGAGAAAAACATTAAGTTCAAAATAAAGAGAGAAAATACTTAAATTATCATAAATTTTAAATAAAGAGAGAGAGAGAGAAACTAAACAGTGACAGAAAAATAAGTATAGCGTAAAATAAATATTTTGTTAAGGCGATTTTCTCATGTAATATAAATATATAAATAACATATAATCAATAAAAATAACTGCAAAATTTTTACAAATTTTGGAAAATGTGGATGGGTGATGGACCCCAGCTGAGAAGGAGAAGCCAACGGTTCATTGATTGCTTTAACAAAGCAACTTTTTGTGGGGAATTATTAGAAGGTAAGAAAAACCAAGTTTGAGGAAGCATCTAAAGTCTGAACATGGGAATGGGGTTAAAGGTTTTTTTGTTTTTTTCAAGTTAGAGGTATTTAAGTCATTTTTGGTTAGATTAATTCGGGGTTGAAGGGGTTTTTTTTTTTAATTAGGAGTATTTTAGTTATTTTTTTGGTCAAATTAATCCGGGGTTAAAAGATTTTTTTTTAAATTAAAAATATTTTAATCATTTTTTAATCAAATTAATCCATCAATTCTATAATACACTCTCCACTAAAAGAGAAATTACTCGTTCTTAAACTTAATACCTCTAAATTTACATCAAGTTTCACCTCCAACTGAGCTACCTATGTGACAAGGGTAGAAGATGGAGAAGAAAGAAAAATTTTATTTTTTTTATTTTTAATACAGATGATGATGAAAGAGACCATGTAATAATTGATGCCAGAGAGAGAAAAGAGAGTAGTTACCCGACACACACACATGCACACAAATTTGGAAGCTGACCCACTTTTTGATCACCATGGATGAGAAACCAGCCCACCCTTGTTCTACTTTAATTTTCTTGTTTTAAAAAAAATGAAAAAATGAAGGAATACGCTAATGACAGGCTTTAGGTACGTGGATAATAAAGGAAAAAAAGATTAGGATTTGTAAAAGTGAGAAGCTTTATTATTAAAAATATATTAATATTTTTAAAAAATTATTTTTATTAGGCTCTTAACAACTTAATAGGTTTTTGTTAGTGATCTAAGACCTTTTGCAATGTGTTTTTTTGTTGAGATTTGAACACTAATACCCGAACGCGAATGAAAGTAAAAATTATTATATACATAAAAAAAAATTACATAAGAATTTATATGGTTTGGCATAACCTATCTATATTCACGGGTGCGAGAAATAATCCACTATAATTGTAAAACATACAATTTCAAGATAAAAATTATCTCAAAACCCAACATCCTCCCACAATTCGAGCCTTGAAACAAACCTCATTTTCCCGCTCAAAGGTTATTTCTGTTCTCTCAATATTTTTCATCTCTCCCTACATCTCTACCTCATTGATTTATTCTCCACGCCAAAAATTAGAATTATAGAGTCCTATTTATAGGCAAACTCTAAAACCTTGGCCCCCATATAATTATAAAACCCTACATGTATTAGACTCCTTATGGATTCATGACTCCAACTCAGCCAAAATACATGTAAATAAAATATTAATTATATGGATTTACAGAATACAAGACATACATCCAACAATCTCCATCTTGACTTGAATTTTCCAAACCACCTTGAAGATAACTAGTGTCGATGTCGATTCTGCCATCATCGTTAATCCGCCACACTCAAATCAGTATGGCTGCACCTCTAAATCGAGATACCCAACACCTATTCGTCGAGGTATCCGTCGTCATCCCACTTATTCGTTGAGATGTAATAACTGCTAATCATATGTCAAATTAGGAAATTTTCGTCTGGCTTGACTCCATCTGCAACTAAATCTCTAGCTGCATCCATTGATGATTAGTCTTCCACCATTAATTGAACCAAATTACTTTTGATTACCTCTAATCACCCGCAATTGAACCCGATTACCCCTGATTACCTTTGATCTCGCCCGATCAAATCCAATATAAGTAGATCTGTCTAATCGTATCAAATCATTTAGAATCTAAAAATTTTGATCATACCGATGAATTCGCAGTGCTGAAAAATCTTAGGATACATATCCATCTTTAACTTTTCTATTATATATACGATCCGATATAACAAAAAAATTCAAATTATTGATTTTATGATGCTCCTACCACATTGGATCACACCCTTGAAAGCCTAATCCCTTTTTGCGGTGATTATTGATTATCCCATCCCATGATTAAAAGTTTCACAGCAAGCCATTCAAAGACCTTTTTCACCGAATAGAACCATCGTTGATGAATTGAAGCCTTGTTTCTTGTGAATTGCAAATCAACAGCTTTTCCCCAGCGCTCATCGCCGTACCATATTTTTAATTTTCTTTATGCAGCAAAAAAATATTATTTGATTTATATGAATCGAAATCAAAAATAATTCCTGTGCTCCGATCTCACACCACAATTTTGAATTTTTAGCCGTCGACTTTGTTACCACTTGTTGGGATTTGAACACTAATTCTCAAACGCAAACAGAAGAAAAAATTATTGCATACACCAAAGAAAAATCACACAAAAATTTACATGGTTCAGCACAATCTTCCTACGCCTACGGGTATGAGAGATAATCCACTATAATTGTAAAATGTACAATTTTAAGATAAAAAATACCTCAAAATTCGACACCCACCCACAACCCGAGTCTTGAAACAAACCCCACTTTTTCGCTCAAAAATTATTCTCGTGCCCTCAGTATTTTTTCATCTTTTTCTACTTCTCAACCCTCTTGATTTACTCTTCACACCAAAAACTAGAATTATAGAGTCCTATTTATAGGTAAACTCTAAAATCATGACTTTTATATAATTATAAAACCCTATATGTATTAGATTTCTTATGACTTCATGACTCCAGCCCAGCCCAAATACATGTAAATAAAATACTAATTATATGAGTCCATAGAATACAAGACATACACTAAGTATTTGTGTATAATGTATTAATTTAAGGCCTAATAGAGTATAATTTATGTGCGAAGTATTAAGAGTTATTGAATGATGAATTACACAAAAAATGCATTGCAGAAGATCCAAGTTTGTCGTTAGCCTAACCCAAAAATAAAATGAGACAAGCCCACCTGTTGTTTGTTATACTTCATTTTTTTATATAAAAAATAAATGAATATATTAATGATAGTTTCTAGAGTCGTGGATAAGAGGAAAACAACATATTGATGTTTGTGCAAAATGTAATGATATTTATAAAAGTAGTAAGTTTTATCTCTAAAGTTTTATTTATTTTGACGAAAAATATTTTCATTAGAAAAATTATTGAAAATTAATTTTTATATGTTTGGTTGTGACTTTAAAAATGATGGTGTTAGTAGATGTGGTAGTATTAGAATTGGTAGCATTGGCAGTAGTAGTGGTAGGACCCCTAGATCTCGGACCATCGAACTCTTGAGACCCTAAACCCTGGGAACCCCAGACCCCCGAGACCCGAGATAACCAGGACTCTAGATTTCGAACCACTAGGACCCTGAGACCCGAGACCCTAGGGACCTCGGACCCTCTAGACCTTCGATTTTCGGAACCCCAAATCTAAGACACCCAGGATCTTAAATCCCAGACCCTTAGATCCCCAGACCTCTGAGATTCTAAGATCTCGAACCCCCAGGAGACCTCGAGACTCTGGGAACCCAGACTCTCGAGACCCTAAGACCCTAGACCCACGGACCCCCGACTTTGGAAACCTGTACCCCTCGGACCCCTGAAACCCTAGACTCTAGACCCTATGGACCCCGGACCCCCAGACTCTTGGAATCCTAGACAGTCAGACCCCCGGACTTTAGGTCCTCGGACCCCCGAACCCCTGGGACTTCAGAAACTTGAACCCCAGACCATCGACCCCGGGAACTCAAACCCCCGACATCTCAGGACTCCGAACCCCGAATCCCTGAAGCTCGAACTCCCGACACCTAGGACCTCAAGAACCTAAGAACCTAAACCCCCGGATTCGTAGAATCTCGAGATCCCAGACCCCACGGACCCCCTACCCCTAAGATCTTAGACCTTTCGAAACCTCATACCTTCGAATACCTCGTACCCTAGGATATTGGGATCTCAGAACTTCTGAATCACTGGAACCCTGGGACTTTGGACCATCGAAACCCGGTACCCCCAAAGCCTCAAACCCCCGAGCCTCAGGACCTTAGGGATCCTGGATCTCTTGATCCTCGACAACCCTTGTCTTTCGACCCTTTAAACCCTATATTGGTAGTGTTTGTGGTAGAATGTAGTGCTGGTGGTGGTGACAGTGGTGCGATAATAAGGATAAAAATTATTTTCTGTTATAAAAATGTGGAAAATGTTTTTCACCTAAATTAATTTATTTTTTATTGACTTAGAAAATATTTTCTGTTAATTTTTAATTTTCGTCGTACCAATCACCTAAAAATACAAAAAATATTTTAAAAAAAATATTTTTATTGAAACAAAAAGAGCCTAAAAGTGTATCGATTTTGAAATATTTTTGTTATTGTTAGGCCTCTAACGATAAATTAAAGGGCACCAGAGTGCTCTGCAATACTTTTTGAATACAATACATCAAAAGTCATTGAATAATATATTGCACCAAAAATGCATTACAGAAAATCCAGATTAGTTGTTAGCAAGACACAACAGGAAGGAGAGAATAGATTTTGGATAGCCAATGAAGCAAAAGAATTAAACAGCAATTCTGCCAAGAACTGGAATGATAATCTTTACACACAGCAATATAACAGTTTTGTGACTTTTGTCTATTTGGTTTTTATCCAATTTTCAAATATATGTAAGGTAGTTTTAGGGCTGATAACTCAAAAAAAAAAAAAAAAAAAAGAAAGAGTTGGTTTTATTTTTATTTTTTGATTTTGAAATTAAAATTTTAAAATGAAAACAACGTAAATTGTCTAATAACTTAGAATTTTTAGGAGATGAAATGGTTTAGGAAGTTAATTTTTGATTCCTTTAATATAATGACAATTAATTTATATTTATTTTTCATTAATATGTATTAGAATTAATTTGAAATATGTAATAAAGATAATTTCATCTTTTCATATTAATATTAGAACGTGCAAAAAAAAAGAATCATTTAACTTATTACTTATTTTATATTGGATCGAGGTTCTTTTCTTTTTTTTTTTAAATAAATAGAGAGAGTTTTATACTATAGAGTTAATTGAGAAGATTATATATAAAAAGAATCAAATTCATAAGACATCGATAATTATATACTCAAAATAAGTTTATTGTGTAAACAAATAGAAAACAATGTATGATTTTAAAATTAAATTGTAAAATTTTTTAGAATTAATGTAATTTAATCGTCTAGTTGCGGATATTAAATCAATTTAGTTTTTTGCAAGAATGTTATTTTTGATAACTTTTACAATATGAACAGTTCAAATTATTAAAATAAATAAGTATTACATATTATTAAATAAAAATATAAATACCTCCATTCTTTTATAAAATGGAGATAACCTCAATCCTTTTATATTCTACCGTGCATACAAACATGTGCATGTGCTAGGTAAATGACTTATGGGTTGTCGGTTACCAAGACAGCAAAGACTAATTATTTTATACTCCCGAAGTATTATATGCTATTATTTATATAGTATTTTTATTTAATTATATAATAAAAAAATGAGTTATTCTCTGAAATTGGGTGTTTATATTTTTACTTGTGGATCGACGTCGTGTCATCTTCGTGATGGCGATGTTAGCATTAACAGAGTAGCGAGGTGGTATCAAAGTAGGTGGTCCTCAGATGATTCTCAGAACTTGAGTAAAGTTGTTCGTGAAGTATGTGACTTCGTGTGTCTTATGTCAAGGTTTGACGTCGTGTGTTTGGATTCGTGGAGATAATTCTTGGTGTGCATTGTATAAGCGATTGAGCCGGTATGTGGCAGTAAGAACAAGGGCATAGTCTCTATGTCCTGGAGTGGATAGTGCTTGGGATCAAGTTCTATGGTGGATTGGCTTCTTGTTATGCACTTGTCGCTGAGATGGTTTGCGTTCAGTGAAAGTGGTGTTTCGAGGTTTGGTAGTTGAGTTGGAGTTTGATCCGATGTTTCATGGATGTTTTAGGGATGACAGTGGTGTCAGTGGGACTTGCCAGTGCAGGCAGTCTGGGTGGAGATCGAATTTTCAAAATGTGTTTACCTCGTTTGACGACTGATTTAGGATTTCAGTTGCTGGGGCATTTCTACTGTTGTATGGTATTGCTAGATTGGCATCTGGGTTAGTTGACGGTTGGTGAGCTGGTGTTTGGCTTAAGTTTCAATATTGAATTTCGAGGACAAAATTTCTTTAAGAGGGGGAGAGTTGTAAGACTTCGACTTGTTTCATTTTTTAAATGATTTAAGTGTTGATGGAGTTAACGCATGATTTTGGTTTACGTTCTTAAACGTGTTTGGTTACATTAAATTGGATGAAAAGTGTTCTTACGGTTTTTTTTAAAGTCGTTGGACTTGCATGCTGTCCATAGTTTCCGAAAGAGGGCTGTTTGGTTGATGGTTTTTGGACCTACATTGGATTTTGAAAACGGTTTGTGAACTAGTAGCAATTCATTCAATTGAGGGTGTCATTCTAGTCAACTGACTAGACAGTATGGTGATCCAGTCGACAGGATTAGGGCATCCAGTCGACTGAATCCCTGTTTTTGTATGTGGTCTATAAATATCAGATGTTGAAAAATATTTTGAGATATTATTTTTCGGATCTAGTTTTCTCCTCATGAAACCTTTGCATTCTCTCTAGATTTTGATGGGCCCAGGGCTCAATTTTCAGTGATCTGGCAGTGGATCCATGGTATCGTTTCTGGGACTTCGCATCTATTTTGACAAAATCTCGTTTCATCGAAGTTCGTTTTTCAAGGCATCGAGTTTTTAGCTCAACAAGGTAGGATCCTAGACTATATTGTCTTTAAAGGGTGCTACGTGGAGTTATATGCTTTTCTACCAGTTGAAAATACTGTAAATGTTGTATTTTATGTTTAACCATGTTTGTTCGGATAGAAAACATATTTTGTGCTTTTTCTTAGTTTATTATATGATACGGATGTGTAGATATCCGTGGTTTTCAAAAAGATGATTTTAAAAATGGAGAACTTGTGAAAATCTTAAAAAATTGTATTTTGGAAGTTTGGAGCTAACCCTCGGTGTGGCGAAAATATTTTAATAGAAATAGTGAAAATATTTTTGAAAATATTTTTAATTGAGCTCCATAATTTATGGATGTTGTGGTGGGTGGCCATTGAATCTTTTCGTTTGACCCGAAATTTGGGGCGTGACAACTTAGTATCAGATTTCTGGGTTCAAATACCTAAGAGCTGTGAGAAGATGGTGCAACTCCTTGTGAGGAAAGATGTGTGCGTGCTTGGTTGCTTGTGTTTATGTTTGAACATGAGCATGTTAGCTAATTGAGCATGATAGCTTGTTGTGTATACGTTAGTATGGAGGTTGGACCTTAGGATTGATTAGTCTTGCCTCGGGCGTTTGGATTAACGAATTTGAAAACCAAGTTAGAAACGCATGTAGTTGACGTATTTTCTAGTAGAAAATCTAAGTAGGTTATCCAAAGTGACGCGTCATTCTTATCGGTTCTCCTCGGTATGTGGAGTTTGTTTAACATGATCTTGGATGGCTATGTATTAGCATGATTATGTGGTACGTGTTAGAAATAACATGATAGGTTGCGGTGTTTTATATTTCTTTTATATATGCACTATATACCTTTGGAGACGATGAAACCGTGATTTAGGTCTCGGATGTGTGGCTCAATTGCAGTGGTTGTTGAATGGCAAGGTTATGGGTTGAGTTTTGACCACTTGGTGCGTTGTGGAACTCGTCGGTGAGTTGGGTCTAGCCGCGTCAGGTTGGCCTCGGTTGATGAACTATTGAGTGTTTGTAGGAGCAGAGTTTTGTTCAGGTACAGTTGACGCATGGTCAGTGGCTTGATTTTGGTAGCTAGCTCCTCTTGAGAGTATGCTAGCGGATTAAGTATGTCGTGAGCCATACTATGATATGAGCCACATACTTGGGATGGGGTATAGACAAGAATATAGTGGATGGGAGCATAATAATTCTTAACCGGGTGTATGTTGAGATAGCAGAATGTGAGTGATTCTGGGAATATTTCCTACTAGCAGGATGTTGTTGGTAGTCAGAGTAGTGTCTGATGACTTGGACGCTGTATACTTTATTAAGGTTTGAGAATTGAGTTACGAGTGGTAAGCTCGAGGATATGGGGACGAGTATGAGTTGCAGATATGCTGGGATGAGTATGGGTCGCAGCTATGTTGGAATGTATAAGAGTTCGGCTTACGATTCTAACATGCGGCGAGTATCAGTTCCGTAGAATTCCTACGAGAATGCAGGTCCATGGTTTGGTCATTATCTTCGTGATCAAGAGATCGTGTTTGGGAACTATGATGAGTGCATGAGGTTTGAAAGAACCGTAGAAAGGTTCAATAGTGTGGTTGGCTTAGTTCAGAGACGATGTATCCTGACTATGATATGTCTGAAGGTTGTTTGTGTTCGACCTTAGGTTCAGAGGTGAGTATGTTGTTTGCCCATGGGAACAAAATGTGGAGTAATAAGGTTCAGCAATATACCGCGTGGGTTGGCTAGCCTGGGACGATAGGCGAGAAATCCTGGGTTAAGATATCTACGATCGATGTGTGCTCGGAGAGCGTAAGTGCGGAGGTGTCTGCATGGTTGTGGGAGTTATTAGTAACTTTGGATAAAAGATCTCAGGATTTGGTTTCTTTTGTTTGATGCCGTGCATCTTATATGTGAGTTGCTTGAACAGTGAGGATTGATGGTGTTCGTATATGTGCGAATGAGGTCTGAGTGTTGAGAGCTTGGTGTAGCGGATGATCCAAGTATCGTGATCGGGGTTGACTGCGGCTGTTTAACTATGATCGATATGGCCTTGAGGTAGGATCTACAGAGTTCTTTGGGGGCCAAGTGTTGATGAGTAATGGGAGTACACTAAGGTTGGGTCATGATTTCTTATTAACCCTTTTCTTTTCTCTGGATGGAGATAGAGTTTTCTTGTAGACGGTTGTCTAGTGCGAGTTGTTTCATCTTGATTGGATGCAGATGCCGAAATCTTGATCGATTCAAATTTGGGTTGTGTTCTCTATGAGGTTGAGTTGGTAGACCTAAAATGCTTATGCTTGTCCTTGTTAACAAGGAAGTTAGTGTTGATACATAGAGTTCTTTTTGAAGTAATCAGCTGAGAATCGTTAACCGTTGTGTGTGGCTTATTCTGAATTGTGTGGGTATAGTTGTACTTCTAGCTCTTGGCAGAGCGGGAGTTTTGGCAGAACAGGGTGGCTATGATATTCACATGGTGGGTTCCTGGTAGACATTTGTGAGTCTGAATTTAGGTTCTGTTTAGGACTTGGAACTATTTAGAGTTCCTAGAGCTGAGAAGTGATCGTCGGCTATGGTAAGTGTTATGTTTTGGGCATAACCATTGTTTAGATGGTGATCCCGAGAGTGTGGTAAGGAACGAGTCATGAAGGATTTAATGTTTGAGAAGCCTTGGTTGGCGTGGCCTGTTCGGACCGACGCGATTGTTTAGTTTGAAACAGAAGGGCAATGGGTTTTGTATAAGAGAAAATTGCTAAGTGTAAGAGGCAAGTCTTGGTTGGTTACTTGAAAGACAAGTCTTGGGTTCGAATATTCTACTACTATAGACTCAAGAGATTGAGACGTGCGCTACGAGTTGGGGTTGCTTTCGGATGACGGCGATCATGTTTGATTCGAGGTTGATTTGTAGACTTTGTATCAGTGATTTGATGGCGAGACGTAAAGTTTTGTAGTGATGTGCGGTTGCACGAGAGACATGATTGCGTTTGTGTAGGTTATTGGATACCTATGAGAGGTTCTATTTGCGTGACGTGTCTGGTCAAGTGACTCGTTTGGGTTAGGTGACCTTGTGACTGTGATGCCGGATTGGTTTTCAGTTGTGTGGAACCTTGTCTGAGACAATGCTGTATCACCTAGTGTTTCTCCAGGGTGAGATGATGGTTGAGATAAAATGCGTTATTTGGTATTCCAAGTGAGTTGAATGAGTTGTTCTCTGAAATCAGGTGTTTGTGTTGTTGCTTGTGAATTGACGTCGTGTCAGCTTCGTGATGGCAATGTTAGCATCAGCGGAGTGGTGAAGTGGTACCAAAGTGGGTGGTCCTTAGGTAATCGTCAGAATTTGAGTAAAGTTGTGCATGGAGTATGTGACTTCGTGTGACCGATGTCAATGTTTGACGTCGTGTGTTTGGATTTGTGGAGATAGTCCTTGGTGTGCAATGTGATGAGTGATTGAGCCGGTATGTGGCAGTGAGAACGAGTGTGTAGTCTCTATGTCTTGGAGTAGAGAGTGCTTGGGATCAAGTTCTATGGTGGATTGGCTTCTTGTTATGCACTTGTCGATGGGATGGTTTGCATTCAGTGATAGTGGTGTTTTGAGATTTGGCAGTTGAGTTGGAGTTTGATCCGATGTTTCATAGATGTTTTAGGGGTGATAGTGGTGTCAGTGAGACTTACCAGTGCGGGCATTCTGGGTGGAGATCGAATCTTCAAAACGTGTTTACCTCGTGTGACGATTGGTTTGGGATTTTAGCTGTTGGGGAATTTCTGCTGTTGTACGGTGTTGCTAGGTTGGCATGCGGGTTAGTTGACGGTTGGTGAGCTGGTGTTTGGCTTGAGTTTCAGTGTTGAATTTGGAGGATGAAATTCCTTTAAGAGGGAAAGAGTTGTGAGACTCCGATCTGTTTCATTTTTAAAATGATTTAAGTGTTGATAGAGTTAACACATGATCTTGGTTTAAGTTCTTAAACATGTTTGGTTACGTTAAATTGGACGAAAAGTGTTCTTACGGTTTCTTTTGAGGTTGTTGGATTTGCATGTTGTCCACAGTTTTCAAAAGAGGGCTGTTTGGTCTATGGTTTTTGGACCTACGTTGGATTTTGGAAACGGTTTGTGAACCAGTAGCAATTCAGTCGACTAAGGGTGTCAATCCAGTCTATTGATTGGACAGTATGGTGATCCAGTCGATTGGATTGGGGCATCCAGTCGACTAAACTCCTGTTTTTGTGCATGGTCTATAAATATCAGGAAAAATATTTTGGGATATTATTTTTCAGATATGGTTTTCTCCTCATGAAACCTCTACTTTCTCTCTAGATTTTGATGGGCGTAGGGCTCGATTTTCAGCGATCTAACAGTGGATCCGTGGTATCGATGCTGGGGGCTTCGCATCTATTCGGACAGAATCTCGTTTTGTCGAGATTTGTTTTTCGAGGCGTCGAATTTTTGGCTCAACGAGATAGGATTCTAGATTATATTGTCTTTAAAGGATGCTATGTACAGTTATACACTTTTTTATCGGTTGAAATTTTTTAAAATGTTGTATTTTATGTTTAAACCATGATTATTCGGATAAAAAGTATGTTTTGCACTTTTTTTTGGTTTATTACATGATATAGATGTGTGGATGTCTGTGGTTTTTAAAAAAATAGTTTTAAAAACGAAGAATTTGTAAAAATCTTGAAAAACTGTGTTTTGGAGGTTTGGAACTAACCCTCGGAGTTGAGGAAATATTTTGATAGAAATAGTGGAAACATTTTTGAAAATATTTTTGATTGATCTCCATGATTGATGGATGATGTGGCGGGTGACTATTGGATCTTTTTATATATGTTTAATGTATAATTTTTTAAATATTTTCATAGTCGAGCTATGGGTTTGGCGAGAGGAACCTTTGAGGTTGGACTCACGCATGTGTTTTGTGACGTGTTACGTCAAAAAGACCGGTTTGGCAATCTATGGATCGAACAAGTTTGGGCACGAGTTGCTCCACGATGAGAGACTGAAAAATTGCATATTAGGGCACGTCCGAGTGATTGTCCCGCTGTGAAAGACCGCTAAGAATTTCATATTGGGGCAAGAGATTGTCCTGCGGTGAAAGACTGCTGAAAATTGCATATTGAGACAAGTGATTGTATCGTAGTGATAAACCACGAAAAATTCGTGATTGGGTTAGTATTATCTCATGGTGAAAAACAGTGAAAGAGTACGACGTGCATATGAACACTGTTGTGTATGCGTGCGCAAGTGCATGTTTTTTCAGCTGTGTGATCTGAGTAGAAAAATAATATTTTGTTACTGTTTTTCTTTAACTGTGAAACGTTGTTTGCATTGTTTGAAATACTTAATTTTGAGGATGGAAAATTGTTTTGAGACTTATGGGAGTTTGATGGAAAACTTAGAATTTTATGAAGTAAAACCGTTTTGAGGCTCATGTGGTTGAGTCAATTTTATACTATGTGATTGCATATCCTGCTTTACTACATTATAGTCTGTTTCTATTGGATTTTTGCTCACGTTGTGGAATTTGTTAAAAATCTTTTTGAGGTGAATGTGGTCCTGTAGGTTGACTTTAAAGTGCCTGGAGGTGACTGATGATTAGACTCTGATGTTTTGTCTTTGTTATATAGTTTATACCTTTTGTATATGGTTCGTGTTGGTTGTATTATGTTTTAAAACATATGTAATTCTTATGGCCGTCGTGCCAATGTATGCATGAGTTATGCTTTCGAGAGAAACCATGTCTTGGTTGCTGTTTTTCGTAATTTTTTCTTACGTTTTTCGTTGCTTGGTTCAATGTTTACAGAATGGGTTTTCAAATGGTTTATGTTTCATTTAAATTCTTGTACTTCGAGAGAGAATTTGGAACGGCCTATGCTTCTTTTAAAAGTAAAGATTTTCTTATTCCAAAATGTGTATTTTGTTTTAAAGGTTTGGTTTACGGGGTCGTATCGTAGTCTTTTGGATTACTCTTTTAAATTAAAGAAACTTTCGGTAGTATGTTTTACAAATGTTTTAGTCTCGTCTTGGTTTTATAGTTTTTCATCTATTGTGTTAGGCGATTTTAGTAGTTGTTTGTGGGTTTTTTGCGTGATCTTGAGTTTGGAGCGTGACAATGCGTTCTTCAAATACCACAAATAAGGCGCAGCACGATCGTACTGTCTTTTAGGCGTAGCACCGTCCCTGGGTCCGCAGAAGCCGATTGGAAATTTGAAGTCAGATCGTTGCGACGCATTGGTAATGGACCCCTCTTTTTTCTTTCTCTCATATAAAGGTATAAAAGTTAAATAATAATTTTTAATTTTTAAAATTAATTTTTATATTTTTAATTGAACAATTCGGTACTGTTACAATAGAAAAGCCTGAGTCTTTTGAAATGTCACGTAATTGATGAGTGTTACTTTTTATAAATAAAAATATTTAATATATATTAAATTAGTATATTATATGCTAATTTTAGAGTATTATATATGTAATATCAGGCGGTGCTTTTAAGAAATAAAAATATTCGACTCATATTATATTCTTCACTCTTATTTTTTATTTATCCAACAAAAGTGAATCAATATTGTCTAGTATTTTTTGTTACATTATTAGGTGAAAACACTGTGTAAATAATATTATATTATGATTCGACACTATTAAATAATTACTACATATCATGCTTGTATCGGAGAATATGATTAAAAAATCTTAAGTTTTTCATCACTAATAGTCATATAATTAAATATCTATTGCATTGCGTATTTATTTCTTAATTCACTGCCAAAAATAGAAAATCAATGACTAAGCATAATGATTATTTTGCTCTTATAGTGAATTATTTAATTGTGTATATATTGAGCAAATACAAGTTAAATATTATCAAATAAGACTAAAAAAATAAAAATAAAAACAAATCTAAGTCCATAAAATAATGTGACATGATGCTTGGGACAACCGAATAATTAATCATATATATATATATATAAACACTCATAAATATGCACAAATTTAACCGAATAAATTATAAATTAGCAAAATCACATCAAGAATATAATTTATACTAGAAATAAAAATAACATAAATTTATATAGATAAAATTTTAATAATTTATGATTAATTTTATAATTTAAATATGTGCATTTAAATCTATACTATTATAATTAAGTAACAACTGAATTTGATAAAATCTTTGTCACAATTTGAATTACCTAAAAAAAACCTAACACATTTTATAATTCCAACACTTACCCTTTATTTAACAAAAAGGCTAAAATAGTAAACTAACAAATTGAACCAACAAACCCACGTGCACCACTTTCACAGTCCTTC
>JAOTRH010000027.1:8188998-8199032 GCA_034768845.1 Heliamphora exappendiculata
ATATACAATACACCCTGCAGAGCTTCTACGCGACAGAACGCATTGTTTCTCATAACCCAAGGCCTGAAGAATCACTAAATCTAGGCTGTGATACCAACTGTGATGCCTTGTCCTCCGAGCACGTCGGGACATACATAAGTATAGATAAGAAAAATATTCTAGTCATTCATTCATATTTAGATATCATAAATATTATATCATTAAGAGTTTTAAAACTGATTAAAAGTACATAACAATTACAGTTTTATAAAAAAATTCAATAAAAATTACAATAAGCCCGTGAAAACTGAACAAAAGGACCAAAAAGGGTGAACTTCAGTTTCTTCAATTCGCATTGTTGAGGTCGGCTGGTCCCAGCCACTCACCTTACTCTTCAAAACCTCCTTCTTCTTCTGGTGTGACATTCTCAAAAGGTTCTTCTTCCTCACATGTGGCACGAATGCCATGAGTCAAAACCTAGAAGCAAACTCCCTAAACCTTCTAACCAAACTCACAACAAAAATATTCTACAACGCATATCATATAACACCCAGTACAATTTATAGTCAAAGAGACAGACACATTGTACAATTACGGCAAGACAAGCATATATAAGAACAAGTATACGGGTGCATGACGCAAATGAATGCAATGCAACCAATTTTAGTTTCTAATCCAATTTAACTTAAGTTATTCTAGGTTCTCCCAAACCGAGCTGAACCATCCTAAACCCCATGATCCCAATCACACTGACCAAGTTTACTGACCGATAAAGAGCGTTCCTTAAGTCGTGGGATGACTACGTAGCGGACTAAGTGTCCAGCGGGGTCATCACTGACGCCAAGGGCGTGGACAAGTCAACACTCAGGCTCTTGAATCTCAGGTCAAGGTCAAACGCGGAATTGCAAAATTTAACTCCTATTATTACACCACTTGAACCGCCTTCACCAAAAAAATATACATCATAAACAATAAGGTGCATTTAGCACTTGGAAAAAAATCATCCCAAAATAAATCAGGACATATAGCCAGTATCACAACCAGGGCATTTAGCCAATATCACAATATTTCAATTCCATCAATCATGATACCAATCCTAAGGTTTAATTTTTTTATTCTTTTCTTAAAATAAAACGGTAATCCTTGCAAAACCTAACTCAATGATGACACGATATGATATATGCAACTGCTATTTACAATTTACAAGTATAAATTGATCATGGTATGGGCTAAAATGACATATGTATGCTTTACATGGAGTTGTAAACTTATAAGTTTGGTGTACAAGTATATGAAGCACAAGTTTTATTTTATGTGACTTGGATTTAACCTATTGGCATGGTTTCTATTTATCAAATTATCAATTTTATATACCAATTACACACATTATTCATTTAAAGCCCATATATTCAAATTCCACATTGTGACATACTACTCATACACTTAGCCAAAATTGGGTAATTATTCAAGGGCCAACTTTTAAGTTACGATAATTTTTTGAAGTACCTAGGCATGTATTTAATTTTTAATTTTTGAACACCAATTAGATAAAAATAATTCTTACAACTTTCATGTTTAGCACTAAAGTTAGACCCTAGAGTAAAAAGGTCATTTGATTTAATTAAGGAAAAATCATTCAGCATTTTATAGAGAAAAGTGCATAATTTAAGCCACTGTTGGCCACGGTTTTGGGGTACCAATTCAAGGGCTATGGGTCTGATGTTTGGGGAGGTTTTAGTTTAAGGTGTCCCCTACAAGTTTCATGTTTTGTGCTAAGGCTAGTTGTTTGAAACAAGTTAATGATTTTGACCAATTTATCTAAAAGTTCAGGGTTAGACGTGCAATTATTAAAAATTATGAAATATCAAGCTTTTGCGTATACTTTCTTCTTAATTATTGAGTTGACACTTAGCTTTCCTTATTCCCATTATAAAATTGATTACCATAATGTGTCTCATTTAATACACACAAAGTGTACTAGCACAGAGAGCCGGAATAATAGACGACGCTATTATCTATTTTTCTTAACAAAGATAGGCCTACTAAAACTATGCGCGACAGTCGTACCGATAGTACATCCATTTCTATCTAATTAACTGTGAACAAATAACTTATATTCTGTAAAAATTTAAAATTTAATTTTGTGTGTAAATCGTACTCTACACACCATGTTAAGTACTGTACAGAATATTAAATATTCATGCATTACATTAAAAAAATAATATACATACATTACTCATAAAATTTTTCATAAAATAAAAAATTAATTTTATTAAAAATAAAATAAAATAGTAAAAATATGATTTTCAGTATAATAACCCTAATAACGTCATGAGCCAAACACCTGCTAACTATCGCTGTGGTCTGGAGCGATGGTGGATGGCATGGAGCATAATGCATGAAAATGTAATGGTGCCATACTTTTATGCGTATGGGGGTGTCCCTTTTTAAATTCATAGAAATCGATATATTGCGCCTTTGACTTTGGGTTGACAATGATAGTGAAGGCATCACTAACACTTTAGGTGGAGAGTACCCACCTCGTTGTGATTTGAATGAAATAGTCGGGATATAACACTAGGCGTCGTAGTTACTATTTTATAAAAAGGGTCATTCGTAATGGTTTTTGTGATCAATTACCAATAAAGTCTATTAAATGGGTTGGTTAGTTTATTTAGTCGTACGTTTATTTTTTCTCCTCGAGTCGTAAACTTTGGATTGACACCGATGGCAACGGCATCGCTGTCACTTCTTGTGGAAAGTACCCATACCATTGTGACACGAATGGAACTGCCGTGGTATGACACTAGGTGACGAGGTCATTATTTCACAATGAGGGTTATTCGTGATGGCTTTAGTGTTCAATTGTCAATAAAGTCTAATCTTATGAACCTTCGACAAAGGATTCACTAATTTATGTACTTGTGGTTGGGTGGTTATATGCATGGTGTATTTTTCTTTTTCAATAATTATACTTACCATAACCTACTCGAGATTTGTGGCGTGGAAAGTACCAATTTTACTATATTACTACTATATTAATGTTGTGCACCTATTTGGAATCCATGCTACGTCTTATTGGAGCTAGAAAGGTAGGGTTTCAGAGTTTCTTTTTAGGCGTCGCAACTCATGGCATTTCATACCAGGTAATGAATGAGAGTTCATAGAGGGCGGAGAATTTGAAGACCAGATGGAGTTTGGTCCCGTTTAACAAAGAATGAAACCCTTTCTGTCTTCTTTTTTTCACTCCTTTAGAGTGTTTTATAATTAGAATTTCCTCCCTTTCGAGATATATTAAAACTATTAAATAAGTTACCTTATCTAATTTTTTTATAGATATTAATGAGAAGGAATCTAATGGTTTTGATTTTTCTATACTTTATGTTATATATAATTTGGTGCATAGCATAATTCCTACTATTATTAATGCGTCTTGATGTTCCCAAAAACTTAGGGTGTCACATTATAAGCTCCATATATACTGGGGCACCAGTTGTTCTTCTGTCTTAGAAAGGCCATTGCATGCTACTAGCTGAAAAGAGCGTACGTAGTGGTATACCCATCTATCGCTTTTAGCCCTTGGTCTAACGTCATTTGTGTGTAGTTGTGAGGTAAGAAACCAAATGCATATGCTTCTTTAGTTTATTTCATGAAACAATCTTTGTTTCCCTTGTTATGTTCAGGTCAACTTTAGTTGCTGCCACCAGGCTGTGACCCTTCCCTAGAAATGAGTGGTTACGAGGGACACATGTTTATCATGTGGTACATCCTTCAATTTCATAATCTCCTTCACAACAAAGAGTAATCTAGAACTCATCTGATTGCAGGCTGCCATAAAACTCGATAATATCGATCTTTAGGCTCGCCTCTCATCGACGTGATCCCATGTCCCCAACTGGTCTTCCCCTTCCCCTAGGTAGGTTATTATCAAAGAGATTATCTTTCTCGTCATCTAGAATATCCTCCTCCTCTACAGATAATGGATTCGAAGGTACTCGTTGTTGCTGTTGTTGAAAGGCCGTTGTTGATGCTGCAACTTGTTGAGTTAGAGCTTTGATCTGCTACTGCAACCTCATGTTATCAGCCTCATAAACTTTCTCCATGGGGCATCTCTATAACATGATAATAAGAAGGTAGTATCACTCTGATACCAACTGATGGAGCGAAAACGTGTAAAAGAAAGAAACGTGATAAGAACTTGAATTCTTTTATTCAAAACAAATTTTGAAAAAAAAAAAAGAAACAATGACAAGACCTTGAGTTCATTGATTTAAGACTAAATATCGAACACAAGAAACTTCTTCAATTCGTTGATTCTAAAGAATATCGAAATCAAGGCAAAAAGAACATTCTCAATATTTTATTAATCAACCAGAACTATTTTTTCCTAAGGTTTACAACATTTATTTTTAACTTACAAAGGCTCATACCAACAAGGAAACACGAAAAGAAAAGGCAGCATTTCCCCGACAAGCAAAATAAAGGAAAATTTAAAAATTACCAAAAATGGAAATATTAGAATTAGCCTCAAATTTAAAAACTAGAATCAAAATAAAAATCATAGGGAAACACCTAACCTAAAATGGATTTGCTAAGATTTGATAATTAGTAGATTAATTACTTTCTAAAATGGAAAATTTAGATGTTTAACGGCCTAAATGATGAAATTTAGCCGAAAAGCGTCATTAGTCATGGTATAGCAATGAGTCTTGTCTATTGGACCATTTTCAACTGAACATAACTCTTCCAAACCCAATTTGCTAACACTAGGTCACGCCTCTACTATTATTGTTGGGCCTTTCGATAATCATAGGCCTTCTTGAATAAAATGCCGAGTAATTTTGCATTACGTGGTCATTTTGTTTTCTTTTTAGTTTTTTTTCTTATTATAAAAAAACTTATTTCTTAAACCTCCTGTTAACATTTTTATGAATTTTAGGCAAGATTCAACTTGATGATGAACTTTTCCAGAGCTATAATGAAGTTAAGTTTGTTGGTGGTGTTTTGACATCTTTCAACCCTATTCCTCCTCATTTGTAATAGTCTCTGGAACCCATAAAGAAACACATGTTCTGGGTTGAGGAGCATTTAAAACCTTTTCCCTTAAAATTTTTCAACTAGGCAACTGTGAGATACAACAAATTCAAAGTGATATAATGTATACACACAAGATTAAATTCCATATGGTTGCAGTAGGTAATTATGGATGTAGGGTTTTTGCATTTGTCAAGATCAACTTGTGGGAAAAGTGGTAACAGCTAGGTACTTTGTAGGGGTGTGTCTTTTTAGTGACACATGCATGTTCAGAGTGAACAGTGATTATTTTGAAGAGTTGCAAGCATATTTATATATATCTTGTTTTTCTTCTTATCTTTGGAATAAAGTTTATATATATTGAATTCATTGCAAATATTGTATGAGAGTCCACATAAAGAGAGTACAAAATATAATTTGGCTCACCATGTTCACCAATTGTAGCACTTCGTCTGTGGGATCCAAATCAGTGTATCGTGAAAAATAAACGTTTATAGCAAACATTAGCCTTAATGTACTTTCATCATTAAGTATATATGATTTTTAAATCTTATATGTTTATTTTAGTTATTATAAATTAATGCACAAAAAGTATACAATTTGTTTTACACCCAACTAGAATAGAGAAAGTTTACATGTTCATAACTTTTGAAATATTCAAATCTTACAAAAACTGGTCACAGGAACTTCTTCTACTTAGTAGCGACGAATTCGATGATAATTAAGCTGCTCTATTTTTTTTTTATTCGGCAAAAGGAAAGAATTTTATTAAAATCATAGAAACACACTAGATCAAAACATGCACCAATACTGCACAGTGAGAGGATTGAACTTTCAATTACATGAAAGTGTTTCAAAAGAGAGATGTAAAACAAAGAAGATGATAAAATATCAACTTCTACACCAAAAACTTGCCCCTTTTTCTCCTTTTCTTGCTCAAAAACAGGACTTCCATCGTTACTTTTTGCTTTTACAGATTCCACCTACTAGTTGTCTGCATACACTATTTTCTGCACTTCAATGTTTTTATTGCATCAATTGGGAACATAAAATAATCAACAGAGAGCAACAATTAATTTGTACAATCCATTAATGCTAATTAAGAGTGAGAGGCCCTTGTAATTTAATATGAACGAGATGTCCATCTACCTAAAAGCTTAATTTTGTGAGTTGCATACAAAGTTTTTCAACACTTATTTCACCAAACATTTTTTTAAAAAAAAAGCACACGTCTCAATATAAAAGAAACTACACGTGACACATCTAAAAAATAATTACACGAATAGGGTATTAGCTAAATCCCCCATTACTTAATGTTATAATGTGTGATCACTTAATATAAATGAGAGAGCTCTTGAAACAAAACTAGTTAAATTTTCATTCATGACATCCGGCAACCAACAAAAGGTTAAATGGTGATAGTAGAAGTGCAGCTCAACATTAGTAGATTGATTTTGAAAGGCTTGTGTTTGATTGAAAATGTCCCCATGATAATACTCGTTGGTACACCATGAACAATGGGGGATTTCAGCCAAATTCATTCATTTATACTTTGAAAATATCATATTAATTTGCCATCTTAGAAAAGCTTTAATTTGCTAATTTTGAGGGTTTCTCACATTAATTTTAGGCTAGTTTTTTTTAGCAATTTTATATTTTATTCTAGTTTTCAAATTTGAGCTTAATTCAAATCTTTCTATTTTTCGTAAATTTTCAATTTTCTTTTTATATTTGGTTTGACAGACAAGTGTTGCTTTTTTTTTTTTTTGTTTATTTCCTAGTATGGGTAGCATTTCGTAGAATATACATATGTGGTGTAAGGCTTAAGGCAATTCAGTTTTTTATTAATAAAAATTTTAGAGAAGAGTTTTTCTTTATTTATGTTTGTGTTAGAGATCTAAAGTAGTTCGAATTTTAAGCAGGTTCGTGGATTTTGATGCTAGTGTTTCTCTTGTTGATACGCTTTAATTTTCTGCATCAGCTCTCTATATAAAATTTCTGTAAGTGTAAATTAAACTTCCCCAACAACTTACTAACCAAGAAATTATTAATTTACATAAGAAGTTTTGTGAATAACCCTAATCATTTTTAATTTGGTTTCACATATATATAGGTGAACCAAATTAGTCATGAGAATGGATTTCAAACATAAATATGAAGAAGATATCAATTCATGAGGCCAAAGAGAAGCCATTTACACAAGATGAATTTTTGCACAACCATACATTTGTTTTGACGTAAAATATTTTATCGTTAAAAAATATTTTACAAGTAAAATAATTTTGTAAAAATAATTTTTTTTACTTGTATTTTTTGGTATTTGGTTAACATTTGAAAAATATTTTTAATGACATTTTTAATGAAAGAAATTAAAGAAATTGCCATGAATGGTGTCTAACACCGTATCTCTCTCATTATCTCATTCTTATATTATCTCTTTCTCTCTCTCTTTCTCTCTCTCTCTCAAACATTCTCATTCACTATGAGAATGATAAAAGATGAGAAGAATTAAGTGAAAGAATTTGGTGAAAGTGTGCGAATGTACAATTCCAAAATTAACTTACGAGTTAATTTTTTATAAGTCAAATTTAGTTTAATGAGATAAAATATTTTACAAAAAAAATATTTTACATAGGTATTATCAACTAAATAATAAAAAATAAATAAAATATTTTATTTAAAAATATTTTATGTCCAAACAAACGGAGGTTAAATACAAAAGCATTTATCTTTCAAAAGTGGCTATCCATTTTGAGTACTGTTCATAAAAGGGGGTGCCCTTGGACACACTTGAATGAATGTCATACAAAAACCTGATAATGAATGAGACAGAGAGAAATAGTATTAGGAGAAAGCAATCCAAATGGGAAATGCACTACTGTGATAGAATTTAAAAAGAAGGCACAAGTGCAAACGCTTTCAAACAACAACAATGGAAGAAAAGCAAAAGAAGAGAAAACGCAGCAGAAACTCCCAAGCATAAAGCATAAGAAAAGCTGGACCCAGATAAAAAAACAGAAAAAGAAAAAAGAAAAATTACAATTATGCATCAAGTTGAAGAAAAAGGAAAAGGGAATTCTATGTCTATCTGTGCTAAAAATATGTAATTCTTATAAGCTTGAACTTTGTGTAATATAGCTATGGTGATCTGACCATTTTTTTAGGGTTTCCATACTGAAGCCCACACTACAGGTTCCTCCTTCCATGTCAAGTAGATTCCGGAGCTATCTCCCTCCGGCAGCACCGCTACCCACCCTACTTTATATCTATTTAAAAGGGACTTAACATCGTCAACAACGTCGTCGCTGAATGCTACGGGAGAAAAACCCTCCTTGAGCCTCTCAGACCATTGGCATCCTCTTTCTCTTCTCTCACAATCTCCCACACCATCTCCATCACCACAAGCCAAAACCCTAACTATGCTTCTTGAGCACTCTCTTTCCAGCATCAATCTCTCATTACTGGTTTGGGGAAAGCTCTCCTCTAGCATCTCAAAGTACTTTGTGTAGAATCTAAGGCACTCTTCAAAGCACTTGACAAAGTCATTTCTAGGGCTTGAGAAATCGGCTTCTTCTTCAACAACCGTCACTACCCGGGGATTAAGGGATCGTAGCATCCGAATCATGGCCCCTCTCTCCTCCACCTCGACTCCTCGTAAAGCCCCGACGCAATTCACGGCGATAGCTTCATCTTCCCGGACACCTAGTCCCTCCTTTGTTAGCTCTCCCAAGCGATTCAACCCGGTTACCACATTGAACTCGAAGGGCACTCCCATTAGCCTCGCGAATTTCTCCATTCGTTGGGCTATCTCCTTCATCACTGATCTGAAAATGCTACCAGTTAGCACAACCGTGAGCTTCAATCGCGGCGTCTCGTCGTTTCTTGTGGCCAGGGCTTCTAGCAAAGTAGGCCATTGAGTGCAGAGGGTGTTGCTAATATCAATTATATGAAGGTTTGTCTCTCTGTTTAAAGCTTCCAAGATAGCCCCATTTGAGGCTACATGACCAAAAGTTGTCCATGGGCTCAGCTCCTGAAACTTGAGCATCAACTTCCTAGCTGAATCAAATGAGTGGCTCTTCTCTGCAACCGAAATTAGGGTTTCGTGACAACGTGGACCTGATTCCGTTACCTTGCAGAAGAGGGCTTGCAAGAAGTGAGACGCTAATTTCTCATCACAATCCCCATAAGGGGAGGCAAGCTCGTTTATCATCCACAGAAGGTGGTGGATCTTGCCGGAGTCCTTGTCGGAGATCGCTATTGCGCACTCCCGAAGAAGGCTCGAAGCCCACTTTCTGTCTCCTATGGGCTCACCGGAATCTGACGATCGGCTTGTCGATGTGTGACTGGTATGGGGCAGGAGGTTGGTGCTTTGCATGTCTGGCTGATCATGGATGTGCAGGTTGGAGTGTAAAAAGCGTGTTTTTCTTTGTGTAAAAAAAGTTCTTTCCATGTATTGTGGATTGACTCTCAGACACCTTTGCAGGCTCAAATCCATTTGATTTCTAGTGGAGTGAGAAAAGGGCATGCAGAACAAATCAATGATTTTAGAAGGCCTAGTATTATGCATGTGTCATTGTCTTGCTAGTATAAATATAATAATACACACACACATAAAGAAGTAAATAAATATATATTAGGACTACCTAAGTTTAATTTTTTGGATTTTATATATACAAAGTTTCTATATAATACGACTCATCACATGCCACTTATAAAAAGCAAAAAAAAAATTAAACAAAAAAAAAACACTCCACAATGATAGAATAAAAAAAATGCACAATGAAGAATAAATAGAAAAGGGTAAATTACACTAATCCATCTGAGCAGAAACCCCCCATGTGGTTTTAAAAATTGCACTAATACCCTATTAGATTTGATTTTAACATCAAAGGGATCCCAGCCGTTACAATTTCAGTTCAATTTAATAGAAACCACCGTCCCACTCTAAAATCGCCCTCAAAACCACCGTCTAGCCCAAAATCACAACCCCTAAACCACGAGCCCCCCACCCCCAAAACCAC